>CAHIKZ030002911.1:0-602500 GCA_903632075.3 Acanthosepion pharaonis
TAAAAGAAATATATTGTAGTGGTTCCAACGAGAGAAAAGTATATATTAAAAAGAAAGAAGAGAGGTGCCGCAAACGTTTTGTAATGTGGATATATATATATATATATATATATATATATATATATATATATATATATATATATATTGTATTTAATAGTGTACATATAGTGTATATTTAATTATTTAATAGAGTATATAACGTTTCTGAATATTTAAACCATTGCAGTCACTATTCAGTCATAATTGATTTAGCAAGACAAGTTTGCTTATAGCACATACAGTGATTTTCTAAGCGTAACTTAGGTGTGGCACAAGGCTGAACGTATGGGGCACCCACTGAGGATCGAACTCGGTCGTAATTGACAAGCTTGCTAACAATTACACCACGTCGAATTGACGTAAAATAGGTTTGATATGGATCAGCAATATAAAACCTTTTTTTTCTTTTTGCAAGTGAGACAAATGTTTAAAAAGAAATCCTAGTTATTTCCCTTATATCAGTCCTGATGTTCACTTTTTACCAAAACAATGTGCATCGATTGGTTTATGTATTTGTGAACACTTTTCACAGCCAACTGATACGACAGTCTCATTTTGTATTCATTTGCCTTGGTTTAAAGAGCTGTAAATCCCTGATATTCATCTTTCTTCATTGCTTTACCATGAATTGCACTGGTTGTAAGCAGAACTGCTAAGAAGCATCACTTTGATCCTAGGTGGTGAGGAAGAAGACCTGATCCATAATTGCATCAATCTTGATAATACATTTTTATTATTTAGATTTTTTTAAAATCCTCACATTATTTAGTATTGTTGAAGTTATCGCTAACATTTTTTGTTGAGATTCACAAACTCTATATTTTATTCAATTTCGCAAATCAATCAATAAAATTTGAATGAGCTGATTTATTTGGAAAATACTCTGACAAAAACCCTACTTGGCAGTTTAATAATTTCTTTAATTTAATTTTATAGGACTGTTATAAAATAAAATGACATATCTCGGCTGATTTACAGGCAAATACTCAAGAGCGAGAACCGGATGAACGGGACAAAGCCCCGTCACAAAATGACCATTAACTTTCTTTACAAATGTTTCCGACACACGTGTTCCGGTCGAAAATAAAATAATAATTAAAGTGCTCTATTTTTTCGTCCAATAAAATGCTTCCCCTAATTATACTCCTTCGTTTCTTCGAGCCTGTTAAGCCATAAAAAACGCTATAAAAGGGGTCACAGGGAAGTTCAGCAGCAGTCAACAGGTGGCCACAAAGGAGACCGGTCACGTTTAGCAGCTGTCAGCAGGAGAGCGTCAACCACCGTCAACATGTGTAAACTACTATGAAAGATCGACCTAGATCCGAAAGCCGGCTTATGAACTTTACCACACCAAGGTAGCTGTCCTAAACCCTTACGTTCCTGTTGAAATAAACCACGTAAATCTATTTCTACTGTTGTCGTATTTCTTTCTTGCAACCATACGCTTGTCTATAACAGGACTTCATGGTAAACAATTTTTTTTTTTCGTTTTAATAGCAAAGAATAAATTCTTAAGATTTCTTACTCTTGAGCATGCAACATACATCTAGCAATACATAAATATTTCTTTCTGGAGCCAAATTCCAACTTTTTGAAGCATTTGGCCTTGTGATTTGTTTAAAGTTCTATGTTAGATAGAAAATTTTAGAAAAATGAACACCTAATTTTGGGAGAGAGAATCAGTGGACGCCTATTATAGAACAGATGTTTGTGCGTCCAATGTTCACTGGGTGCTCTCCCTCATCTCAGAAAAGGTGTTTCTATGTTTGTTAGCGGCAATTTCAGCTCAATAGAGATGAGAAGAATGTTAATGAGTTGAAATTTGCCTGGGTATAAATGCTTATATCAGATGATGAAAGATTGTGATCACTAAAAGGAAATGGACAAAAACATCAAAGTAGATACATGTCTGTCTATATTTCTGAGATGAGGTATTGCATCTATTTACACAATTTACATTGTTTGATCTGTTGTCCTCATCTTTATTGTCATATTCATAATATTTCAGCCATTGTACACTCCAGCCAAAACATCTCTGTGGGGTGAGGTTGAAATAATAAATAGAGGACATCACTGGAAAATATGAAAACTTAAGGAACTTAATATATATGCTTGGCTACAAAAATCTCCTCAGCCAGCCAATCATAGAAATGATTACAATATGGCAACCAATAATACATAGTGCTAGAGAAAAACAACAATAACAAAAATTGTAATATGAGCTCTAGTAAAAAAAATAGTTACTTAGACATGAGTGGGAAGAAGCAGAGAAATCTCTCTCTACAAAACATCTAATCAAGGGAAGAAACCCAACTGTTTTTCCTGCAAAATATCTCTATTTTTCACTTTCTTTCAACCATGAATAAAATCTGTTAAACTGTTATTTTGAGCCTTGGGTTTTGTTCATTCCACACTCACTGACAAGCACACAGACACACACACAGACACACACAGACACACACATGCAACTGGAGAAAATTCCTACAGACTTTTTGCTTTCCAATCAATTTATGATTTTCAAAAATTCAAATGCAATGTCAACCGTTATGTTTTGTCCATTAATTTCTGTTCTTTTATTGTGGTCTTGTGTCTTAGTGGCTTTATTGCTTTGCTTGGGGTGAAATGATTAAGAAAAAACCCAAAAGAATATTTTGAACAAGCTGCATGACAACTCAACACCGGGACAACTCAGGACCGAGACAACTCAGCACCAGGAAAACAACTTTTTTTTATAACCGAACAAAAGTAATTTATTAAGGATTAAAACCTTAATTAGCAAATATTTTTACTTTATTAGAAAAATATTTTTTTTTATGATTTACTTTATTAGAATAATTAAAAAATATTCAGTAATTAAGGTTTTAATCCTTAATAAATTACTTTTATTCAGTTATAAAACATTATGTTTTTTCTGGTGCTGAGTTGTCTCAGTCCTGAGTTGTTCCAGAACGCAGTCGGTGGCGTTGAGTTGGTGGAATTCAGTCGTCCCTTCTCACCTCCACACCCTTCCTCTTTTCACATAAATTATTGTAAATAAAAAAATTTCATTCTGTTTCAATTCTACACTGAGCAAGATTCCTTATTTATTGTGTCCCTAAAGCGATAACTAATTGATAATATTTTATGTGAGAAAATCCACATTGTCCTTCTGTATATTGTTCTGGCGATTACACCTTTGAAATTTATTTTGACAAGAAAAAGCATTTGTAGCAATTGAAACAAGCAGCATGTAAATGAAGTTTAAAAGAAAATGGAAACAAAAAAGGACAATTATACATAAAATTAGAAAGAGACAGTTGAAATTTTTGGAACACATAATGAGAAAAGAAGGCCTGGAAAATGTGATACTTACAGGATATATTGAAGCAAGAGGAACAGAGGAAAGCAGTGAGTGAAATGAGAAAAGAAGACCTGGAAAATGTGACACTCACAGGATATATTGAAATGAAAAGAGGGACAGAGGAAAGTAGTTAGTGAAATGAGAAAAGAAGGCCTGGAAAATGTGGCACTCACAGGATATATTGAAGCAAGAGGGACAGAGGAAAGCAGTGAGTGAAATGAGAAAAGAAAGCCTGGAAAATGTGACACTCACAGGATATATTGAAAGCAAGAGGGACAGAGGAAAGCAGTGAGTGAAATGAAAAAGAAGGCCTGGAAAATGTGGCACTCACAGGATATATTGAAAGCAAGATGGACAGAGGAAAGTAGGAGGAAATGAGAAAAGAAGGCCTGGAAAATGTGGCACTCACAGGATATATTGAAAAGCAAGAGGGACAGAGGAAAGCAGGAGGAAATGAGAAAAGAAAGCCTGGAAAATGTGACACTCAGAGGATATATTGAAGCAAGAGGGACAGAGGAAAGTAGTGAGTGAAATGAGAAAAGAAGGCCTGGAAAATGTGACACTCACAGGATATATTGAAATGAAAAGAGGGACAGAGGAAAGTAGTGAGTGAAATGAGAAAAGAAGGCCTGGAAAATGTGGCACTCACAGGATATATTGAAAGCAAGAGGACAGAGGAAAGAAAGGAGTGAAATGAGAAAAGAAGGCCTGGAAAATGTGACACCTACAGGATATATTGAAATGAAAAAGAGGGACAGAGGAAAGTAGTGAGTGAAATGAGAAAAGAAGGCCTGGAAATGTGGCACTCACAGGATATATTGAAAGCAAGAGGGACAGAGGAAACTAGTGAGTGAAATGAGAAAAGAAGGCCTGGAAAAATGTGACTCACAGGATATATTGAAATGAAAAAGGGACAGAGGAAAGTAGGAGTGAAATGAGAAAAGAAGGCCTGGAAAATGTGGCACTCACAGGATATATTGAAGCAAGAGGGACAGAGGAAAGCAGTGAGTGAAATGAGAGAAAAGAAGGCCTGGAAAATGTTGTTCACAGGATATATTGAAATGAAAAGAGGGACAGAGGAAAGCAGTGAGTGAAATGAGAAAAGAAGGCCTGGAAAATGTGACACTCAGAGGATATATTGAAGCAAGAGGGACAGAGGAAAGTAGTGAGGAAATGAGAAAAGAAGGCCTGGAAAATGTGGTAGAGTACAGGATATATTGAAAGCAAGAGGGACAGAGTAAAATAGTGAGTGAAATGAGAAAAGAAGGCCTGGAAAATGTGACACTCACAGGATATATTGAAGCAAGAGGGACAGAGGAAAGCAGTGAGTGAAATGAGAAAAGAAAGCCTGGAAAATGTGATACTCACAGGATATATTGAAAGCAAGAGGGACAGAGGAAAGCAGTGAGTGAAATAAGAAAAGAAGGCCTGGAAAATGTGGCACTCACAGGATATATTGAAAGCAAGAGGGACAGAGGAAAGTAGTGAGTGAAATGAGAAAAGAAGGCCTGGAAAATGTGACACTCACAGGATATATTGATGCAAGAGGGACAGAGGAAAGCAGTGAGTGAAATGAGAAAAGAAGGCCTGGAAAATGTGACACTCAGAGGATATATTGAAGCAAGAGGGACAGAGGAAAGCAGTGAGTGAAATGAGAAAGAAAGCCTGGAAAATGTGACACTCACAGGATATATTGAAATGAAAAGAGGGACAGAGGAAAGTAGTGAGTGAAATGAGAAAAGAAGGCCTGGAAAATGTGACACACACAGGATATATTGAAAGCAAGAGGGACAGAGGAAAGTAGTGAGTGAAATGAGAAAAGAAGGCCTGGAAAATGTGGCACTCACAGGATATATTGAAGCAAGAGGGACAGAGGAAAGCAGTGAGTGAAATGAGAAAAGAAAGCCTGGAAAATGTGATACTCACAGGATATATTGAAAGAAAAAGAGGGACAGAGGAAAGCAGTGAGTGAAATGAGAAAAGAAGGCCTGGAAAATGTGGCACTCACAGGATATATTGAAAGCAAGAGGGACAGAGGAAAGTAGTGAGGAAATGAAAAAAAAGAAGGCCTGGAAAATGTGACACTCACAGGATATATTGAAAGAAAAAGAGGGACAGAGGAAAGCAGGAGTGAAATGAGAAAGAAGGCCTGGAAAATGTGACACTCAGAGGATATATTGAAATGAAGAGGGACAGAGGAAAGTAGTGAGTGAAATGAGAAAAGAAGGCCTGGAAAATGAAATGAAACTCACAGGATATATTGAATGCAAGAGGGACAGAGGAAAGTAGTGGTGAAATGAGAAAAAGAAGGCCTGAAAAAAAATGTGGCACTCACAGGATATAGAAAAAAGCAAGAGGACAGAGGAAAGTAGTGAGTGAAATGAGAAAAGAAGGCCTGGAAAATGTGACACTCACAGGATATATGAAAGCAATTGAAATGAGAAAAGAAGGCCTGGAAAATGGGCACTCAGAGGATATATTGAAGCAAGAGGGACAGAGGAAAGCAGTGAGTGAAATGAGAAAAGAAGGCCTGGAAAATGGACACTCACAGGATATATTGAAAGCAAAGAGGGACAGAGGAAAGCAGTGAGTGAAATGAGAAAAGAAGGCCTGGAAAATGTGACACTCACAGGATATATTGAAAGAAAGGGACACAAGCAAAAAGTGAAATGAGAAAAGAAGGCCTGAAAAATGGGAAAAGAGGGACAAGAGGACAAGAAAGAAGTGAGTGAAATGAAAAAAAGAAGGCCTGGAAAATGTGGCACTCACAGGATATATTGAAAGCAAGAGGGACAGAGGAAAGTAGTGAGTGAAATGAGAAAAGAAGGCCTGGAAAATGTGACACTCACAGGATATATTGAAATGAAAAGAGGGACAGAGGAATACAGTGAGGAAATGAGAAAAGAAGGCCTGGAAAATGTGACACTCACAGGATATATTGAAAGCAAGAGGGACAGAGGAAAATAGTGAGTGAAATGAGAAAAGAAGGCCTGGAAAATGTGACACTCACAGGATATATTGAAATGCAAGAGGGACAGAGGAAAAGAAGTGAGTGAAATGAGAAAAAGAAAGCCTGGAAAATGTGAACTCAAAGGATATATTGAAGCAAGAGGGACAGAGGAAAAGTTGAGTGAAATGAGAAAAGAAGGCCTGGAAAATGTGACACTCAGGATATATTGAAAGCAAGAGGGACAGAGGAAAGTAGTGAGTGAAATGAGAAAAGATGGCCTGGAAAATGTGGCACTCACAGGATATATTGAAATGAAAAGAGGGACAGAGGAAAGCAGTGAGTGAAATGAGAAAAAGAAGGCCTGGAAAATGTGACACTCAGAGGATATATTGAAGCAAGAGGGACAGAGGAAAGCAGTGAGTGAAATGAGAAAGAAAGCCTGGAAAATGTGACACTCAGAGGATATATTGAAGCAAGAGTGACAGAGGAAAGCAGTGAGTGAAATGAGAAAAGAAGGCCTGGAAAATGTGACACTCACAGGATATATTGAAAGCAAGAGGGACAGAGGAAAGCAGTGAGTGAAATGAGAAAAGAAGGCCTGGAAAATGTGGCACTCACAGGATATATTGAAATGAAAAGAGGGGCAGAGGAAAGTAGTGAGTGAAATGAGAAAAGAAGGCCTGGAAAATGTGGCACTCACAGGATATATTGAAATGAAAAGAGGGACAGAGGAAAGTAGTGAGTGAAATGAGAAAAGACGGCCTGGAAAATGTGACACTCACAGGATATATTGAAAGCAAGAGAGACAGAGGAAAGTAGTGAGTGAAATGAGAAAAGAAGGCCTGGAAAATGTGACACTCACAGGATATATTGAAATGAAAAGAGGGACAGAGGAAAGTAGTGAGTGAAATGAGAAAAGAAGGCCTGGAAAATGTGGCACTCACAGGATATATTGAAGCAAGAGGGACAGAGGAAAGCAGTGAGTGAAATGAGAAAAGAAGGCCTGGAAAATGTGACACTCACAGGATATATTGAAATGAAAAGAGGGACAGAGGAAAGTAGTGAGTGAAATGAGAAAAGAAGGCCTGGAAAATGTGACTCTCACAGGATATATTGAAGCAAGAGGGACAGAGGAAAGTAGTGAGTGAAATGAGAAAAGAAGGCCTGGAAAATGTGGCACTCACAGGATATATTGAAAGCAAGAGGGACAGAGGAAAGTAGTGAGTGAAATGAGAAAAGAAGGCCTGGAAAATGTGACACTCACAGGATATATTGAAGCAAGAGGGACAGAGGAAAGCAGTGAGTGAAATGAGAAAAGAAGGCCTGGAAAATGTGACACTCACAGGATATATTGAAGCAAGAGGGACAGAGGAAAGTAGTGAGTGAAATGAGATAAGAAGGCCTGGAAAATGTGACACTCACAGGATATATTGAAAGCAAGAGGGACAGAGGAAAGCAGTGAGTGAAATGAGAAAAGAAGGCCTGGAAAATGTGGCACTCACAGGATATATTGAAGCAAGAGGGACAGAGGAAAGCAGTGAGTGAAATGAGAAAAGAAGGCCTGGAAAATGTGGCACTCACAGGATATATTGAAATGAAAAGAGGGACAGAGGAATGTAGTGAGTGAAATGAGAAAAGAAGGCCTGGAAAATGTGGCACTCACAGGATATATTGAAAGCAAGAGGGACAGAGGAAAGCAGTGAGTGAAATGAGAAAAGAAAGCCTGGAAAATGTGACACTCACAGGATATATTGAAAGCAAGAGGGACAGAGGAAAGTAGTGAGTGAAATGAGAAAAGAAGGCCTGGAAAATGTAGCACTCACAGGATATATTGAAGCAAGAGGGACAGAGGAAAGCAGTGAGTGAAATGAAAAGAAGGCCTGGAAAATGTGACACTCACAGGATATATTGAAAGCAAGAGGGACAGAGGAAAGCAGTGAGTGAAATGAGAAAAGAAGGCCTGGAAAATGTGACACTCACAGGATATATTGAAAGCAAGAGGGACAGAGGAAAGCAGTGAGTGAAATGAGAAAAAAAAAAAGCCTGGAAAATGTGACACTCACAGGATATATTGAAAGCAAGAGGGACAGAGGAAAGCAGTGAATAAAATGAGAAAAGAAGGCCTGGAAAATGTGACACTCACAGGATATATTGAAAGCAAGAGGGACAGAGGAAAGCAGTGAGTGAAATGAGAAAAGAAGGCCTGGAAAATGTGACACTCACAGGATATATTGAAAGCAAGAGGGACAGAGGAAAGCAGTGAGTGAAATGAGAAAAGAAGGCCTGGAAAATGTGACACTCACAGGATATATTGAAAGCAAGAGGACAGAGGAAAGCAGTGAGTGAAATGAGAAAAGAAGGCCTGGAAAATGTGACACTCAGGATATATTGAAAGCAAGAGGGACAGAGGAAAGCAGTGAGTGAAATGAGAAAAGAAGGCCTGGAAAATGTGGCACTCACAGGATATATTGAAAGCAAGAGGGACAGAGGAAAGTAGTGAGTGAAATGAGAAAAGAAGGCCTGGAAAATGTGACACTCACAGGATATATTGAAAGCAAGAGGGACAGGAGGGGAAAGGGAGTGAAATGAGAAAAGAAGGCCTGGAAAATGTGGCACTCACAGGATATATTGAAAAAAAGAGGGACAGAGAAAAGCAGTGAGTGAAATGAGAAAAGAAGGCCTGGAAAATGTGGCACTCACAGGATATATTGAAAGCAAGAGGGACAGAGGAAAGTAGTGAGTGAAATGAGAAAAGAAGGCCTGGAAAATGTGACACTCACAGGATATATTGAAGCAAGAGGGACAGAGGAAAGCAGTGAGTGAAATGAGAAAAGAAGGCCTGGAAAATGTGGCACTCACAGGATATATTGAAGCAAGAGGGACAGAGGAAAGCAGTGAGTGAAATGAGAAAAGAAAGCCTGGAAAATGTGACACTCACAGGATATATTGAAGCAAGAGGGACAGAGGAAAGTAGTGAGTGAAATGAGAAAAGAAAAGGCCTGGAAAATGTGGCACTCACAGGATATATTGAAGCAAGAGGGACAGAGGAAAGCAGTGAGTGAAATGAGAAAAGAAAGCCTGGAAAATGTGACACTCACAGGATATATTGAAGCAAGAGGGACAGAGGAAAGCAGTGAGTGAAATGAGAAAAGAAGGCCTGGAAAATGTGACACTCACATGTGAGTAACCTACCTAACAAGCTTCTGTAAATGGAGAGCAGAACATTTCAAATAAGGTTATTACGATAGACTACATCTGGTAGCAAGGCCTCTGATCAGGAGTTGGAGCTATCAAGGAGTATGGAACCACCTCTTAATTGCAATTCTTCCCAGGTTCATCTGACCTGGAGTAGTAGCACCTGTTAGGGTCCCAGCTATCAGCAAATACTGAACTCCAAAACAAAACACTATGAAAGTATAAAAATACTTATTTATAGTAAAATTACCAGCAATACATTTGTATAGAAAAAAATTTCCAGTAATACATATTTACAGTATAGTGACCTGAAACACATATTTATAATAAAATGACCAGCAATAGATTTTACTTGTAGTTGAAGGCATGCAATTGCATTCAAAATATTTACATTTCAGCATTAAATAACCTATAGAGGTGTTGATATGCTGCTAAACAAAATTAACCAAGCAACCAACATTAAAGTACTCTTTCATGACATTAATTCCATATAAAATCCTAAAAGAAAAAAAGAAATTTCTTAAAGAAATCAACCTGTATACCAAAAATCTTCAACAAAACTACAGCATAAAACACGCATAACACCACTAATAATTACATCCACGCAAACATGTATATGCACAAAAGCTGAGTATCATCTACCATGTATACAATTGTGAAAGCAGAATAACATATTTTTATTACTTCAAAGCTTCCAAGAAAATTAAATTTCAGCATTAAATGGCCCATATGGAGTTTGAAAAATGTAAATAAATTGCACTTTTAAATTTGACCACAATTATTGGAAGTTGTGTCTCTGAAGAACCATGTGTGTGATGAGTTGACACTGCCTGAGAAGTGACCTTTGTCATGAAGAATCATCCATTTTTTTTCTCTAAGTATATGTCATTCCCTGTGGTCACTCATTTGAACCAATTAGTTTAATTAATTAATTTGGTTTAGTTTGGTTTATTTTGTTTTACGGCATATCAACCTCAATGGGTTATTAAATGCCAACAAGATTTTTATTACTGGTAATATTTTTTTTTTTTAAATGTATTGCTGGTAATATTTTTTTTTTCAAAAATGTATTGCTGGCAATATATTCTTTTTCCAAAAATGTATTCATGGTAATATTTTTTTTCTAAATTGTATTGTTGGTAATAATTTTGTTTTCTAAAAACATATTGCTGTTAATAATGTATTTCTGGTAATAATTTTTTCAAAAAATGTATTGCTGGTATTAAAGCCTATTTTAAACTTTCATAGTGTTTTGACCCCAGTTTGGGAGTAAACAATGTGCTCATAGCTGGAACCCTAACAGGTGCTACTACCCCAGGTCAAGGTGGACCTGAGAACACCAGCAATTAAGAAGTGGTTCCACACTCCTCAAAACCTCCTTATCAGAGGCCTTGCTGCAAGATGTTGTTTATCATCATACCCAGGACATAATTAGGTTTGGTGGTGAGAAGTTTGAGTTCTGGAGATGCGAAGGAAAATCACTTTGTCTTCTATTCAGGTAATCCCAAACATTGACTGAGAAAAAGTTTGGCAAACATTTTGGGTAAGTTTAATTTTGCAAGCAATTCTTTACACATGCAACACCAGCTAAACAAAGTACTTTCTATTTTGTCAAACATGTTCTTGTTTGTTTCATGTTTCTTGTTTGTTTGCTGTTAAACCTGTTTATTCGTGGTTCATTCATTTCAGCAAAAACTGAGCTGACCTTGTTCCTTTCATTTTTCAGTGGAGTTGTACAAAAGGCAATTCAACCAGAAAATTTTTTATATTACTATGGATATTGCGTTCACGTCAGGAGGTCACCAGTGTAGATAGGTGGTAGGATTTTCTTTACTGAAAACTTTGGAATAAAACAAACTGTCTCAAGGGTAGAAAATAAATAATATATTTTTATTTATTTTCTTTCAAATGATGCATGAATTCTTTGATATTCAGTGCAGCAAAACGTTCATTTATTGGTAGCAGTCTGGAGCAATGTCTGTTTTGGCCCAGTATTCGAGAGTTTGGAAGTCATCACTTGATAGTAGTTGCAGTCATTTTAGAAATAGGTCAATATATTGTGTTTTTCTCAGCCCTAAGCAGGGCAGAAATATTATTAGCAGATGACCTCTTAACTACTTTTTCATGCAGAACACTTGGCTGGTTTCCCTATTGTATCCCTGTCATGCACCAACGGCTTACGTATAGAATATCTGACTGACACCAATTCAGCCAGATTTCGATCCTAGCTAGAGGCTACTGGACATTTAGCCATACTGATTGAGCTGTGATACAGCAAGACAGTCTGTTTGTGGATGACAATATATATACATATATTATATAGATATTATATATACAGAGTGTCCATAAAGTTCGTGCACACTTTAAAAAATTATAACTTTATTTGTATTTGTGATAGAAATAATGTGTAAAAAGGATTAGAAAGAAGTAAATCTATATTTTATAAGGTTTTATTGAAATTTTATTTAAGTTTCCACATGTCCTTCATCATTAGCAATACAAAGGGTAATACGATTTTGCAGTTCACGGAAAACATTTGCCAACTGATTTACAGTAATGTTTGAAATCACATTATTAGTTGTTTTAGCTTTCAAATCTTCTGATGCACTAGGTTTGGTTGCATACACAATTTTTTTCACATGTCTGCATAAAAAAATCTAATGGAGTCAAATCTGGCGAATGTGGAGGCCAATAAAATGGTCCACCCCTTCCGATCCATCTGTTAGGAAATTCCTGATTTAGAAACTCTCTAAGACGCAGAGCAAAGTGACAAGGAGCTCCATCTTGTTGAAACACTGGATTATCTTTCAAGTTTAATTGTTCAAGCTTCGGAATAAAGTAATTGCTAAATAGCTGTCACTATTAATAACACGATATTGAAAAAAATATGGCCCTATGATCTGATTTTTTCCCAAAGCACACCACACATTAAAAGAGTCCCTTTCATGTTCAACAGTTTCATTTGGGTTTTCATTTCCCCAAATTCAGCAATGATGCCTATTGACCTTGCCACTAATGTGAAATGTTGCTTCATCAGAGAACAGTAAACTACTCATAAATGCATCATCATTGCCAAATTTTTCATTGATAGAAAGTTAGCCGTGCATAATAATCCTCTTCTAACAACCGCTGACGGAATTAAATTTTGTAAACTTTCATGTGAAGTTTTGCCCACGGAATCTTAAGCACACTAGACTTTGGGAGCCTGAGCTCTAATGATGCACATCTTACAGACTTTCTTGGACTTGCTGTAAAGGATTTTTCTATGGATGCAACACTTTCGTCGCTGATACATGGCCTTCCAGTCCGTGGCTTATCATGGACGGAGCCTGTCTCTTTAAATTTTTTCATCCATTTAGCAATAGTGTTCCTATGAGGTGGTTCTTTATTGTATTCAATTTTAAACTTTCTTTTTACAGAAATAGTAGATTTCAGTTCAGCCAACCAAAGGACAGAGTTTACTTTTTCCTCAGTTGAAGCTATTGATCAAATTGATTCTGGAAAAAGAAAATATTTTTTTACTTATCTAAAAATTGTTGCATATTTTGTGGTAAAGAATTATTCAATAACTATACTTAAAACTAGGTACATTAAACTTTATAACATTTTTTACAGATTATTTCTATCACAAATACAAATAAAGTTATAAATTTTTTAAAGTGCACACGAACTTTATGGACACCCTATATATATATATATATATATATATATAAATATATTATGTATTATATATGTATATATATATTATATATATTATATGTATCATATATATATATTATATATGTATAATATATATATGTATATTATATATATCATATATATATATTATATATGTATAATATATATTATATATACATATTATATATAATATATATATATATATATATTATCATATGTATTATATATATATATATATATTGTATATTATATTATCTATATTATATTATTATATAATTATTTTTCTTATATAATTTCTATGAATTCTTCTGTGAAATGTCTATGTTGAAGTGTCAAAGAATCTATATAATAATAACAGTAAATTTCTTCTTTATTTTTTTTGTACCGCTCTGCTTATGCAACCATGAATACAAAACTGAAATTCACAAATCATTGTCAATGTAGGACATTAACGTTGTCATGAACAGAATGACATTGGTCTCCTGTCATCCATTTTAATGTAGGTGTTATAATAAAAAGTAGGTGTTTGATAAGCAAGGTTGTCTGATATAACTTTTTTTATTTACCTCACTAAAAATGAAAGTTGATTTTATGTTTCCTTATGAATACTTATATACCTAAGTATGATAAGATAAAGAACAAATAGGAAACGTTTATCAATCTAACATGTTTCACTTTTATTAAAGCTTCATCAGAGAATGAGATATGGAGAAAAAGAAGAAAGAAATTCTATCTTTTTTTTGTGCTGTTTGATCTCATTGGTTAATCAGGTTATATGTGTATTCGAATTGTTAAACAAACTTTAGTTTTAATTTATGGCATTCCAAAAATTCAAGGTGAGAAAACACATCCCTTTGAAGCTCTAGGAAATCAACAGATTCCAAGCCTAACTGAAAAAACGTAAATGTTACTTCTAGTTTGTCTATTTAGGATTCAGACAATAATGTATATTTATAATATACCTAAGTACCTTATAGGTTAATCAAGCTAAGAATCATATAACATCACAAGTTACATTAGAGTGGTTGGCTCACCACATACAGTTGTAGCAGCAGTGGATGTATCTTGGACAAGTTAGCCTCTTGGAGCCAATCCTTTTACAAGCTGGTTTTCAATTCAGAGTTTCCCTTCTCAGAGACTGATTGCCACCTAAAAGCAAGAGAGCTCAATCAGCCCTACTATTTAACCCATAGTTAACGGGAGAAATATTCATATTTTTCCCAAGAGTATTTGTGTGAAAGTGAACATAATGAACTTGGCTGGAATTTGAACTTGGCTTGTCGATGTCTCTTTCTGGCCACTGAGTTCAAATATTGTCAACAGTAAAATATCATTTCACTTTTCTTCCTATCAACAGAATTTTCTGGATGTAATTTCAATTCAAAATATATAAAAAAATAAAACATAAATTCAACTATTGAATTATGAGTGAAGTAAAAAAAAAACATTTGCTTATGATTTACTGTGCTAGATTTCTATCAAATAGCCCTCTTATTAAAGAAAAAAAGATTTTTGTAGTCAAATTGTCAAAAGCACAACACAAAAGTTTAACTCATGTTTTCCATGTTATATGTTAGGCACCTTGACAGTATCTAGCCATTAAAAGCAGATAATTATCCAAACATTTATTGTGACATGTGAGACAATTCTTCTCTCTTGTACCCTTCTATCCCAGATTGTTGGAGGTTGAGGTTGAAATAATAGACAGAGAACACCACTGGAAAATATGAAAACTTAAAGAATCAGTGTATATGCTAGGCCACTAAAATCTCCTAAGTTGGCCAAAGATAGAAATGAATACAATACGGGAACCAGTAATACGGAGTGCTAGAGAAATGCAAGAATAATAACAAAATTGCAATATGAGCTCTGGTAAAAAATGATTACTGAGGCATTAGGTTTATAAGTCCTAAAAATACATACACTGATGTCCTCAAGGACATATGGCCTAGTGGATAAAAGCAGTGGTTGGATCTAGTGACTTGACCCAAAGAGTTGTGAGTTCAATATCTGGCTACTGCAACAAAAACTTTGAGAGATGCGTTAAAGGCAGATAATTGAGACATCTGGAAGAGGCATGGCATGTGAAACTAGAAATAAAGGGTCAGTTTGAAATTCCAATCACCTGAAGAATGGCTGAATATGACATTAATGACAACAATGTGAATAATGTTTTTATCAATATTTTAGATAAGAATAGATATTACTAACTCATCTGATATATTTGTTCACATGAATATAAGAATATCCTTAAAATTTTACCTACATTGGTTGGTTAATAACAATTTTATTGCAAAAACATTGACAAAATAAAATCTGATATGTGGATGTGAATTAGGGTATGTATAGATATTTCCATGATTCTAATGTCTCTCATTCTCTCTCTCTCCAAATTTTCCTCTCCCACTTTCTCCCTCTATATATTCCTCACTCTCCCACTCTCTCTTTTTGTCATTCCCCCCTCTCTATATATATATGTATCTGTCCTGGGTATGATGATTAACTACATCCAGCAACAAGGCCTCTGATTGGGAGATTGGAGGTTTTGAAAAGCGTGGAACCACCTCTTAATTGCTGTTCTTCCCAGGTCCACCCTGACCCACAGTAGTAGTGTTATGGTCCCAGCTATGGGCAAATGGTGAACCCCTGAACAAAAATCAAAACACTGTAAAGTGTAAACATACATTTTTATAGTAAAAATACCAACACTACATTTTTATAAAAAAATTCCCAATAGATTTTTGTAGTAAAATTACCATTTTTATTAAAAAATTACCAACAATACATTTTTTATAGAAAAATGACCAAAAATGCATTTTATAAAAACTAATATCAATAGAAATAACAATTATATACATTTATTTACAACATGATGAACAATCTTTGAGTTGCAGAAAAAAATCTCACACCATAAGTTAATGTAAATATGAATATGAAAAGGAAATATTTTAAGCTGAAATTCAAATGGTATATTTATCATATAAGTATATCCTGAAAAGAGGCAGGGTATGCTCAACATCCCTAGTACAAAAGGAATCTGCAAGACATTGCACTCTTCTAACTTGAATGTCACCAAGAAACACAATTGTGTGTGTGTGGGGTGGGGGGTAAACACAGCAGCATAAAATCCACTGATTAAAATGATGATGATATCCTGAAAATGCTATCAACATTGGTTGGTTAATAACAATTTTATTTAAAAAATCATTGACTAGCAAAATAAAATCTGATATTGTGTAAACATTACAAATAAATGAGAGGAATCAGAAAATATATATTTTTCTTTATTTCAAGTTGATGTTCACCCGATATACAAGGCCTGAGAGCCACTCGAGGTAAAGAGGCACAGTTTATGTGGATATACAGGGAAGATAATAGTTAACCCTAGACTTGCCCAGGTTAAGATTGTAGTAATAAGGAAAGAATCTTCTCAGGAGTTAGTTCCACAGAGCAGCAGTTCAGAGGAAGAAGCTGTTCAAGTGGAACTTACATCTTACCAATGAAATATGAAAAGAATGAGGGTGGTCCGCTACAATGTGCCTGTCATGGCGGATCTTAGCTGTGAAGATTAGAACTGGTGGAACTAAAGAATGTAGTTCGTCTGAATACTTTCCATGGAAATAGTAAGAGAGCAGCAGAGACTTGTGATATTTAGTCTGTGGGAAATGAGTTGTAGGGGTGGGAAATAATTTGTCAACCACAAGGAGTGAAGGTATGTTTGGATTCTATTTAGACTGGAAAATGAAGACTGGATATCTCCTGATAATCAAATTAATTAAAATAATAATTGAAAATTAAATAAACAAGCATGCAGTATAAATATAAATTGGTTATAAGACATTTGGTAATTAAATAATATTTGCTAAGTAAATAAATCATCATGATTTTCATGAGATTTGCATTCAACAACGTGGTTAAATAGATTCAGTCTGTTATAAGGATTATATCAAGTTGGATCAATAAAATTGTAGCATGGCATGTTATTTGTTGAATTTTAATCTGAAATTTCCACTGTATAATGTTTGACCAATGTGATCTGTAGGCTATATATGGTGCGATGGATAAATTGTCATTTAAATTGTGCAAAAATGGAAATAACATTGACAACTCATTTTAACATATATATTTACCAAAATTACACAAAAATATCTTGAAATACTAAAGAGTAAATTTATTCAATAAAATCAACATTGGCTTCTACCATGACCTCCAGATGACTTTGCAATCTCCAGCAACTCTTCTTGTTTAAGTTGGTGAATGCTGTCATAATCCTTGCCTTCAGTTTATCTTTGATCATATAAAGTATTTTGTTGGTCTCTTGTTCAACTGTTCCCCATACATAACAATCAAGGAGGTTGCAGCCTGGGGAGTTAGGTGACCAGATGTAAGGGGTGATGTGGCCACAGAAATACTCTGACAGCCATGACTGGGTTTTCCTGCTTGTGTGGCATGGTGCAGAGTTCTGTTGCCAGACATAAGGTCTTCCAGCAACCACCCTCTTGACTCAGGGCAGTAATACCTCTTCAAGGCACTTGTGTAGGCCTCCATGTTGAGTTTGAGGCCCTATGGGAAAATGAATGGAGGCATAAGTCACCATCACTAGTGATCACTCAAAACACCTTTGTAATCAATATGAGACTCATCCAACTCTTTCTGAACCCAGCACTGTCTTCAGATTGACACCCAAACACTCTAAAATGTTTGTATTGGAGCTTCTGGCTTGAATCCCAAGCAGCACTGTTTGCAAGTTTCTGGCAGTGTGAATTGTGTCATGGTGCTTTTTTTCTCAACGATGACACCCAACTGAGCCTACTATGCTGTGCAGTCAACAAAACAACAAGAATATGCAAAATTATAAATATAAAAATGGCGACAATTTACCCATCGCAACGTGTATGTTGGGTTAAATATATTAACAAGAATGGAGATTATGTTTAAAAATAATTGTATGGTGTATAAAATATGTGCTTTTTTCATCATTAGGCTACGGATTTGTTGATCTATCAATGTATTCTTTATCTTTTATTATATTGGTAGACAAATTTTTATCCATTGGCTGAACTTCAATAAAAGAAAAAGTAAAGAAGACGATAGTTTTGTTGGTCTAAAGCATGTGAACTCATGTATATAGTTGTAGTTCACTCAACCAGAAAGTGGGTCCAATGTCATATTTTATATTAGGTTTCAGTTATAGACCGAAAAAGAAAAATCATTTCAATTTTGAGCAAAATATGTTTATATTTACTGACAAGCCTTTTTAATTAGCTATAAATTCCTGTATACAGATTTCAGATTTTGGGTGACGTTAAATTCCAAACGTAAGAAAAATAATATTAATATTAATATTTCTCTCTAAATTCCTGAGAAATTATCATTTTGATACACTGATTTAATTGCACTGTTTTTCTTGTCTCAATTTTATAATCACAATTTTTAGACTATTAGATTATCTAAAGTGTAGGAAATTTATATTAAATATCCAAACATCTTAATTCCAAACAATAATTAAATAAAAATCAATAAAACATGGGTATGCCTTTTTCTTTCTTTTTTTCTTTTTTACAATGACGTTCACCCTGTACAAGGTCAAAGAGCTACTTGAGGGAGAGGGTTACAGTGTAAGAAGCCCCACCCCAAGCAAGGTGATAATGTCACCAAGATGCAAGAGGCAACCTTAAGTGGAAAAGAAAAAAAAAGACTTTAGAGGGAATTGGAAACCCAATCCTAAACAGGGATAAACCTCTACTCCTGTTCAAAAGACCAGGTAGGAATGCAAACGAACCTGTTATTTATTTGTATTTACAAACATGTACATAAAATATTAAAAATAGTCTTCAATTAAGTTAAAGTGTTTAGCAGTTGATACACAGAAAAGAGTTTAGAAACCACTTTTAAATAGTTGGTCCACAGAAAAAAGCCATGATTGAGAAAAGACTTTTATCATTAGCAAAGATTCACTGACCGTCCAAGCTGTTGTTATTGTAGCTGATTTATTTCAAGTCACCAACACATGTTTCTTTCAGCATGTACTGGTGGGAAGGGAAAAATATGTAGCCATGTTTTCTCTAGTTCAAACAACTTGGAGACAGTTGCATCTCTATTCTCTGAAAGTTAAAATCTATAGATTTTTATAAGAAACTTTTCCTGAAAGTAGGCTCAAGAAAAATAGTTTAGTTTTCTCTGATTGGTCAAATATTTCACATGTGATATTAATTTCTGACCAATAAACAGTTTGATTTAAACGGTGTGTGTTATATTGTGGAATCTTTTTGTCATGTTTGTAATATTGTCTGTTATTGGGTAGTAAATAAAGTTTGGGCATATTTCAATGTGGTATGTATGTGTGTATGTAATTGTGTTAGAAATAGGGTTGATTTTCTATATGTCTATTATATTCAGTGTGGTCCTTAGACTCTCAAACCAAACCCCTTTTTTCAATCTATAGAAGGTTTTATTTTAAATATTAGAGTTCACTAGATACAAGGTTCAAGAGCCACTCAAAGTAGTGGGTTACTGAATGATGTGTGTGGTATGGACAAAAGAGGAGGAAGTAAGTGCAGGTTATGAGGATATGTAGGATAGATAGCAATTGACCCTGGACTTAAAAATGTTAAGATTGTAGTGTTCAGGGAAGCATCTTCTTGGGAACCTGTTCCACAAAGTAGCAGTTCTCCAAAAGAAACCCTCTGTGTGGAGCTTACAAAAAGAATGTAAATGATTCAACCCTGTGTCCATGGCATGGTGGCTCAGAGCAGTGAAGGTTTGAACTCGTGGAACTAAGGAATGAAGCTCATCTGAACATTTGCTATGGAAATAGTAATAATTACCAATAAACTTCAGATATTTCATACGTAGGAAAGGGGTTGTAGGATTGAAAATAATTTATTGCACACAAGACCATGTAAACATGGATTTTGGCAGATCCAGCCCAAATATGGAAGCAATACTCTATTTTTGATCTGAGCTGACTTTTGGAAAGATAGAGAATGGCATGAAGAGCCAGTTACTGTCTACAGTGGTACAAGAAACCAACCATTTTTCTAGTATCTTTTGCACTTGTGATCTGGGCTTAACTTGTGTCAAAGGAATAACCATCCTGTTGAACCACCATTTTTTTTGCGGTCATGAAGGTTAAATATTGCCAAAACGACTTAATAATATTTATTAATACAACTACTAAGAAGAAGAATATAAGCTGAATTACTGATAATAAAACAAAAGATATACTAAAGGCAGTTCTTGAGGGGAGGGGGGTCAGATATGCATCTCCAACTGGTATTAGTAGTCAGTGTTTGAGGTCAAAAGTTTGAATGGTAATTTTCAAGGTAAAAAGGTTCTCCTGACTTGGAAGACTGGTACAATATAATCTTCTGATAAATTTTTTATTTGTTTTTAATTTATAATTTTTGAAGAATTCACTGTCCATATCCATTCCAATTTACAATTTTACACACAAAAATGTGTGTTTACTGAAATTTTTATAATATAAAGACATAATTACCATTATTATATTTTTATTACTTTTTTATGGAAATGCAGAATTGTGTAATGGTTAGGGGCTTGGGGAGAGAAATTGATGAGTTTAGTTTGTTACATTTACTTTCATGCTGTGAATCCATCTCACCTACCCCCCCCCCCAAGAATTATGGGTTAAATAGCAGGGAAGACTGGGCTTTCTATCCTTGGGGACAACTAGTCTAAGAGAAGGAAATCTTTGAATTATAATCTGGTGGAGAAGTCAACAGAAAACCACACTATTAACTTTTGCAAGAATGTTAGCCAATTCACAGATAATAAAAAAGGAATTTATAAATAATTATGACTGCCGATGTTCTAAAGGGACATAGTGTTAAAAAATGATGAAAAAAGGTATTTATTTTATAAAACAAATAGATACATACTTGCATCAAAGATGATAATCATGGCTGCCTATGTTCAAAAGGGATGGCATTAAAAAAAAAGGTATTTATTTTATAAAACAAATAGATACATACTTGCATCAAAGATGATAATCATGGCTGCCTATGTTCAAAAGGGATATGGCATTAAAAAAAATGATGGAAAGGGTATTTATTTTATAAAACAAATACATACATACATAATTGCATCAAAGATGATAATCATGGCTGCCTATGTTCAAAAGGGATATGGCATTAAAAAAATGATGGAAAGGGTATTTATTTTATAAAACAAATACATACATATATACTTGCATCAAAGATGATAATCATGGCTGCCTATGTTCAAAAGGGATATGGCATTAAAAAAATGATGGAAAGGGTATTTATTTTATAAAACAAATACATACATATATACTTGCATCAAAGATGATAATCATGGCTGCCTATGTTCAAAAGGGATATGGCATTAAAAAAAATGATGGAAAGGGTACTTATTTTATAAAACAAATACATACATACATACTTGCATCAAAGATGATAATCATGGCTGCCTATGTTCAAAAGGGATATGGCATTAAAAAAATGATGGAAAGGGTATTTATTTTATAAAACAAATACATACATATATACTTGCATCAAAGATGATAATCATGGCTGCCTATGTTCAAAAGGGATATGGCATTAAAAAAAAATGATGGAAAGGGTATTTATTTTATAAAACAAATACATACATACATACTTGCATCAAAGATGATAATCATGGCTGCCTATGTTCAAAAGGGATATGGCATTAAAAAAATGATGGAAAGGGTATTTATTTTATAAAACAAATACATACATACATACTTGCATCAAAGATGATAATCATGGTTGCCTATGTTCAAAAGGGATATGGCATTAAAAAATGATGGAAAGGGTATTTATTTTATAAAACAAATACATACATACATACTTGCATCAAAGATGATAATCATGGATGCCTATGTTCAAAAGGGATATGGCATTAAAAAAAATGATGGAAAGGGTATTTATTTTATAAAACAAATACATACATACATACTTGCATCAAAGATGATAATCATGGATGCCTATGTTCAAAAGGGATATGGCATGAAAAAAATGATGGAAAGGGTATTTATTTTATAAAACAAATACATACTTGCATCAAAGATGATAGTCATGGCTGCCTATGTTCAAAAGGGATATGGCATTAAAAAAAATGATGGTAAGGGTATTTATTTTATAAAACAAATACATACATACATACTTGCATCAAAGATGATAATCATGGCTGCTTATGTTCAAAAGGGACATGACATCAACCAAATCTGTCAGCACTGTCCCCTCCACACCACACCATTCAGTCCAGAGTTGAATCCCTGTAACTTCTGGTTTTTCCCAAAGCTAAAATTGTTTTCATCTAATGAAAATTCAAGATAATATTATGACATGCCTAAATAAAGCAAGTGAAATTAAAATGAATGAAATACTAGTCAAAAATGAATAATAGTTGACAATGCTTCATCCAATAAAAATTCAATATTATATTTTAACAAGTATAAATAAAATAACTGAAATTAAGATAAAAGGAATATGAATACAAAATATAAAATTGTTTAAATTTATTGATTCAGCATAGAATCAATAAACAATGGAGAACACATGAGTTTTCTGAAATTTTATCCTAAGTAGCAAATCTGAAATGAAAAATTCACAGTGATAGAAAACACTTTTAAAGCTAAGTAAAGGAATGCCAGAGAGCACAACAACCAATCAAATATTCTAGAATAGTCATGTGACATTAATATCAGTTACTGTACAAAAAATAACTGATAAGCAGTTTTCTCTTTCTTCTGCCTGTATACCAAGTTGTGTTTTTGGAAATATTTTGCATTTGATACTCTCAAATTTTATTTCATTGAAACTTTTAAAAGTATTACTTGTCACTAATAATTAAAAACTAAAGCAATAATTTCTCTTGTAACCCCCAAGTAAAATAACTCCAACAAAACATTTCCACTAGTAATCAAGCTACTCTACACTACTTCATTAATTACAGCTGAGATCATAAAGTCATTATAAAATACATATACCTTTCTATGACTGGATATATGCATCACCAGGGCTACATAGAGTTTTGAACTCAAAGTGGTTCTGCTTTTAGACTGGTTACCAACCACAGCTAGAGAACCCAGTTTGCTCTGCTATTTACCTCATAGCTGGTTGGGAGAGGAGATGGATTCCTACATTTTCCAAAGGTATTTGTGCAAAAGTAAGGATAACAAACTCAACTGGAATTCCAACTTGGCTTCCTAATTTCTTGTTCTAAGCCACTGACCATGACACTACCTGCATATCCACCATCTTTCCTTTGGTAAAATCCTTCCTGGTAAAAAAAGATTTTTCTTAAATGTTTTCTTGATAAAAACACAGTTAAAATAGTTCAATGGTAATTAATGATCAGCTTTGTTGATTATGCTGGATTTATTTCAAATCTTCGATGAGTACAAAGTCAGAATAATGAAATTTCCATGACTTTGATTTGATTTGAAAGGAAGTATTTTCCCACAATACTTTCAAAGCAACAATTCCAACCCTTTCAACAAACAATTTAGAAGACTATTGATAATTCATCCTGATTAAACTTGAACCAGTTTGTCAAGTAATGTTCAAGTGACAAGGAAAATTTCCATATTACTTTTCTCAGACAAATTTCACTGTCAACTTCCAATGTCATGTTCACAACAGCAAAGCAATTGTTTCTCTGAATTTAAAGGACAATATATCCTTTTAATAAATGTTAACATTATTGTTGTTCCAAATTACTGTGATGAGGAGTTATTATTATTGACATTATTTACATTCAGACTGATGTCCTTGTCATATCCTGTTGGCACTCTCATATTATTTAAAAACAAACAGAAAATAAGCTTAGCCAGCATTTTTGTAAGACTGATATAGGTTATAAAAAGGCTTCAAAGTAATGAAAAAGGTAACTTCTGCAGTACTGGAAAAATTTCTGTCAGGGGTGTTTTTTTAATAGGAGCCCCTCACCACCACTTTGAGTATGTGGTATTGTGGTGTATATCAGATGAATGAGTTCTTGTGATGGTTAAGCAAATTGTAATGAATAAATGAGTCACAAATCAGATTAGCTAGGTTTAAGATAGTCAGTGACAACCAACATCATCCTACTTCCCCTTTGGCCTTGTGCCACAATTGTATTTTTTTTTACAATGAATAATGACTAGGATCAAAGTGTATTATCTGTTTTGACAGCTGAACTATGGCTCCAGCCAGCAACAGCAGCAGTTCCAGCTAGCTAGCATTCATCAGCTGCAGCTCATCACTCCAGCCATCTCCAGTAGGCCTCCAGCTCTAGTCATACATGCCAGCAATAAACTGCCCTTTTCAGGACAACACTTTTCAGCAACTGTCTTTTTCAGGACAACACTCTTCACTAATTACAAAACTGTCCTTTTCAGGACAACGCTCTTCAGCAACTACCGAAACAATCCTTTTCAGGACAACGGTTTTCAGCAACTACCGAAACAGTCCTTTTCAGGACAATGGTCTTCAGCAACTACCGAAACAGTCCTTTTCAGGACAACACTCTTCAGCAACTACTGAAACAGTCCTTTTCAGGACAACGGTCTTCAGCAACTACCAAAACAGTCCTTTTCAGGACAACGCTCTTCAGCAACTACCGAAACAGTTCTTTTCAGGACAACGCTCTTCAGCAACTACCGAAACAGTCCTTTTCAGGACAACACTCTTCAGTGACTATGAAAACTGTCCTTCTCAGGACAACACTACACTACATGAGGATGCAGATATTTTTTACCGAGTACACTGTAACTTTATTTTTGTTGATGTATTTTCTTTAACAAAAATAAACTTGGCAATATATTTTTCTCAAGTTTTTGTTTTGTCAGTTGTTGCCTTCTGTCATTCAATATCTGTTTGCGGACCAATATGCCACCTTCAACATCCTCATCTTTGTTGTTATCACAACTTTTTGGCCTTTGTAGATTTTGGCCTTCTTCAAGTGTTTGTTAATTTAGATAACCTTCCAGGAAATTTAAACTGAACATGTCATTTAATTTATGTGAGTAAATTATTTTTGTTTCACTGTACACTTCTAGGGATATCTCATCTTGTTCTTTTTTATACTGCACAATTCACTCATCTTGTTCTTTTTCATACTGCACAATTCTCTCATCTTGTTCTTTTTCATACTGCTAAGTCAATACTACTCATTGAACTCACAATTACTATGCCATCAAATTCTCAAACTAACACTTTAATCCACAAAGTTTACATATAAAGAAGACTGGAGGGTTCAGTGGCTGAAATGTGATACTAATAACAAAGATAAGTACAGTAGTCTAAATGTAAATATAGAGGATATTAGTCTTTGTGATTTTCATTGGTCTGCATTTCTCAGCTTCAGTTTGTATAACATTTTCAGTTTCCTTGCAAGCATCCTTTACAATGTGCCACCAAAAGATTGGCATTGTATTAATTGGTGTGCTATGGAAAAAATGAATATTCTCCCAGTCTGTATCCCCTCCACCCCCTCTTGTTGGCATTTTTATATCCATGATATAAATAACCCCTTTTTCATGGATAGAAAGGGATAGCTGAAAGAAAAAGAATGACAAATATACTTTGTTCTCAGAGAGAGTGTTATGCCACTAAGTCATACAAAAAATTATATATACATTTTACATGTGTCTCATGCAGAGAAAATATAACACATTATACAACAATTAGAGTGAAAAGAGACTGAACAAAAAGAGTTTTACTTGTAATAATTCCCAATGAGAATTGGATCTGCTGGAGATTCTTCTGTGTTTCTGGAGAAGCCATATTTAGGATTCCAGATTTGAGTGGTCCAAATTTATCTGGTTGTTGCTATCAAGGACATATGGATTTTTTCCAAATTGAGGACTGTGAGCCAGAGATATTTCCTATATCTGGTGAAGATATATTTCTATAAGAAAAATTCAAGGAAAAGAAAAATATCATTTGGTTTAACCCTCCCCTTTTAACTTAGAGGTAAAATGTAAAATAGGAAAATTATTTTTCAAGTTACTTAATAAACACTTCCCCCAAAAATCAAAATTGCATAAGATATTAAATAAAAACACATTTAAATTAAGCTACAGCTGCACTAGTTATTTAGAAACAATAATAAATAGCTAAAATGCCAGAAATTTTAAAACTAATGCACAGCAAAATATAGTTAACACCAGTAATTTATGCAACTGCAGAAATAAAAATAGATGTCCATTAGATGGAGCTTGTAAAACTGAAGCAATAATCTATATAGCAGAAGTAACAGATATTAATGGCCAAAATAAAATGTACATAGGATGTATTGAAGGTACTTTCAAACATAGATGGTATGTTTGGTTGTCATTGGTTGATGGTATGTAGATTGTCTTTCAAGCTAGTAAATCTTAGGTGGTCTACTTCCTCTTCTCCTTCTTTTTCACATGCTCCTATTCCCTTTCTATGACACTCAATGTCATGCATTTATTTATTTATTTTTTAATAATAATATGGTGTTCATTAGTTTTAAAAAAAAATAAAGCATGGAGAGGTTAATTAGTGAAAATCACCTAAGAATACCATAAGGTTAAAAACAAGGGAGCAGATTCAACTGACCTCCTAATTTTTAAAGTATGTTTATTATAGATTTATATATATATATATATATATATATATATAGTTAAACAAAAAACATGTAAATGTATATGTGTGATATATATATATATATATATATATATATATATGAAGAAATATACTCTTAAGGTGTGCTATATTTAAGGGCTAAAATGCTCAATATCAGAGATAGAGTATGTGTAAATATGAACGTGAACATTGAAGTCGGCAGGCTGTTTCATGCTAGACGCAATTGTCAGGCCTGACGATTGCATCTAGCATGAAACAGCCTGTCGCCTCTAAGTGTTGACTTCAATGTTCACATTTATATTTATATATATATATATATATATATATATATATAGATAGATAGATAGATAGATATCAATATAAATCTACATATTCAGTTAAAACAAAAACATCCTTATATATATATATATATATATATATATATATATATACACAGGGTGTGATGGATAAAAGTCTCATCTAAATTACATAAAAACGAAAATAACACTGACATTGCATTTTAACAGATATATTTCCAAAATTACACAAAAATATCTTTAAATATTAAGAGCAAATTTATTGAATTAAATCACCATTGGCTTCAGCCATGCCCTCCAAACGGCTTTGGAATCTCTTGCAACTCTTCTGGACACCTTGTTTATTGGTGAATGCTGCCATAATCCTTGCTCTAAATCTAGGGAATTAGGTGGCCAGATGTAAGTGGTGATGTGGTCACAGAAACTATCTGACACCCATAACTGAGTTCTCCTATTTGTGTGGCATGGCGTTCTGTTGCTAGATGTAGGGTCTTCCAGCGGCCACACTCTTGACCCAGAGCAGCATTGCCTTCTTATGGCATGATGTAGGACTCCTTGTTGAGTCTGAAGCCATCACCAACAAATTTCAGAATTCTTTTCTTTTCAGGACATTTAGAGTGAGTTTTCTGAGTTGCCGTACCTTTGTGATCACTATTAGACTCATGCAACTATTTCCAAATCCTCTACACTGTACCCAGATTGACATCCAAACACATTGAAATGTTCACACTGAAGCAGTACAGTATGCCTTTTCCAAATTTCTGGCTGAGTGACTTTTTCTCACAGACGAAGCCCAACTGACCCTACTATACTGTTCAGATGATAAAATGAAAAACAATACGCATGCTCAAAATTAAAAATATAAAATGGCGACCATTTACTTACCGCACCCTGTATATTTAGAGATAGAAATGTTTATTTAATTTCTGAACATGGTTAAGCAGGTTTAGGCTGTGTTCATAATTGATATTATTGAGAGTTGTTTTTTTACTTATCTATTGTTAATGCTTCCATTATTTTTAACTATTTTTTGCATGTGGATGAGTTTATTATGGTCATATTTTTTACAAATATATTGCATACATACATACATATATATATATTGCATACACAGACACATATATATATATATATATATATTTAGTTGGATTGATGTGAGTTCGTGACCCTGGTTTTCACACTATTTGCAGATTGATGTGAATTTGTGATCCTGGGTTTCACGTTATTTGTGATCGTGATTTGTCTGATAATTGCAAATAGCATGAAACCTTGGGTCACAAACTCCCATCAATTCAACTAAATATGTTAGCTCTATCACTGATATTGATCACATAAATAATATATATATATAAATTGCATATATATATATATATATATATATATTATAGACATTTTTATGTTTAACATTCTTTTTATAGATACAAGTATTTAAGTAAATGCTCTGTTTATAATAAACAGTATTAAATAACATTTACCGGCCTGAATGTCCGAGAAATTTTCATAGAAAATATTCGTCCTTTGACAGGATTCGAACCTGCATCGTATACGGAACCGTCATTTACACTGATGTGCCTTAACTGACTCGGCCACAAATGACGGTTCCGTATAGGATGCAGGACGAATATTTTCTATGAAAACAGTATTAAAATGAGGCTGTGGGTCTACTGTGATTAAACAATCAAATGAGACCTCCACTAAAATCTAAATCAACTGAAAAAATTTTTATATAGGTCATGATATTCAAGTTGTTAACATAAAATCCTAAACAATTTCGTTTGTGACTGATATAAATGATTACATCATTTCGTAAAATATAGAGAAGTATGATGTTCAACTTACACAGGAAACCAACACTGTATATAAATTTAAATGTCCTCTGGAAGATTGTATCTACAACAGAAAAAATAATATTTATGTTGTTCACACTACAACCATGTTGTCTCGGCAACTGAGTTCTCATTTGAAAGATGTTTGTACTAATAGTTTAATACTTATTTCTTAAAAAACTCTCAACAGACCATAACTTAGTTACCTCCCCTGAATCATTACTCAAGTCAATCACAGTGTTCTTCACTTCACAAGTAAAAAAAAATAACTTTCAGATGAACACAGCAATTTTCTTTGAAAATGATGAACTCTACAATATTTGTCTTGAAATACATAGCATCTTGATGATGACATTGTGTTAATGTTAAAGTACTCAGAATAAAATAATATGTATCAGCACAGAAATTTTCTTTTTTCCTTGAATAATAACACCAAAAACTTGTCCATAAATATGAAAGGATCCAATTGAAAATAAGTAGACAAAACTTGTCTAAATTATTCAATGAAACTGGTCTCACTGAAAACATGCTGCCAAAATATATATATATATATATATATATATATATATATATATATATATATATATATATTGTCATCCAGAAACAGACTGTTTTGCTGTACCACAGCTCATCAGTGTGGCTAGACATCCAATTGCCTCAAGCCAGAATTGAAACCTAAATGATTTGGCATCAATCAGAGATTTTTCCTCTAAGCTATCGGCTCTTGGTAAGAGATGAAAGTGAATTTTTACGTATTTATTTTGAATAAAGACAATAGTGACTCAGAGTGCTCAATTCATAGAAGTGCTTTGCATTATCAGCAGTAGCAGTCACTGTTTACGAATTCACACTTCCTCACTAAAATGCTTGACTGAAATTTATTTGCTAAAATATAGTTTTAAGTTATACTTTATTTATGGGTTAAAGTGCTCAATATCAGAGATAGAGCTTATGTAAATATAAAAGTGGACATTGAAGTCAACTACCTGAGGTGAAAGACTGTTTCATGCAAAATGCAATCATCAGGCCATGTACCTGACCATTGTGTTTAGCATGAAACAGAGTATCATCCCTGGGTATTGACTTCAGTGTCCACTTTTATATATATATATATATATATATATATATATATATATATAAAATCACAGAGTGCACCTTTCATAAGTAGAATTTCCAGGAATCAAAACTTTGAAAGAGTGTAAAGATACTTGACACTGATTCTATATTTACCTCTATTGGAGTAGAATAATACTTGGTCATATATGTCAGTTTCATGGGGAGTGCCCATATGCATACGGATAAGGCAAAGCAAATATTGTCTAATCCCCATAACCATTGTCATGCAGGCATCATTAGGGGAGGTACTGCTGTGGAATTAGAAACACTAGTACTAAGACTTCCTCATTGCGTTACCATGAACTGCCTGAAAGCAGAAGCATGACTGAGGAGGAACAAATACTTTACCTGGATCTTCACTTAAAAGCTGAGCAATTTCAATCTGCTATTTTTGATAGGTGTATGTTATATAAGATTATGCCATTGAATCCATTGCTAGGTGTTGTATCCTGAAATGTATAAGTTGATACCCATATAAAAAGTAGTAGTAATTTATTCTGAAGACTAATATGGTACTAACGGTCAAGAACATAATCAACTGGAATAACTGTTGTGAACTTCACCTCAGTTCTATTTAACTTCCACTCTCTCAATAAGAGAATGCACCATTTATCTTCTTAGGTCAGCCTATCTTGCTCTGATACTCCACAAAACTATGTCAGCTGCTAAGAAATTTGGTTCACTGTGTCATGCAAGACAATTTTTCTCTCCAAAATCTATCCATCATATCTATAAGTCTACCATTCATCCATGCCTAGAATATTTCTGCCACATATGAGCTGGTACTCCTGCTATTTATCTAAGGCTCCTTGATAAAATCCAAAGAATCAGCAAAATTATTGGCCCTGATCTGGCATCTTGGCTTCAATCACTTTCCACCACTGCAAGGTTGCCTCCCTGTGCCTTTTCTATGAATACTTTCATGGCAATTGTTTGGATGAGCTCTTTGCTATGGGGACTAGTTAGTATTTTCATAGAGACAAAGAGGTATTATGGTGGTTGTAGTAAGAAAGGTACGTATGAATGTGTTGTTTTGGTGTAAGGAATATTGTTTTGTACGATTGGGTCAGTGTTTGTGGCTAGCTAAGTTATAATTAAGACAGAAGAAGACCGTCCTTTCCCCAATCCCCTTTTCGGCCTTGTGCCACATTTCTGTATTGTACAGAATAAATATTGCTCTTTGCTATGGTACCTAGACTTATTGGATTTAAGTGCAGTACTAGACTGGCATTGAGATCTCATCAATTTACAGTTGAGCTGGCTAGATGTAGCCGTAAATTCTATGCTAACAGTTTCTTTCCTCACGCTTCTCACTTGTGGAGCTCCCTTCCAGCTCTGTGCTTTCCAGACAACTTTAATCTTCAAAAATTTAAATGCAATGTCAATCACTATCTATTGCCCCCCCCCCTGATTACTCTTCTCTTCCCACTCATTAGTAATGTTTCTGCTTCTAATTCTTCCACACCCAGTAACCCCATGTGTCTTAATGACTTTACTACCTTGCATGAATTCTAAAGGCACTATGCTCATATAAACACCTTCATAAATTTTTTATTTGTTAAATTTAGATCTTCCAATAGAATTGATTATTTTGGACAATTTTTAAAATTCAAGTAGAATCTTGTTTTGCAAATCAGATATTGTTGATTCATTCAACCACTTCTATAAATCAGGTTTTAAAATCATGTTTGCAATGATGATATTCAGTAAGTCAGGTTTTATCAAGTGCGGTAATGTGAAGTGTTTTAAGGGCATAACGGAAATCATTGGTTGAGCTGCTTTTTGGTGTCAAGTGGTTTTGGATTGAATGATATTTTGTAGGATCTAATACAGTTAAGGAAAGCATTCAATAGACAACACTAAATAAATCTTATCAAGAAGAAAATAACTAAGCAACAAAGAAGGTTATATCCAATAAAAAATCTGCCATTAGATTTGACAAAATGTTTTCATATACAGTGTGCGATTGTCATCTAAATGAGCAAAAATCAAAATAACACTGATATCTAATTTTAACATATATTTACTAAAATTGCACAAAAATATCTTGAAATACTAAAGAGTAAATTTATTCAATAAAATTGCCATTGGATTCTACTACGGCTTCCAGATGCTTTTGGAATCTCCTGCATCTCTTCTAGACGGTCTTCTTGTTTAAGATGGTGAATGCTGCCATAATCCTTGCCTTCACTTCATCTTTGGTCTTATAAAGTATTTTGTTGATCTCTTGCTCAACAGCACCCCATGCATAATAATCAAGGGAGTTGCAGACTGGAGAGTTAGGTGGCTAGATGTAACGGGTGATGTGTTTGCAGAAATTGTCTGACAGCCATGACTGGGTTCTCCTCTATGTGTGGCATGGTGATGAGTCCTGTTGCTAGACATACAGTCTTCCAGCAGCCACTCTCTTGACCCAGGGCATCAGTTACTCTTAAAGTCACTTGATGTAGGCCTCCATGTTGAGTGGGAAGATGAATGGAGTCATAATGTCACCATCCCTAGTGATCACTCCAAACATTATTATGTTGACTGGATATATCATCCAACTCTTTCCAAATCCTCTGCACTGTCCTCAGATTGATGCCCAAACAATCTGAAATGTTCGTATTGGAGCTTGTACAAGTATGCCATATCCAAATTTCTGGCAGAGTGAATTGCATCATGGTGCTCTTTTTCTCACAGATGGTGTCCAACTGACCCTACTATACTGTGCAGTTGATAAAATGAAAAACAAACAATGCATATGCACAAAATTAAAGATAAAAAATGATGGCAATTTACCCATCAGACCTTGTATATATGACAAAATGAAATCTTTAAAATGGTGCAGCTAAGCTTAGGGTGATCTCAAAAATATTTCTTTGATGTGAGAGGAATTGTTTACAGAGCCAGTTGGTCAATTAGTAAATCTACAGAGATCATTTGGCATTTGTGTCACTCAGAGAAGAAACGAGTGTTGTGGCATGACAAATCATGACTACTTCCCCATGACAATGCACCTGATAACAACGCCCTGAGCATCCAGTCATTCCTGGCCAAGAAGAATATCACCATACTGGAACAACCTCCCTATCCACTTGATCTTGCTCTATATGACTTTTTTCCTTTCCCCAAACTTAAGGGGATCATCATGGGAATCCATTTTGAAGGTATGGAGGGCATCCAAGAAGAATTCTTCCAGCAGCACATAGAAGCGTTGGTAGAAAAGAAAGGAAAGACTTGAAGGAGATTACTTTGAAGGGGAAACCATGTAGTTTATTGTTTGAAATTGAAATAAATTGTTTGAACACCAGTTCCAGACAAACTTCACATATATATATATATATATATATATATATATATATATATATATATATATATATATATATATATATATATATATATATATATATATATATATATATATATATATATATATATATATATAATAATGTATATAAAAAAAGAAAGAACAGCAAGACATATAATCCGGTGTTCTTATAGATATTTTTATTTTTACAAAATAGTGCTCAATGTAAATTTACAGAGCATTAATATTATAAATTAATTGATTTAAAATATTTTTTTTTGAAACATGGTTAGAACTGTGTAGCGAAAAAACCATATTTTAAATCAATTAATTTATAATATATATATATGCACACATACACAGAGTGGTGGGATTCAGTGAGTTCATTTAGGTTCACACAAACCTGTTCTTGGAATTTTATGAGTTCAGTGAACCCATTGCTAGCTGCAACCTGAATAAACTGCTAATTTTAGATTGTCTACAAATCATAGTCACATAATCGGTTGGGGATGTTAATTCAAGTGATCGAATAAAGTTTAATACAAATTTCATGAACTGCTGAACTTGCTAGAGCCAGATACTTGGAAAATTCAAGAAATAGTTATTCTTTGGAAAGCTGCAGAAGAAAAGCTGAATGACTTCAGTAAACTCTTTCATCACAGAATTCCGATTAATGATTTTCATGACTATGTGGAAAATGTCTTGAAAAACTTTCATAATCCTGTAATTCTTCAAATTGTACAAAAAGCAAAAACTATTATCAATTCGACCGCTATCAGTTTTTTAGAGGCGGAAAAAGGTTTTTCAAGAATGAATATTATCTACTCAGATAAAAGAAGTTGCCTTACACTGGAAAATGAAGGAAACTTGATGACAACCTTATTGGTCTCCCTTTATGGGATGTCACTTCTTTCATTAAAATGAAAGAACATGAATAAAAGATTTTAAAGTATTTCTTTTAAAGATTTTCCTTTCAAAATAATAATGTGTAATGTAATGCAGATTAATTTTGCTATTTTTGTATAAGTGCAGAAAAAATTTGCTTTATTTCTAAATTATATCTATATAGTAAACTATAGACTATGGAAAAATGAGGGAACCTGTTGCTATTGAGGCCTGTGGTTGAGAGAACCCATTCTTAAAACTTTTGAATTCCCCACTATATATATATATATATATATATATATATATATATATATATATTACAGGTAATAGATCTGTTGGTATATAATCCAGGTGGATCCTAGTAATATCAAATATTAAAACTGATCCACAGAGAGCTCAATGTATTTTTATAATATATATATATACACACACACACACACACATATATATATATATATATATATATATATATATATATATATATATATATATATATACACACATGTGTGTGTGTGTGTGGTATTTAGTATAAAGGGCACAATATCCATGATAGAGATAACATATGTGGTTGCATGGAGAGTTGTTTGTGACCTTAGGTTTCCTGCTTTCGTGATCTTCAGAAAAACTGGTTTATTTTTTTCAAAAGTAGATCCATTTATGCTTTATTTCTGTTTCTTTATTTGTGTGTAGTGGGAGGGGAAAATTTTCTTGCTCTGAGTTTATTTGGGTTGATGCTTGCGTATACATACACACACACACATACAGGCACATACATGTTAGTTCATACATACACACCCATATTAAACAACTTTATAAATTTTCTTCTTATTTTATATCAAAAAGGATTTCACAGAGGGTCACTGTTTTATTTTTTTTCTCTCGGCAGCTAATTCCTGCAAAAACAAGGTTTTCATTGGTCCAAAGAAAATTTAACATAGGCTTGCAAATTTGTTTTTGTCTTTTTCTCAGCTCACCTGAATTTGAAAGGAGTTATTATTATATTACTCACCACAGAATAATGTTATCAGACTTAAAAAAAATTTGTCTTGATTAACTTACCTGAAAAAGGCGCACACATTGTGTAATAATGCACTTCAATTAAGCAATAATTTTGGCAAACGTGAACCTTTGTGCCCACAAAAAAATAATGGAGTGTCAAAAGGACATTTTCTCTATCGACACTGCTATTACTTTAACTACCTTCACTCCTTGACAATGTTTTTCATTTTAAAAAGCAATGTTTAGAAGCTTAAACATATAAAAATGAATTTTATACATTTTCTTTGTTCTTGAAAATTGACCACAAAATTAATAAACCTTATTTGCTTATCATATTGTTTATTGGAATAATTGACAAAACATTGGCTAATTGCCAATCAATTCAAACTTTATAAAATGGTAAATAAGGATTTCTTTATAGTTGGTTCCCATATTTTATTAATTTTGTAAATGTTTATAAATTTATGAACCAAAAATTGTTTTTATATTTATTTCTTTATAAATTGATAAATATTTCATTAATTTTAATTGTATTAGTTTTTAGAATGTTGTAAATATAAAATTATTCTTTTAAATATCCAATCTAATAAATAGTGTTTAATATTTTTGTTGTACATTCTCAAAAAAAAAGAAAAAATATATATATATATATATATAAATTCACTTTCATCATATGTTTAAATTTTATTACAATTCTAATCATTGCTTTTTAAAACAATAAATGTTGCCAAGGAGCAAAAGTAGTTAAAATAATAGCAATGTCACTAGAGAAACTGTCCTTTTGACAAACTGTTCTTTTTTGTGGACATGAAGGTCCAAGACTGCCATAATTTTATTGTATGCATTTTTTTCTAATAAGTAATATAATTTGGATATATAATGTATTTCTATTTTTAAATAATCCACAAAAACATAAACCATGTGATAGATAATGCTTTTTTCTGGAAGCAATAAATTAAAAGTAGAAACAATGCCGGATGTTTGGAAATTATATTGTCCCCTAACCCTGTCAAGGTATGTGTTTAAATAGACTTTGTTTTCTTAAGAAGAAGATTGTTGCCTGAGATATGTGCTAATTGATATTGCAGATGAAAAGCAGAAAAATCTTTGTGAAGACAATATGTGGTGTTCTAACAGATTTGGGGGGCATGTTCTCCCATTTTTACTGCTCTTGTTTTATAATATATTAGAGAAACAGGCATTCAACATTCCTGTCTATTTCAGAGAAGATTATTAAAGACAATAGCTTTTCATGCATGAAAGCATGTAATATGCTTTTAGGTGAATCTTATGAGATATATGATATGCTGTTTTAAGTGTTTTTCCTGTTTGCAAGAATATAATGTGCACAGAATAAAGAGGGCACAACATTGAATTTGGAAATTTTTAGTTCATTCCTAGTTAAAGAAAAGAGAATTTCATTAACACAAATGAAGATAATTATAATTTCAAACTTGATGGCAAGTATTAGAATTGTTTCAAGGGTGGGCTGAAAAGTTTATAAGTTGACTATGAATAAATAATGGAAAGTAGGTGGAAAGAAACAATGCCATTATTAATACGTAGACTTGAAATGAATGCATGCAAGATTTCACAGCTCTAGAATCAAACCTTCATAGTCAGCCTAAGAACTTTTCAGCCCACCCTCATATCTAGAAAGAAACAATGCCGTTATTAATAAGAGTTGAAATTAATGCGTGCAACATTTCACAGCTCTAGAATCAAACCTTCATAGTCAGCCTATGAACTTTCAGCCCACTCTCATACCTAGAAATAATGCTGTTATTAATATGAAGAGTTGAAATGAATGCATGCAAGATTTCACAGCTCTAGAATCACTCTTTCATATGAACTTTTCAGCACACTCTCATAAATCTATGAAATCTATAGTTCATGTAGTATCACAGAAAGGAAAAAAATTAGATTTCAGGTTTTTGTGATCATAATTTTTTAAAACAGTTTTCTTCTCTTAATTTGTTTTTGAAAACATTTCTGATCATCTTTGAGATAAATCCAAAATGCCTTTCCTTCTTGTGATCACTCCTATCTTTGTAATTTCCCTTGCAAACTAATGTAAAAAAGAAGTGGACTGATTTTTGTCCCATACCCATAAAGATTATAAGAATCTCATTCCTGGTTAATAATTACTTGTAAAGAGTGCTTGGAAAGAAAGAACAGTTATCATGGTCATCTCTACTCTCCTATGGTCATATTAGACATTAGTATATCCATGATACACTAACACCTTACAACAACAGAAGAATGGGCCAGAATAGCTGAAAAATGAATACCAACTATGCATTGTGCTTAAAAAGATTTTATATACAAATATAAATATATATAAATAAAATAATAAATCAAACAAGCATTGTGAAAGGGTAAAAATGGAGAGGGTCTTAATTGTAATATTTCAAAGCAGCCATGCCAGATGATGTCTTTTATGTTCTTTGTTTGGACCACAGGATTTCCATTTGTTCTTCTTACCACTATAGGCTATTACATCTACCTTCTTTGCAGTCTACACAGCAATGCCTGTTTGCCATCCCAAGATTTGCTGTCACTCACCAGCTGTCATATGATACTTGAGAATTTGTTTTATAAAAAGAGAGACAATCAACCTCTGCATCCCTACACTAACATACAAGTATCACAGCAGAAAAAGTAAGCAAAATGATTCAACTTTGATTGTTGGTTAATGCTTTGACAGCTCATTTCATCCTGATTAATACCCAGTCAATTTGCATCCATAAAAATTGCTGACATGCACACATACAAGCACACACACAAACACACACATACACTCCATCTCCAAAATAGTACTGCTGCTGAAGTCAACTTAAGATAGGCTTTCAAATTGCTTTTTGTCTTTAACATGTTGGCTCCCAAGCCTCATTTCCATTGTTGTCACAACACTATATCTTAATTATCTGTAGAGCCTCATTTGGGGATCCTGTGGCATGTAGTGCCACAAGATCCCCAAATTTTTGTATTTGGCTCTTCAAAAAATGTGGTTGGTTCTGCACAAAACCTTCACCACAATAATCATATCATATGTGTAGGTGTCAGTTCCTAGGAACTGAGTTACTTGACCCTCATATATCGATAAATGACGGGAGAGTTCAGCATAATTAATGTTGGTACAAGAAACTTTATTTTAACATTGTTTCATATATGAGGCAATGATATTATAGGTAGTATTTATTAACCATGACTCACCTAGGTATCTTTCAGTACCTCAGTTCATTTTACAACCCAAAGTGCCACACAACACATCTGTGGGTTGTTGGAAAATTCCCAATGTACAAGTATTACATTGACCCTAACTCTCGTTTTCTCTATTCAAAAATGTTTAAATTTTTAGGAAAAAACTGTGGTTCTGGCGTACCATGATTTCATAAGCAATCAATCATAGCATTCCACACCCAATAATTCTCATGGAAAAGAAATTGGAAAACGGAATTGGGTTGTGTGGGCCTTGCAAACATACCACCATGACCCTCCAGTGAGTTGTGTGTGAGTCAACATGTTAATCATTAACTTAATGACATATCATACCTACATTTAATGGAAAAGATGGGAAGAAGAATTTTTGAACAATAAAACTGAAATAACAAATCTAACAAGTTTTTTCTACTATAATTAATCCTGTTTTGCTGCCATTACACAGTTATTAATAATTTCTTTGAAAGACAAGAAAGCAAATATATTTTCATTCTATGAATAATTAAATAAGTCTACAGCTGCTATTGTCCACTGAATAAAAGACAATGCCTTTGGGTTTTCATTATATTAAATTTAAGCAATTCATATATATATATATATATATATATATATATATATATATATATTAGGAAAATTAATGACAAAGTGGAAAAAACTTTTCCTATCACACATTTTATCCTTTAGGACTTCACTGAACTAAAGTGATGTTTACATTGATGTAAATACACATGCACATGAAGGAGAGGGGATGCTGAAATTTCAAATTTTTAAATTTAATTTTTTTTTTTAATATGGATTTAGTTATATAATGGTCTGGCCAATCTCATTTAGTTTCTTTTTCTTTTTTGTTTATATTTTTAATGCTTTTGTCATTAAGTATCCCACATTGCGATAACAAAAGATCAGCCAAGAAAGATGAAATGTTGTAAGAAACCAGATGCAAATTTACTGTGAAATTTTTTCACTTTATCATTAATTTTCCCATATATAATTTTATATGGCATATAAAATATATATATATATATTTATATATATATATATATATATATATATATATATATATATATATATATCCCAGGTTAACAGCAAAATTGTCCAAATCATGTAAAAGCAAAACTGTCCATTTGTTAGATTAAGCTTTGAACTGTAGTATCATTAAAGATATGTTATAGGAATTCTTCAAGGTTTTTATAACACTATTTGACTCTACTTTGAGCAATAAGAATGTATAATTACTCTCCAAGCTTAACAGAAGAATTTTGATGAAATCTATCATAAACAAAAACTACATGTTCATCATTAATTAGTCATAGCTAAGGATTGGAAGCTCATAAAGTATAGAAATAAAGTTCATATATATATATATATATATATATATATATATATATATATATATATATATTCCTATATATATATATATATATATATATATATATATATATATTCCTAGGATCATTTTCCAACTTATTCAAGATGATCTTTGCACTCTCTAATCTTCTTTCTGTTCTAGAGTAACCAGGTGTCTCATAGGTTTCATATACAATTTCATTTTCAAGCTTTTTCTCACTGCTCTTTCGAATGTCATAGCTGAAATTCTTTTCTTATGTGCCTTTTATTTAAACTTATTCACCATTCTCTTGATTGTTCTTAAATGAACTTTGAAGGTGGAAACCACAGTATGAATGTTGGTACCATTACTGAAGGCCTGATTGATCTTTTTCCTCCCACCATTGCTCATTTGGGAAGACAGGGGGTTCTGGCACAAAATTATTTTAACTTATTCTCTTTCTAGCCAAATAACTCAAATGGTTTTTCAGTGATTCTTACAATATATAATGTCAAGATGGCTAAATGTCTTATCTGAAAACCTGGAAAAAAAGAAACTCACTTAGTTTAGTGTTTTTTTAGATATTAAAGATTTTGTGGGATGGATAATTATGCTGTTACACAATCTAGACAATTTTGTTATTACGCCTGGCATAGATTTATATTTATTTATGGATATTTTGACATTGAAAACAAAAATTGAAGCACAAAATAAAAATGAAAAACAAATACATTAATAATTTCACATACTTTAACTTTTATTACTGCTTGTAGAGTTTGGGATACAGTCTATCTTGTAGTCTATCAGACTGTGGAACCTCTGGATGCAAGGGTATAAGGCAGTGTGACATCACACTTTCTGCACACGAACTGAGTCTGGTAGCACTTCTCTGTTTGATTGAACAGACAACACAATCTGTGTGAGATAGCCTTCTACATTTCAGATGCTTGGGGTTGATAACACCAGCCCTTGTGCAGGGTCCTCGGTCCTCCTACCTCTCCTGTGGGACACACCTGACTGGTAGCCTTCCAGCAGAGAATGAACAATGTACAACCTAAACTTTTCAGCATTGACCTCGCGAGCTGCCTTGGCTTTCCAGATGACCAGAACATTGCAGAAACAGAGTTCAAGTAGATAAAAAAACAACTTTTTTCCACCACTTGGTAGATCAGTGCAGCACCATGTAGTAGGTTAGCTGCTTTTCAGCTCTGTCTACCCGCTCGATGTGCTGAGAGTAGGACTGTAGAGCACAAGGCTTGTAAATCCTGGTATAATTTTCATGAAGTTTTGATCTTACTTTTCTTAAGGTCTCAGAAGTGTGGGCAGTCATCATCAAATTCAATGGCCCTTTGTCATACCAGTAAATATACAATATTTGTCTGCCCCTGTGCATGATGGGGTGTGGCTCTTCTGGTCGGGGTTTGCTACATGTTCTGTATTGGGCTAGGTGGTGAAACAATGCAGGGTATAAAAAAATATCCATGTAAATTACATGTTCCCTGTTTTGTATATTCTCTGACAGGGAGGATACAACTTTGTAGACAATGCCAACTGTCCTTGGTGCCTGAGCTGTTTTACGGCCCAAGTATAGCTGCCAATTATATGAATGTGCCCAGTTTTCAAGTCTGCTAGTCCCCAGGCTTTCAGGTCCAACTTGGTTGATTTTGCTGGCATGTACATCAGTAAACTGGTCCTGCCTTTGAATGGAATCATACTGTCATCCTTTCCAGGATAAAAATATTTCTGCTAAAGTGGCACAAGTTTTTCTGAAAATGTCCAGATCTTGAATGCTCTATCATGTTCAGGGTGGTTCCTCAGTTTTGCAGTTGAATTGTTAGAAAAATGAAAAAAGGACAAAATTTTCAAAAACCTGACATTTGGATAAATTCATCTGTTAACCAGGATAACTCAAATGATGGCTGCTTTGTGAGTCCAACAAGAAGTAAAATGGCTAAGAAAGCCTTCATTTCGGCAAAAGTGACTTTGTTTCAGGTGTTTACATAGACACCCACATTTGTCCCTTATATCATATTTATTTGTCTCATTGACAAATAAGGTAATTATTTCATCATTTATGAATAAATGAAATAATTCACCTTCAGAAAGGCTATCAGGTAAATTTATGTGTCCAGTAGCTTCTATAAAATTAGTCACCCGCTCGGCATTTTGTAGCCATCATTTCCTCATTGTCACAAGTGTGGCTATCTTCCCCATCTTCAACAACCTCTCCATTTATATTCACCTGAGTAAATCCTTCAAAATCATCATCAGAGTCAGAATCAAAAAAATCTCCTGAATAAAGGCTTCATTTGATGTTCCTTTGGACATTTTTGTAAACAAAAAAATTGTGATGAAATTAATGCAGGTTTACTTGGTGTTAGAATAAAGAATTCAAAATGGCATTGGAAACTGGAATTTTAGCCTCGTTCCAAAGGGAGGGTAAGGAGATTGTCACCTGAAAGAATTCTCCAGTGACAATTTTTGCCTCCAGCATTGTAAAGGATAGAGTGAGTGTGGACATAGGTATCATGTTTAAATGCAATTGTCAGGCCTGATGATTGTGTTATATTACTTACATATGCTCATACATTAATTTGCTTCATATACTCTCTCCCTGGTTTTGAGCCTGCAATTCCCATGTAGCATATCCTAAAAGCTATATTTTATCATATATATGTGTATGTGTGTGTGTGTGAAATTTCAGATGGAATATATTGGTAAAAGGACAATATGAATAAAGACAAAAGGAAAACTTATCTTAGCCAACACATTTCATCCTCTGTGCAACTTTATCAAAGAAAATGCAAGGATTTTATTTTGTAACAAGAGTAAAAATGTTATTGGTTTTTCAAAATTTTAAAATTGAAGAATGTTCATCAGAATCTATGGAGGACGCCAAGTGACATAATTCAATGTCTTATAAACAAAAGTGAGTAAATGTTCTTAAAATCTTTTTTTTTTAATTTTCAGGTAACCTGATGAATATTTATGAGGCAATGAGGACTAATAATACTGTAGCCTTTGACATTCAACCATCCAAGGACCAATAATACCTTACTCATTGACATTCAACCCTCCATGGCAATGCAGACCAATAATACCTTTTGTTTTTTATAGTGTGCTGTGTGAAAAGCAATCTTTGCTATTGCAAGCCTCTTTCTAGTAGAATTCCACCTATCTTCTAAACATAGAACATTCTGGTTGCAATCACATGCATGCAATTATGTGAAGGTTTGGTGTTTCCCATGAGAAGTCATGTCAATATCTTTAGATGATTTTTACACCCAGATTTTGGCAAACTTTGACCTTCACACTCACAAAAAGTGGAGGGTCAAAAGAATGTTTTTTTTCCATTGACACCACTATTATTACTCTTCAGTAATGTTTATCTTTTTAAAAAGCAATGATTAGAATTTTAATAAAACCTAAACATATGAAAATAAATTTTGTTGTAACCTAGGGTTACTGTATGAGAAATAACCAAAATGGAGGTTGGAAATGAAATGGTAATCTTTATAACATCAATAATATACAATACTTGCCAGTGGCATGAAGTAGGTAAACCACTGCTCGTAGTGGACCATTTAGACAACATATTACCCCCACTTACAATAGTGTCCAACATATTTATGAGGATTGGGATATACCTATTAGTGTTCATATGTACGGTATATAACAAATTTGTACATTTTTTTGTTCTTGAGAATTGACAACAAAAACAGTAAACACTATTATATTGTTTATTAGAATGAGCGGTAAAACATTGGCTAATTACCAATGGATTCAAACTTCATAAAATGGTAAATAATGATTTCTTTATAGTTGGTTTAAATATTTGATCAATTTAGAAAATGTTTATAAATTTATGAATAAATATTGTTTTCATTTTTATTTCTTTATAAATTGGTAAATGATAAATATTGCATTGCATTAGTTTTAATTGTATTAGTTTTTAGAATGTTGTAAATATAAAATTATTCTTATAAGTAAACAGTTTAATAAATAAATAGTGTGTAAAATCTTTGTTATAAATTCTCAAGAACAAAAATTGTATAAATTCAGTTTCATCATATGTTTAGGTTTTATTACAATTCTAATCATCACTTTTTAAAACAATAAACATTGCTAAGGGGTGAAGGTAGTTATAATAATAGCATAATAATTGTCCTTTTGATACTGTTTTTTCATGAGCATGAAGGTCCAAGTTTGCTCAGATTTTCTTATTATCTCTGTGATATCTATGAAGACTTTTCGTATGGGCAAAGGGAGTTGGGAGCAGGTAATTAAGTGCTTTCTTATTGTGTGAACTGTACATAGATACATATGTAGTTGGCAAATACAAAAACATGAAATGCATATTATTACACAATAATTTATTCAAGTTGCTCTCCTCATCTGTCCTCATGTTGATTAATAGAGTCACAAAATTAAGAAAAGTTTAAACTCCAACATTCTATCCCTGATTGATGATGGTGTGTATATGAATTTAAGTGTTTATTAAAAGTATGCAGTTTACCAAGTAGGTATTGATTTATCCATGGGGTCAAACAATGATAGTCATATCTACCATATAATATATATATTATTAAATAAATTTATATAAAGAAATTATAAGTAAATATAAATAAATAATATATAAATATATAATATAATAGTACTGTATTGTATCACATTTGTATATTGTATTGATTTTCTTTCTTTTCTACATTCACCTATAATATCCATTCTTTGTATTTTACACATTCAACCAGACGTCATTGTTTCTTCTCTCCCTGGATCTTGTCTACTCAAGAATACCAATTTGTATTACTGGGGTTTTGAGAGTGTCTGTCCACAATTGCAACAAGTAGCATGAGTTACAGATATTCAATATGCTGTTTATTCAAGTAACTGAATTGTTGTAGATGTAAACTGAGAACAAGGTTTTGTTGTTGCCTGCTTTCTTTTTCTCTTTTTTATTCTACTTCTTTATTTTTATTTTTCTCAGTTATTCTTAGAATTCCTCTTTTCTTCTTTGTTCATATGATGTTTTTTTTAACTTTTTTCTTCTGAATTTCCATTATTTTTCCTCTGTCTTCCTCTTCTCTGTTCCATTCTTTATATTTTTACCATCTTCTTCTTCTTCTTGCCTTTTTAGAATTTTTATTTTCTTCTTCTTTTTAACTTTTTCTTCTGAATTTCCATTACTTTTTCTCTGCCTCCCTCTTTTCTATCCCATTCTTCTTCTTCTTCTTCTTCTTCTTCTTCTTCTTCTTCTTCTTCTTCTTCTTTATGCTTATCTCTATCTTGCTGACATCAGATAACAGCTTAACCAAATCACAGACGATAATGTCTCATCTGTCACTGCTAATCTTATAAGTAGCACATGCGTTTTTTTATTTGGGAAAATTCATGCACAAAAATACTTTGCTAACAAAATGCTTTGAGGACAAAATGCTTTCTACAAAGAAATGTTTCCTAAATTAAAATTGCTTACTATCTGCCATAGAAATATTTTACATTAGCAACTATTTTACAAGTAGGATTATTTACTCAGTGGACTAAAACCCATATATACATACAAATATTTTCTTGAAGGATTCATATTTATTTGTTAGAAAATTACAAACATAAATTAATGCTAGCAAGAATTAATTTCTGGCATAAATCTTAAATCTTTTCTAAATAGTAATGTTTATAAACAAATATAAAGAGAGAAAAGGATGGTCACTAAACTAAAAATAAAAATACCAGACAGAGAAGAACACTTGAGAATCAGTCATCTAAAAGAACCAATGCATATGCTAAACTATGACAGCCTCCTTGGTAGGCCTAGCATAGAATCCCAAATGAAAGCTATCAATAAAGAAAGGAAGATAAAATGATGGTGTCGAGAGTCAAGCTTCACAGCAAGGTTTCAGCAGCAGTAAAAAAAGAGAAGCAGCAGCAGCAGGCATGATTGTAATATAAATATTAGGTTAAAGATTTCTATGTTCAGAATTGTCTCATGGGACAGTAGTCTAGTTAATTAAAGGATTGGTTTGTGAATTTGGTGGCATATTGAGTTCAATCCATAATGCAAACACAGACTCAGTAGAAACAGGTTGAACTATGACTGAGCAGTACTAAATGAAAACAAGATGACATATCCCTAGACATGGAGAGTAGAATGAGAATAAACCACTCTTAGAAAATTCTCCAAAGATTTCGTATATTGGCAGACAATGCTGGTAGGCATATTGGCCAAAATATTATCCTAATAACAACAAAGATGAGGATCTGTCTATATTTCTGAGCAACTATTATAACTATTTACACTATTTACATTGTTTGAACTGTTCTCCTCATCTTTATTATCATATTAACATTGTTTTGGCTGTTGTACACTCCAGTTTCCTTCAGGTGATATACATTGGAATTTCAAACTGAACCCTTTTATTTTATCCACTGGGGTAGACTGTTCTAGTTCCACACGCCATGCCTTTTCTGAATATCTCAGTTTTAGTTTATTTCATTTTAGTAACTCAACTCTCCAAGTTTTTGTTCATCTCTGCTGTGGCCAGGTATGAACTCACAACTCTTTGAGTCAAGTCACTAGATTACTTCAACCAACTCTTTTATTCACTAGCCATGTGTCCTTGGGGAGTGTACAATGGTTCAAATGTTGTGAATATGACAACAAAGATGAGGACCAAACAATGTAAATAGTATAAAAAGATGAAAATATTGGTTCAAATGTGAATAGTGTAAATAAGAAATATACAATTACAGAGATGACTTAATGGTTACCTGCATAGAAAATGGAATCTATGAACAGAGTTCAGATTTTGACTGAGTTTTGTGTTCATATCACACAAATGCTTTTAAAAAGATATGAATTCACTTCTATTCATAGGTCAAATCAAGAATTAATCCCTGTTACTGATATCATTTAACATGTTGAATATTACTAGAGAGAAGATGAGCATTGCTGTCATATATTCAGAAATTACATGATCAAAGAGGGTTATGGTTGGAGTGATCAAAGGATATGTTTCTCACATTTAATAACATGTTAGAATGAAATGAAGACATGATATATTACTAAGCACATGTCTAAATACACAGGATCAACTAAGCACATATCTTTTTTTTAATCACCTCATTCCAAACAAGGCAATAAAGCCACTAAGATGCAAGAAGTTAATGAGTGTGAGAGAATATGAGAAAGAAAACATTATTAAGAAGAAAGAGCAGTAAAAGAACAAGAATTAAGAAGACAGAAAATAATGATTGACATTACATTTAAATTTTTGAAGATCAAAGTTGATTAAAAAGCAAGGAGCCAGAAGAGTTCCACAAACAAGAAGTGTGAGAGAAGAAACTGTTAGTTAGATTAACAGTTATATTTAGTCATTTCAACTGTGAAATGATGAGATCTTGTTATCAATCTACTACTGTGCTTAAAGTCTAGGTACCAAAGAGGAAAGTACATCAGAACAATTACAAGAAACATATTTATAGAAAAGGTAAGGGAAGCGAAGTTACAGTGATGGGAAAGTGACTGAAGATGAGATGCCAGGTCAGGACCAATAATGTTACATATTTTTTGTATTTTATCTGGAATCTCCAAATACATAACTGACACACCAGACTATATGTGGCAGCAATGTTCAAAGCTGGGATGAATGGTAGACTTATAAATGTGTAAAATAGATTCTGGTAAGAAAAATTTCCTAGTATGGTACAGTGAACCAACTTTCTCAGCAGTAGATCTATCAATTGACTCCATATAATCTTTCTACATTCTTAGGAAACATTAGTCCGAGGAGGTGCAATGAGTCCTTCCCCTGGAGATTGGCATATGTCTTGAGAGGCCGTTGTTGATTTGGCCAGCAAATGTCTATAGAAATTTTGTGCAGAGCACTCATGCATGGAATTTGTCTTCCTTGCCTTTTCAAGCACTCCTCAGTATTTGTGTAGTATGGGGGACTGTAAACCATAAAGTTGAAAATGGTTAGAAACATTGAACCATTGATCAATATCCCAAGGAAAATCTGCCTGATACTTTGTGGAATATAAGGCTTCCATAGAAAGTTTCCACTCTGCTTTGTCTGCAGCTGCCACCTCAAGATGGCTAACCTATTACTTCCATTTCTTTCCTCATAGTCTTTTGTCTTGTTGTTCTTTGTCTTCCCTTTTTATTTTTCCTTTGAGGATCCAAGTCAGTGCCACATTGCAGTCATTGTTTGCCTTAAAGTGTGGCTGATGAACTTCCAACTTCTTCGTTGTATCTTGACATAAATTTTTCAGGTCTCACAAACATATAATAGGATAATGACAATGAAGGTGTTATAATCTTTGGATTATCTTGGTGTACTATAATTCAGTCTTATTTTATTCACAATTAAAACCTAAGTAATACTATAAAGGACCCAGTTTATTACATTTGGTACCATAATTCTATCTATCTGCCTGATACCTTCTGGCACATAAGGCCTCCATAGAATGTGTCTCCACTCTTCCCTGTCAGCAGCTGCCACCTCAGGAAGGCTAGTCTATTACTTCCATTTCTTTCTCCATAGTCTTTTTGTCATGCCCTTCTTGGTCTTCCTCTTTTTCTTTTTCCTTTGGGGGGTTCAGCTCAGTGCCACAATGCAGTTGTTTATGTCTTGCCTTAGAGTGTAACAGATGAATCTCAAACTTCTTTCCTGTATCTTGACATAAAGGAGTTCTACAGAGACATGCTAGAGTAGCTCCACCATTTTCACATGTTCTTGCCATCTTGAGATTCCTTCTTATGCTGTTTTTATGAAATAGGTCCACAAGCTTGTGTATTTCCTTGATTCATTTTTCATATATATATTGGGACACCCAAGATCTTATAACCTTGGTGATTTTACTATAATTCAATCTGAGTTTATTCCATAACTAATTTTTTTATTTTTTTCTTCAATAGGAGTAGATAGGTACACCTATTGTCCGGTTCACAATCCCCTCCAGTCTTTTAAATAGGAGTTGAGATTTATCCCTGTTTAGGATTGAGTTTCTTGTTGATTCATCTCATTTTCTTTCACTACCTTACATCTTAGTGACATTATTGCCTTGCTTATGGGGAATTGCTTTAAAAAAAACCTTAAGTAATGCCCCCAAATGCTATAAAGGATCCAGTATAGCATCTGTGCTGTCCTGAAAAGAATAAATATAAAAAACTCCTATACTCAAGACAATTCATTAAGGGGTTAATATTTCAGTTAAAAAAGTGCATTATGTTTATTTTAAAATCAGTGCCAATAAAAGAAGTTTGTCATTATTTTCATTAAAAATAAAACCATTATTACTATCCTATTTCTTATTTAATAATAATATAATCACTAGTGTACCCATGCCGTAAAAAATTATGGCAACTGTGACAAAGTTTTAATAGTGAGAAACAATGAAACAAAAGTCTTGAAACAATATATTCAGATTCAATAAAGTGGAGATAAAGAATTCACAATTAAAATAGACGCCAATGAACCTGGACAATTAATCTGTTCCCTTTATATATTTTAGATGTACAATGGCATCTATGATTACTCCTAGTATTATATAAATTGCTTTTTGCTCAATATCTTTTTATGGCAAAAATTTTGTGTTTAATATAAGAGTGAAATGGAAATATCTCTTGGAAGAAAAAAATTAGTAATATGATGACAAAGATGATGACAACAAAACTTATTTCAAGACCAAGTTGAAGCATGATGATCCCTTAATAGACAAAGGTATCTGCATGCCTCACATAAAGGCTTGAACAAATAAGACTGCAATCTAAGAAATGTAGGAGTAAAGGAACTGATTAATTAAACAATTCATTTTGATCAAGAGGTAAATGCAAATAAATATTTTATTTGTATAGATTATTAAAATAACTAAGGGAAGTAATCACACATAAATTTATTAACTTAAGTTGATTCACCTCCCTTCCCTCTACAAATGGAACAGGAAATATTTAAATAAATACACACTGATTTCAGTTTGTTTGCAACAACCAAACAAAATGGTTGCTTTCTATAGCCTGGGTTCTCCGTGATACTAAATCTGTCTCCACAGCATCTTACAAGTTCATGGTGCTGTTTCCCTTTGGGAGTATATCTTTCTCAGGTATAGAATGAAACTCCAGCCTTGCAGTCCACAATTTGGGAAAACACAAGACTTGCTGTTTCCCATTTATAGTAGATGAATCCAGTCCATTTGAATCTGGAGTCCTAAACAGACACAGGCATATCACCATATTATATGTAAGACCCTTCCTTTTTGGTTTCTCCTTATACTCTGCTTTGTTGCATAGATATATATTGTTTTCCATGTGGGACATGTGTGTATATATATATATATATATATATATATATATATATATATATATACCCAAGTATATGATTGGTGTATACGGAATAAATTCCAATAACCAACAATTACTATTCTTAAAAGTGTGTCTTATCAAGTGATGGTGTTAAATGTAGATTACATTCAACATCATCACTTGATAAGACACCAGAGGTGTTGAAACAAAATGGCTATTTTTGTAGTGATTTTATAACATATTTATGTTATAATTTTTAAATAAATAATATATATATATATATATATATATATATATATATATATATATTTGTGTATGTCTTAGTAGTATAAAAATCTCTCTGAGAGCAAAGCGTGTTTGTCATTTCTTTTCAGCCATTCCATTCCATTCATGAAATATGGTGCTATTATATATATATTATATATTGTATAATAATGTCCATAATGGGGGAAATACAAAAGGGAGAATAAATCTTTCTTCCATAGCTCTTTCCTATTACAATAGGTTTTATGAGGAATGTGTTAAGCAGAAAAACAAAAGGATTCCAACATTTATGGGGTTTTAAAAGGAGTCTGTTAGGAAGAGAGGCTTCCAAAATTTATAAGGTTTCAAAAGGAATTGGTTATGCAGAAAAGTTTATAGATTTTAGAAGAAAATGGTTAAACAGAAAGACAAAAGGCCTCTAAAGGTCTGTTAGGCAGAAAGGCAAAAGACAATGTTTGTATGTGTAGTAACTATATTGTGGTAATAAAATAAGCACATCTCATCTCCCTTCTTGCTTGTAACCATCCATCACCACAAAATAATTGTTTTTCAGTTCTAAAGCTTAATTAGTAGAATAAAGCTTCATAAGCTTCTATTTAGAGTTGTTACTATATTACATACATGAACATAAAATCATTTTCAGTATCTGTCTACATTATGTGCACTATTTACATTGGAGGCATGGTGGAGTAATGGATAGCAGCTTGGATTGAGGAATCAGAGAGCCGAGTTCAAATTCCAGTCGAATCCATTACATTCACTTACGTGCTAATACCCTTGGGAAAGGTGTGAATCCTCTTTCTTCTCCCTCCATCTATGGGTAAATAGCAGGACAGACTGGGTTCTATAGCCTTGGATGGAAACTGGTCTAGGAGAAGGAAAACTCTGAATTCAAAACCTGCTCTTAGATGAGGGTGAATGGAGTCTCTCTGAGCCTTGGTTGGCAATCCATTTAGTGATGGTGTCACGATAACAAACACCCTTGATAGCCCTAGTGAAGCATCAAGAATTCAGCTATTTGACAAGATTATGAACTACACCAATCAAAGTATTAGTGAGTTCAATCTTGGCTGAGGCCGCAAGATGATGTTTACATTGTTTGGACCGTCATCCTCATCTTTGTTGCCATATTTATCACAACGTTTCGGCCGTTGTACACTCCGGCCTTCTTCAGGTGGTTGGAATGGTTGGAACCATTTTTCTACCAATAAAACAATGTTTATGTCTCTAGACATATTTAATATCCAATTGAAAACCAAATGTCATTCCCATTTCATTTGTTCAAGTGAGTCTTAATATGTCAACTGAATAAATTTCTAATCAACCAAGAAATATTATACATCAACACTGAAAATTTCCTTGAATATAACAGAAAATAATGACATGACGAAATTCAAATATTTATTATTTTATCATATTTGTATATAGTTTATGTCATTTTGGGGCATCTAAATAAACATAAAAGAAGCCAAAAAACACTTTCTAGTTTCTATTAAATCAGATACCAAATATGTGACAACTTGGAACAATTTGCAGCCAACCAGCCTCCATCTCCTCCAACCAAACTTCCTTTACAATTGAGGATATCAACATAAAATTGTCACTAACAACTGACATCTCTTCAATGCATAAAGAAAGAAAGTAGGTGACATTTACTCTCCATTCACTTATATACAAAATGAAAATTTTCCCACGAATTGCATACACATATATGGCTATTAATCTTTTGATGTTGAAACTTCAATATTATATAATTGTTGTTTAAAACTCTATTCACATATTTGAAAAGTGACTTTCTCATTTCTACTCACTGAAAAAACTCAACAAGAAACATTAAAAAGACTTCATTCATTATTTGAACAAATTTCATTCAAAAGGACATTTTCTTTTCAACACTTTTAACATTGAAAGACTTTTGCATTTAATCAAGGATATGTAGATGGTGTAATGGATAGTGGCTCAAAATCAGAAATTAGAGAACTGAGTTCAAATTCCAGTCAAGTTTGTTACATTCACTTATACACAAATACCCTTGGGAAAGGTATGGATCCATCTCTTCTCCTAGCTATGAGTTAAATAGTAAGACTTGTATCTGGAAAAATCATTATCTCCCAAAAATTGTTAATGCAATATATTCACTTACAAAAATAAAATAAAAAGAATTATTCTTATGATCCAATATGTTTCCCTTTTAAATAACCAACAAAGGTTGATAAGCGATAAAAAAATCAATCATTTGCATTTAATCATTCTGACTAAAAACAAAACTACAATAGTTCTGAGATAGAGTTAAACCATAATTGGGGATAAAGAATTTAACTCATGGACCTATAAGAAGTGACCCTGTCAGTAGAACACAATGACAACGATAGGGGCCAAGTTTTATAGTAAGATAAATTCATACACACAAAAAATTTCAAACTGATTTGCAGGTCAAAAATTCTGCTGATAAAATTAACACTGTACTATCCTTAAGCTTCTTATAAGCACATAAATATTCAGGCTTGTTTTGCATAGTTACATATGATATAATGATATATAATTTTTGTATAATTTTATATATCAACAAAGAATTATGACAAATTGGAAAAAAGTTTTGTGATGGGTTTCATCCATTAGGATTTCATCAAACTCGGATTTGTTGATGTTGCTACATCTACACATGCACACAAAGCAAGTTTCAAAATTTTTGAAAGAATATTTTTTCAGTCTATCCAAATTCATCTGTATTCTTTTTCTTTTTCTCTCCATCACATTTGTCCCTGACTATTCCACATTGGGACAACAGAAAATCTGCCAAGAATGGTGATATATTGTAAGAGCCTGGATGTAAATTTACCATGGCTGATATAATGATCAAGACACTTTCCAGACATTTTCATCTTAGTGGATTATTTTCTCTTTTAATCAAAGAAGCATTCCCTATATCAAAATTGTAGTCAGTTTTGTTACGATGAACAACCAATGCATTTTGTGTATTGTTTTTTAAAAATGTCTCTTTTGTGTTCATATAGTCTTTTGTTTAAACTTCTTGAGGTTTCTCCAGTGTATTCATTCTGGTAATTCCTGCAATTGATCAAGTGAATTCCCTCTTCAAGTTTTGGCTTGTTTTGTTTTTTATTGATTAAGTCTTTGATTGTTTTAGATGTAGTTGTGACAAATTTTATGTTGAGTTTGGATAAATTCTTTTCATTTGTAGTTGTGATGGAGTTAGTGGGTAAAGTAATATATTTTTTTGATTCATTGGGTTGATCAGGAAAGACAGCTCTTCTATTTTGGAATATTTTATGAGCCAATTGTTTCACACTGAATATGAAACAGCTAGGGTAATGAAGGGTCTTGAAAGTATTTCCAATATATTTCTCCTTTTCATGCAAATATTGAGGGCAGCAAATTCTGAATGCTCTTAAATATAAGCATATGTAAATATATAGTGCAGTTACATATAATTTTCCACCCATGGAGAATAGGTTTACAAAAAGCAAGAAATGTGCATGTAGTTGAAGGAGTAGCAAACAAAGTAGCTAGAAAAATTATGGATCTATTAAATAATATGCTTGAAGGAAACCCGTTTGATACCCTACAAAAGGCTATTTTAATTCATACAGAAAATCAAACAAGAAAATGTCATATGATCTATTCAGCAATACAGAACTAGGAAAAAAGTCATCTTCATAATTGCTAAAGAAAATAAGAACATTTTCAGGCACTTACAAAAGATATAGATTATCTTGTTGAGATCCCTAGTAAAAACCATGATAACCAACAAGAACAATGTTCTTACTAGTCACACACCACAACACCGTAAATAATAAGATTAGTAAAACTGTAAACTTAGTGACAGAACTTGCAGTTCAACTTAAATCACTACTTTCAATATGGCTGACAAGAAACCCAAACATTAATGTCTAAATTGATGACAAATATTTTATTAACCTTGAGTCTACTAACAGAATTTGTTTTTTTTATTTTTCAACAGTACCAAGAATGAATGAGAAAATGAAGTTGCATATATGGTAAATAACAATAGTAAACTTTTATATATGAACACACAGTCAAAAGTCATATACTTATTATTTACAAAAATGTATGAAAAATATTCTGGAGGACTGTTCACAGTCTAAAAGTCTTTTTTAATCATTTCACTTATTCAAGGCAATAAAGTCACTAAGATGCAAGAGGTTACTGAGTGTGAAGGAATATGAGAAAAAGAAAAATATTATTAAGGAGGGAGAACAATAAAAGAAAAGGAAAGTAATGCAGAAGATAACAACTGAAATTGCATTTAAATTTTTAAAAATCAAAGTTGACTGGAAAGTAAGAAGCTGGAAGAAAGTTCCACAAATGAGAAGTGTGAAAGAAACTGTTAGTGTAGTACTTAGTAAAATCTAGTAATTTCAACTGTAAAATGATGAGACCTGCCAGTCTAATATTGTGCTTAAATTTGTGAAGTCAAGATACCAAAGAAGAAAGTAATATTTATTTTGTAAAAAGGCAAAAATGTGGCACAAGGCCCAAAAGTGGGTATGGGAAAAGCTAATTTCGCTAGCTACAAAGAGGGAAGTTCACCAGAACAATTATGATGAAAATATTTATATAAAAGGCATAAGGAAGCTACTTATAGCATAAGGAAGCTACTTACAGTGGGAAAGTGACTAAAGTCAAGATACCAAGTCAGAACTAATAACATTACAGATTTTTCTTTGTGTTTTATCAAGAATCTCTAAATACATAGCAAAAGCACCAGACCAAATGTGGCTGCAATATTCAGTACATAGACAAATGACAAAGATATAAATATTTACTGTCCTGGGTATGACAATAAACTACATCTGGCAGCAAGGTCTCTGATCAAGAGGTTTTGAGGAGCATGAAACCACCTCTTAATTGTTGTTGTTCCCAGGTCCACCCTAACTTAGGGTGGTACCACCTGTTAGGGCGCCAGCTATGGCCACATACTGAAACCTCAAACAAAAACAAAACACTATGAAAGTATAAAAATACATTTTTATAGTAAAAATACCAGCAATACATTTTTAGATAAAAAAATGACCAACAATACATATTTGTAGTAAAATTACCAACAATACATATTTACATTAGAATTACCAATACATTAATCCATATAATACCCTACAATTTCATAAAGAAATCAAACTATATTCTAAAATATAACTTCAGTAAAACTACAACATAAAACACACATATCACTGCCTCTAGTAATTATGTCCATACAAACATGAATCTGTATCATCTACCATGTATTCAACTGTGAAAGTAGAATAACATATATCCTATTTTTATTACTTCTGAGCTCTCAAGAAAATTAAATTTTGGCATTAAATGACCCATAAGGAGTTGATATACTATTAAACAAACGAACAAACTGATAATTTAAAACAACTAATTCAGACAGCTATGGCCAAATAGTTAACCCCAAATTGGGGTCAAAACTCTATGAATGTATAAAAAATTTTATAGTAAAAATACCAGCAAAGCATTTTTATAGTAAAAAATTACCAGAATACATTTTTGTAAAAAAAATAAAATTACCAGCAATACATTTTTGTAAAAGAAATTACTAATGCTCCCAAGAAAATTAAGTTTCAGCATTAAATGACCCATTTGGAGTTGATATGCCATTACACAAACAAACTATAAATGTGTAAGATAGATTCTAGATCATGTTTATTATCTAAGCTCTTTGGTTGGTTTCTAATTGTTTATGATGTCTCCTGCTATTTGTTAATTATTGTGTAGGTATATATGTGTGTATAACTCATGTCCATATTGAAATGTCCACATTGATTTGATGTAATTCCAATTGGTCAATCTATACATCGCAGTGAAGAATATTGACGCATAAAAACAGTATTTGATTTACTTAAAAATATGATGAACACACCAGATAATTTGTGTGGATTTAAAACTGGTTAACTATTGACATGGTCAACAAAGAAGATATACATAATATCTATGTTTCTTCTGCTTGTGGGACAGGTGAGCATTGGGTGTAGAAAATTTGGGCTCTCAGCAAAATCTTGACTGTTCGAGTAAAGAATATCATAAATCTGAGTAAATATATCCATACTACCTGGCATAGGGATTGAACTTACAATTATCATCAAATTCCTTAACCAATGCCTTAATCCTCTTGGTCAGTGTGTGACACTGAGACCATGAGGCTGTTAAATGTTGATTCTGAGTAAAAAAGGTTAAGCCCAAAATGGAATGCAGGTTGGAAGTATAGAGAGAGAATCCAACTCAGCTGCCACCAAATTTCCTGATTCCAAAGAACTATGAAACCAAATTATTAGGCAAGACACAGTGTCACTATAGAGATTCATGTGGGAAGGTTTAATTTTTGTTGTACCAAGAGCCATATAAACTAACTTAAGTTTAACTGCATGAATATTTTATTTTATTTTTTGTTGTTCTTCCTTAATGTGGCATGGCTTGAACCAGCAGTGTGATTATAATGACTTTCGATCTTCCACTGTTCTGAGATCATGAACACAACATGGCCAGCGACCAGTGTCAGAATTGACCAGTACAGAGTTAGCCCTGTGGTTAAAACATCATCCTAAGACCCTGAGGGCTGGAGCACTAAACATAGTTACACCGCCAGGTGTAGGCGGTGGTAATAGGTGTTATAAATGTTTTTCAATTGGTGTTCCGCAGAACCCTAGGGTTCTGCAGGAGGTTGCTAGAGGTTCCATGAGAAACAGTAATAAATAGGCTAATCCATTTTTGAGTAATTTTTGTTTAATTTTATATTCATAATTTTACTATACATGTATGTCAAATGCTTGGTTATTATAATAAAGGCTTCACACTCTTCTATTACTTAAAATTATATAATTATAGGGAATGTATTTTGTGATGTCTGTATGATGTCAGTGTGTTGTAGAGTAGTTTTCACAGTGGAGGCTTGTATTTCACTAAGTCGGTCCTAAAAGGGTCCGACGTACAAAATGTTAGGAACTTGCAATAATAATTAATGACGCAGCAATCTAGTTGTGCTGGTTCATACTTCAATGTCCGATATCGACTGACTGACTCAACCCCACTGAGCTCAACTGGCGACCGCTACTACTACTACTACTTATTATGTGTGGGAGAGTCTATTAATAATAGAATAGGTATGTTCAGGTATGACACAGTGTGAAACTGTCTTTACTGGTTAGTGGACAGGACTAGATTTGTGTATCATTGAGTGACTTACTCAAGTACTACAAGGCACATATATTATGTTTACCACATGAACTATGATATAAAAGAGATAGATATTGATAATGGTATATAATAATTTTTATGCAGGCAGGGGTTCCCTGAGACATGAAAACTATTTCAAGGTTTCCACAAGGGTAAAAATGTTGACAAATGCTGCTCTACATTATTGTCCTATAGGACAATCCTGAATCTAGAACATGGAGCATTAAGTCTGTTCTTCTTACTTCTTTTGCTGCTACTGCTGTCAACTTACTGTCAAATATGATCACATCCACCATCACCACATCTCTTTTTTTTGTATTGCTTTCTTTTTCCATTGTAAAATTAGTACAAGTAATACATATATACTGAGACTCAGTGGAAACAGTACTAGCAATAACTATACACATAAGGTGAGATATTCCTAGACATGAACAGCATAATAAGAACAGTCTAATTCCATATATTGAATAAAGTGTTCAGTTCAAAATTCTCTGAAATTACCTGAAGAAATCTGGAGGGCCCAATGGTCGAAACATTGTGATTATATAAGTGAAAATAATAACAAAGATGAGGATATTAATCTATAATGATATAATCATAACTCCTCTTCCCAGAAATTCAGAAAAAAATGGCAGATTATTGTAGGAGTAATCAAAGACACTGTCCAGTCATGAAGCACTCCAGAACTTCCCAAAGACAAAACCATGTTTCATGAATATTGTAGTTTACTGACATGTTAATGTACTAAGTCTTTCTGACAAGTTGAGAATTACCCTGATATAGCTGAATTAATAATTATACATTATGTCATACACCTGAACATCAGACTTGGTTGCCATTATACATCATGATTTCGGGCAAGATTGAGGTGATTTAGTAAACACAGTGGACACAGATTGTTTTTAAAAAATACACCAAAAATTAAAAAAGGAAAATGCACCAAGAAATTACCCTGCATCCAATACAGCAGTATCATGTATTAGGGAGACATGAAGACCATGAAAAAAGTAGGGTTCACCAGGAAGCAGTGTACATATAGAGCTAAGCTCTGAAACTAAGACTCCTGGAAGTGAACAAACATGATATCAATAAAAAATATCCCTGAAAAATTCACCCAGGAAAAAGAAATTAAGAAATTTATGGAATTGCACAATATTTTGCTGCTTGTTTTGTCGAAAAATCAGATTTCACAGAATGCATGTATAGTATGGGACTTCATTTACCAACAAGTACCATGTTTCTGATTTTTTGCCAATTACCATATGTACCAGTGTTCATTGATACCAGTAGGTGTTTTTGTTTTTTTGTAGTTATGAATTTACTGTATGTGCAGATGTTACTCTCTGAAAACAACTAAAACAATTTTCAATAAATGCATAATGAAATGTACTAAAATTCTTTTCCAAAAAATGTCCTGGTAATTAAACCTTACCTCACTTCTATTTCAAAAAGTACCAGTAGTATAATTTGTGTTAATACTGTAAGTGTTTCTTCATGGTTAGTGGAAATGTCACATAAAGGTAAGGTTATAATTTTGATTCTTTTTGTTGTAATGTGTGCATTTTTCCTAAATATTCCATACCAAAATCTGGGTGTGTCTAATACATGGGTGCATCCAATATGCTGACAAATATGGTGTTTTGACCAGTCAATTTACTTTGTACATCATAAAATAAGAGTATGTCATAGTGTAAAATCTTCATGTGATAAGTAAAAATGGATGCCATTTTTAAAATCAGGCACCCCTAAATTATCTAAAAACAGCTCTCAAGCCATAGTCATCAAAAAGTATGTTGGCCAATGCTATTTAACATCTTTGTTTTGGATATTGGATAAGATTGTATTACCATATGCCCCAGATCATGTTTTTTTTGGGTTGTTATCATGCTGAAAGTTAATGACTGTTTGTGATTGTGAATCATTAATTTTTTAACATAACAACCCAAAAAACATTATGAAATTAGTCAAAAGTAATATAGAAAGCAAAAATATTATGATAGTGTGGTTGGTGGCTCAATTGCTGAACTTCACTCCTAACAAGAATTTATGGTGAAGGATTCAAACTAACTTAATAAATCCATAAAAACAAATGCCTCTTTTTTAATATGGCAAAATGTTTAAAAAAAATCCCATATATATATATATATATATATATATATATATATATAATTATATTGGTATTAATTATATATATATATATATATATATATATATATATATATATATATATATATATATATATTTATATAATTAATACCAATATAAAGTTTGCCACTTAGCTGACTGGTGTTACCTTCACCATTCTGAATCTAGAGTTTCATAGACAGAGACATTTTTGTCATAGCAATAATTGCATATTATACACTAAAACATATGGTAAATGATAGAGTAAACACTAATACCTTGTAATGTGACCAAAATTATTTAAAAAAATGTCACAAGTATAATCCTTAAAATACAATTAAGATCCTTATTTCTTTCAATGGCATTTTTTTCTAAACATTTTGCCATATTAAAAAAGAGGGCATTTGTTTTTATGGATTTATTAAGTTAGTTTGAATCCTTCACCATAAATTCTTGTTAGGAGTGAAGTTCAGCATTTGAGCCACCAACCACACTATCATAATATTTTTGCTTTCTATATTACTTTTGACTAATTTCATAATGTTTTTTGGGTTGTTATCATGCTAAAAAATTAATGATTCACAATCCCAAACAGTCATTAACTTTCAGCATGATAACAACCCAAAAAAAAACATGATCTGGGCCATATGGTAATATAATCTTATCCAATATTTCAAGATTAGACTTGCTATGTATAATTCCCTTAATTCAATCCAACAACCTAATGTTATTACAGACATACAACCCCATATCATGACACTTACTTCTCCATGTTTAACTTTTGCTTTAATGCAGTGAAGTTGGTACTATTTATGCAAATAACTTCCAGTTTGCCTCTGACCATCATCAAACCCCAATATATATATATATATATATATATATATATATATATATTGTGAGACTGTAACATACCTACAACATGGACTCTTCCAGGACTATATAAAGTATGCGACATAACACGCTAGAGAGAAGAAGAAGAGGAGGAGAAAGAGTATTCTAATACCATAGTATCAGCCGCGTATGACTACCAATATTGGACACTAGCTCATAGTAAGTTCCACTTACACTTACACTATCTTTGTAACCTTTTTGTTTAATATATCTTTCTTACCTCTAATCCGTGTTCCGTGTTTTCCTTCTGTGGTCCCAACTTTGGGTCCACATCAATATATATAATTAAAGACAAAAGGAAAACACCTTAACTGACACATTTTGTCATCTGAGGGACTTTGCAAGGATTTTATTTTGTAACAATTATTTATATACAAGAGCAATAATGTTATTGTTTTTTTTAAATTTTTGAGTTTAGGAATGCTCATAAATATTCATCAGGTTAGCTGACGTGTCAGGCAAGCTATGGAGGACACAAAGTGACACAATTCAATGTCTAATAAATGAAAAGTGGTAAGTGATGGTTTAGAAATTTTTTGTGTAAATTAGTATTATTATTTAGTATTTAAATATAATTTTGAATAATATGATTTTAATCATTTTCTTTTAATTTTTTTAACATTTTTGTAGTGATGTATCTTGGCTTGGGAAAGTAGTAATTCTTTCAGGAATAGAGATATTAGAAAAAATCCGGGATACAGATTTATATTTTGATAAGATTTGATAACGACACTATCAAGAACTCTCCTTTTAAGTCAGTTATTTTGTCTTTTGATAAACATGACATTCTTTAGAAAGTTGTGTTTGAATTTATTTATTAATTCATTTGATAAGTTGTTGTGTATAAGATCCTGTTATGTGTGGATATATAACATTGACTTTGTTTACAAAGTGAATGGATATACAACAACATAAACATATAGAAAATTTCAAATAAAACACAAAAGCCTTTGTATAAAAACACTTGTTGTATATATATATATATATATATATATATATATATATATATATATAATTATTATTTATTATAAGTATTTTATAAAATCACTACAAAAAATAGCCATTTTGTTTCAACACCTCTGTGTCTTATCATGATGATGTTGAAGATAAAATAAATGGTTTTAAAAATTTTCAGATTAATTAACGATCCTACACACTAGGGGGAAACATTTTACACAGTGTAGAATCGTTAATTAATCTGAAACTTTTAAAACCATTTATTTTATTTTCAACATCATCACTTGATAAGACACAGAGTGTGTTGAAACAAAATGGGTATTTTTGTAGTGATTTTATAACATACTTATGTTATAATTTCTTTATAAATAATAATTATATCTGCTCTACTTTGTATTGAGCACTCTTTTAAGAATAGTAATTGTTGGTTATTGGAATTCATTCCGTATATACCAATTATATACTTGGGTATATATATATATATATATATTTATATTTGAAATTTTTACTACAAAGTATACATGTATTTGCTTACAAAAGATTATGTACCAAAAAACATTATATAATTTTTCTACTTATCTGGATTTGTTACAAGCTTGAAAAGCATGCATCTGCTTACCTTGACTGACTGGAGCTTAAAGAGACTGTTTAATTTATGCGCCTAATAATGTTTGTGCAGTTCTCATCAGGTCACATGACTGTTTTTAATTCTTGTGCTTATCTATAATTAGTTTTTTTTATTAGTCAAGGGGATAGTCAAGGGAAGATAAGTTTTTGTTTCTCACAACAATCCCTTATAGTGTTCATAGATAGATTCTTTTAAATTTCTGCAAGTTTCTCCAATGTATTGTGAAGGACAGTTCTGGCAATTTATTTTATATATATTTCTGCTTCAGAATTATTATTATGGGTATTTTTGATTCTGATCATATCCATAATAGTTTTAGATGTGGTTGTAATTATTTTGATGTTGTTTAGATTGGATAGATTGTTTTGGATACTGGATGATACAATATTAGTAAGCAGTATTATGCATCTGTTTTTATCTAGATTATTGTCATTGTTATTGTTGCTAATAATGTTATCTTTTTTGTGGTCTCTATGTCTTTCTATTAGCATTGTGGAAGAAATAAGTATAGTGGAGGTTTTTTAAAGTGTTTTCTACATATTTCTTCTTTGGGTAAGTATTGGAAGCTGCAGATTCTTAGTGCTCTGAAATAGAATCCTATAATTATTCCCGATTTGATTTTACTGAGTGTCAAAGAATAAAAAAAAATACTATTAAAGAGGGAGACCAATATAAAAAAACAGGAATGAAGAAAACAGTAGAAAACAATTCATTGTATTTAAATTTTTGAAGGTAAAAGTTGACTGAAAAACAAGAAGTTGGAAGAGAGTTTCACAAGTGAGAAAAGAAATTGTTAGGAAAGAACTTATGGTTGCATCTGACCAATTCAACTGTAATTTATGAGACCTTGTTGCCAACTAGTATTACACTTAAATTCATAAAGGTACCTTAGAAGAAAGTTCATCAGAACAATTACCATGAAAGCATGTATAGAAAAGTCATAGGGAAGCTACATTAAGGCAGTGGTAGACTGAAACTGTGATGCCAGCACAGGACCAATAACACTGCAGATACTTCTTTGGATTTTATCAAGAATCTCTAAATATATAGCACTGGATCATACATGGTAGCAATATTCAAAGCATGGATGAATGGTAGAATGATAAATATACAAGAGAGATTCAGGAAAGAAAAATTGTCTAGCATGAATAGTGAACCAATTTTCCTTACATCAGACCTAACAATTGATTCAATATAATCTTTCCACTTCATATCAGCAGAGAATGTTAGACTGAGAAGGTGCAACAAGTCACTCTTCTGGAGGTTAGCATCAGCCATTTCTAATAAATATGATATTTTAAATGCACAAACATTTTAATTTTGAAGTTTGATTATCTTATATTCCCAGTAACATGCAACAGATTTTACTGATTTATATATTACCAGCAGGAGGGAATAATCTCTAAAGGAGAAGGAATACATATTTATTTATTATGGTTAATATGATCTTTGATATGTGGGTAGTGTAGTGGTTATTGGAACAGACTTGGTAACTGTTGAGCTGAGTTCAATTTCTACTATTTCCTTTCATATTAATGCCTTTTGAAAAGAGATAATTCCATTGCTTCTTCCACAAGCTATGAATTAAATAGCTGTGTAGACTAGGCTTGAGTGTCAGTTTTGGAGGACAGCTATGAATTCAACATTGTAGAGGAAGCAACATGAAACCTCTCCACTACCTTTCTCAGGAAGTCATGATATTATAGTCCTAGAAAAGATAGAAAAGGAATGTATGGAGAGCCATGTTCACCAACATCCTGAAGAGGTATGGCATTTAAAAAAGATATATGATCTTACTAAATAATATACTGTTATTAACACATGTATGATAGTATGAGAGAATAAACAAAACAACAAGTACTGCCAGTGTGGTGAAAAGAAAAGAAGACAAGAATAATTAAAATAAATTTCTTTGTATTGATGATATAGAGGATCAAGGTGGAATGTTTCTTTGTGGGCAAGGGAAGTGACTTGGAGGATGGGGAGAGTTAGTAGGGCTTGGAGTTGATGCCTGTGTTGGGTCAGTTGACTGAGGTCACTGGTGGTTATATTGACAGTTTGCTTGCTTGTCTACAACTGCCTTCAGTGTCGTGAGCAGTGTCCTTTAAAGCAGATGGGGTGGATCATAACTTACTATTTTTTGTCATGCTTTTTCTTTAGTGACAACGTTTGTGATTGGCTTTTTCTCTATAGTATTTGTGAAGGGGATTTGTTTTGTGAGCTGGATGTAATGCTTGGAACCCCTGAACAGAAAGTAACTTTTTTTATTTTTATTATTGCTTTCTTAGCGTTCATGTCCAGCTGACAGGTTTTGATGTAGAAGGAATCAGAAAGAGATCTAATTTGAAGCAGAGTATTATAACACCAAAAAAACAATGTTGAATGAATTAATGACATTTCTCAAACTTATAGACAAATAAACCAGATGTTTTATATCTGTAGCTTTTTGATGTATCTCCCTTTCACTGGCAAAACATGTAGCAGTGTTTTTGTTATAATACTGACAGATTGTTTTATATATGCCATCATTTTTGGTGGCATGGGTAAACTAGTTTATTTATGATGACTAATATAATGTGCTGGAATGCTGATGGTCTGAAAATCTGTCCTTCACAACAGACTGTTTTTGATTAATATATGACAGATTTAATGTTAAAAAATATTTGTCAATGCTGTTTTGTTGAAAGTCTTGCAACTCTAAAGATCAGACAGAAAGTATTTAATGTTGTATAGCAATAATTTTTTCTTTTGCAAAACACAATTAAAAGAGTTCATAGATAAATATTTCATATTTGTATATTTCATTTTTTGCCTAAATCTCAAGATAGCATTTGAATGGTCACAACAAATGAAACATTTGTATTTAAATTAATCAAAGACTGTGTATTCAGGACCTAATATACATTGTAATGTATTATTTACATTGTTCAGCTGTTGTCCTCATTTTGTTGTCATAATCACAATGTTTTGGTTGTTGTACGCTCTGGCTTTCAGGTGATTGGAATTTCAAACCAAAGCCTTTATTTCAGGTAGATTGTTCTAGTTCCACATGCCATGCCTCTTCTGGATACCTCAGTTTCAGTTATTTCCCTTAGTAACTCAACTCTCCAAGTTTTTATTCACCTTTGCTATGGCCAAGTATTGAACTCACAACTCTTTTGGGCCAAGTCACTCGATTACTTCAACTAATGCTTTGGAACCAAAGCATCATGAATGTGTCAATAAAGATGAAACCAACAGTCTGAACAATGTAAGTAATGTAAATAATTAAAATACATCATCTCAGAAATATAGACATTGTACAGTATTGTACAGATTAAAGCATATTTAATAAAATGGCTCCATATATTGGCTTGTGAAAGATTGAGGGGTGAAAATTTGGCCATGTCAAAATATTCAATACGTCCACAAAGGAAAAGAAAGTAGATAAAATATAAATACAAAATTTTATATTGTGGAATTGTCATGGTGTTTCACAAAATATGTTTTGAGGAGTATTTCTTTTGAAGACAAATTTTCATGTGACAAGAAATAGACAAGCCAATGAAAGATTTTTATGACTCAACTTCGATTCAGACTACTACTTGATATGTTATCTCCTATTTACACTAAAACCATAGACCATGGTGTATACACAAAGATATGTGCAGACATTTAACAGAAATAGTTTGTTCTATATGAAAATCTGTTAACTGAAGAGCATAATGTCTAATAGCTTAATAACTATAAACGCCTAAAAGCTAAAACTTTACAGATTAAAAATTTGATACATTTTTTAAATGATGTGTAAATTTTAATTTCTCTGTAAATTTTAAATTATCAGTTAATTAAATTTTATTTTTAAGTTGGTATCCATTTATTAGATATATCATATTTTATTAATAATTTTCAATAAAAATTAGTTTTTATTTTGTCTGAAATTGGTTAATTAATAGTATATGTTATAATAATGTGTCCATTATAGTTTGAATCTGTTTAATTTGTTCTTTTTACCAGATTATAATTTATATTTATATATATTTTTTAATTAGTATCACCCCATGCAAGGCAGTAAAGCCACTAAGACACAAGGGGTTACAGGGTGTAGAAGAATTAGGAACAGAAACATTAACAATGAGCGGGAAGAGGAAAGACTAATCAGGAGGACAGTAGATAGTGATTGACATTGCATTTAAATTTTTGTAGATTAAAGTTGACTGGAAAGCATGGTGCTGGAAGGGAGTTCCATAAGCTAGAATTGTGAGAAAAGAAAATGTTAGCATAGAACTTACTGTTACATCTAGCCAACTCAACTGTAAATTGATGAGATCTTGATGCTAGTCTAGTGCTGTTCTTAAATTCAAAAAATCTACATACCATAACATAGAGCTCATCCAGACAATTACCATGAAAGTATTTATAGAAAAGACACAGAGAGACAGCATTATAGAAAAGACACAGAGAGACAGCATTACAGTAGTGGGAAAGTAACTAAAGCTGAGTTGTCAGATCAGGACAGATAATATTGCTGATTCTTCTTTGAATTTTATCAAGGAGCTCAAGGTAAATAACACCGACAAAGCCCCAGTTTGCTGCCCTGAAGGTTGGTGCTGATATTTGCCGGTAGCAGATTCTGCATTGATGCTGAATGCAGATATGCACATATTGAAGGTGAGGCAGCAACAATTGCATGGGCATTGGAAAAATGTCGCATTTTTGTAATGGGTTGCCCGAATCTCATTGTAGTTACAGATCATGAACCACTAAAAGGATTATTCAGAGATAGAGACCTTAGCAAAATCCAAAACCCCTGATTATTCAGGTTAAAGGAGAAAACCCTCAGGTACAGATTCACCATTCAGCACTGCCCTGGGAAATGGCACAGAGCCTCCGATGCTGTCTCTCATAACCCAGCAGACATCTCGCAGGCACTCCTAAATGTATTCACTGCTGAACCCTCTCGGTCAGAAATTTTAGAGTCTGACAACATGGATGACTGGGTCAAATCAACAACCCTATTAGCAACATTCAGTGCAAATGACAACCTGGAGCTCATCTCACCAGACGTTATCCATGCAGCAGGACGCAGCAACCCGCAATACAAAAAATTAATTGAAGTAATACAAAATGGATTCCAAAGGACACACAGCCTCACTGCACCCGAATCCACGAATACTGGGAAGTGAGGCACCGCCTAAGTGTTGATGACGGATTAGTACTCTTAGATCAAAGGATTGTTATCCCCACCTCTCAATGTGCAAAAGTCTTACATAGCCTACATTCTGCATACCAAGGCAAAGTTGGCATGAATCTGTTTATTGACCCAGGATGAATGCTTCAATTCGTAACATTAGAGCAGGTTGTACGTTCTGCTCAAAAATTGCCCTGAGTCAACCAAAAGAGCCAATCAACTTGACACCATCTCCTGATTGGCCATTTCAGCAAATCGTCATGGACATCTTCCATGTTGGGAACCATGATTACTTAACATGCGCTGACAGGTTAACAGGCTGGCTGAATCTATACCACTTGAGCCACGGAGAAGCTAATGCCTCAAGGATTATTTCAATTTGCCGAGACATATTTCAAACCTACGGCACTCCTGAGGAACTCAGCAATGATGGTGGGCCACCCTTCAAATCCTTCCATTCAAGCAATTTTTATAAGACTGGGCTGTTAAACACAGGTTATCATCTGCTGGTTACCCACAATCCAATGGTCGGGCAGAGCTCGCTGTCAAAACGGCCAAGAGAATCGTAAATGGCAACACAGGAGCCCAAGGATCGTTGGACAATAACCGTGCAGCAAGAGCCATCCTCCAATACAGGAATATGCCCATTCAAAACATCGGGCTATCCCCTGCTCAACTACTACTCCACCGCTGACTACATGACTACATACCATCCCACCCCACACTCTATATGCCACACGCGAATTGGATAACCGCAGACCAAAATCGCGAGATAAGTCTGTCCCGGCGGAATGCTCATCTCATAGAGTGATACAACAGAACAGCACACACCTTAAACCCCCTTCAAAAAGGACAAATAGTAGCAATACAATGACCGACAACCCACCGATGGGACACAACAGGTCAGGTCATTGAAACCCTCCCCAATCAGGTAGAATTACCTTACGAAAAACTGGATACACCTACAATTGGATACACCTACAATACCAGTTCCCAGACCTAGTGCCTTACCCAAGACCCCTACACCAGTGCCACAAACATTTGATGCTGGAATAACATCAAACACTGCTCAGTCATCTACAATAACACAAACAAAACCCCCTCGGGCATTGTCCAGACTACTTTCGCACAACCAGCCAGGTTTAAAGGAACTCATCCCTCCCCAAAGGCCACTACCCACACGCGATGGGTGGGGAAGGAGATGTAGAATAACAATACAATAAACAGCACCTACCGGCGTAAGGGTCCCAGCTGGCAGACAAAAAATAAAAGCAGGTTGTAACTCAATACAAAACCCTGCAAACTAACTGATGAACTGCTTGGTATTTATAAAGAAATACCTCTACTCATGTACCAGCAGCCAATCACAGCCCAAGCAATGGACTATCCCACTTTAGCACAATGAGATGCTCCATGGCACCATAAATAGCTCTCTTTCTCAAGGTGGAGTTATTATTCACTCAGCTTGCTCCACAACTGAGTGTTTATCTTGACTGTGATTGTTCTACAAGTCACTGGACCATATGTGGCAGCATAGATGAATGGTAGATTTATAGATATGTAAGATAGCTTCTGGAAAGAAAAATTGTCTAGTACAATGAATCAATTTTCTTAACAGCAAACCTAGCAATGGATTCAATATAGCCTTTCCACTTCATCTCAGCTGAGAACATTAGCCCAAGAAGGAGCAACAAGTTGCTTTCCTGGAGGTTAACATCAGTCATACTGACAGAAAACAGAAAGGGGTCTCTCAGATGATTAATAGAGAGAAGTTTATTTTTGGAGATGTTAAAATTAATAAGACATCATTTACCCCAGTTAATGCTGGTCTTGAGGTCATTTTCAACATTGACTGCCATCTGCCAGATTTTAAAGTTTTTCTTCCCAAATACTACAGGTTAAATGGAAAGATAAATAAAGTGAATAGATTTTCATCTTCCACAGCTCCCTAGGTCCTCATGAGTCAAGTCTAGGGTCTTCCCAATCCTTTGTATTATATGTTTCATGCTATAATGATGATTGTGCACAAAGGAAGAAAGAACAACTATTTTGGAAATATTTTCAATTAACTTCTTATGAGCAATGAACTTATTTTTAAAATTATTGTTTTGTGTTATTTCTTCTAAAGCAATACTATGTTGTACAAAACAAAAAATACTTATAATGGGAGGGAGCTATGGAAGAAAGGTTTATTCTCCCATTTGTATTTCCCTCATTATGGGCATTATTATTTACATAATATAATAACACCATATTTACCAAATGGAGCAGAAAGGAAAAATAATGACAAACATGCTTCATTCTCACAGAGACTTTAATACCACTAAGACATACACAAAACTATATATACATATATATATCTATATGTGTCCCATGTAGAGAAAAATACATCACATAGATACACAGCAAGCAGAGTGTAAAGAGAAACAAAAAAGAAAAGTCTTATATATAATATGGAGATTATTCTGTGTTTCTGGAGAAACCATGTTTAGGACTGAAACATTTCATTTTCTAGACCAGTAAAAATGTAAACACTTCACTGTCTATCTCTCAACTTCTGACTTCTTTCCTTGAAAATGGCCAATAATGATTGAAAGTACTTGGAACATTATACACAATTTCAGCAAGTTCCTTTATGAATTTCCACTTGACATTAAATTATTTACTCAACACCAGGAGAAACTAACCAAAAAGCTTAAGAGACATTTCACACTGCCAATATATATAAACACTTTATCTCTAATATTGATCACTCTTCCCTCTTAAATATATTAAATCTTAAACTATATATATATATATATATATATATATATATATATATATATATATTTCATCTGAATTTCTGGAATGAGGAGTTATCATTATCTACACTATTTAAATTTGGACTACTGTCCTCATCTTTTAGATTACCCAGGTTGATATACACCTGAGGAAGGCCAGAGGGCACAACTGTCGAAATGTTGTGATAACAACAAGTACAAATGTCTCATAAATGGCAATTGCTTGCAGAACAATGTAATATACCAAACCACTGTAAAATCAGAAGATAACAAAAAAAAAATATACATAGGACTGACAAACACTGGAAACAAAGATACTATGCACAAAAAACATCCTTTACAAATAGTAAATAGACAAACAGCACAAAACTTTCTAAACCTATCTGGTAGATTAAAAACGAAAACCAAATCACACCAAAAATATCATGGAAAATAAGAAAAACAGCATCAACCTACAAAAAAAAAAAAAAAAAATCCAAAAACTGTAAACTATGTCTGGAGGAGAAAAAAAGCTATAATTACCTTTCCAAACCAACACAAGTTACTAAATAAATGATCAGAGCTCATCTCAAAATGCAGACATGAAAACAAATTTTTACTACATTACTTAAAAATCAAAAACTGAAAATGAACAAGAATGAACAAAAATGAATAAATAAAATAAAATAAACAAAAATAAGTAAAATAAATTAATCCAAACCAATAAATAAGAAAATGAATTAAGTAGATAATAAACACATTAACAAACCATGAGCACACACATAAACACAAGTAAATGCAATAATAACAACCAACAATATATAATCAAAAGTGAACAAACAACACTATAAATAGTAAAAAACTGTATCCGTATCAACAATTATTCTCACTCTAGAGTAGTTTGAAACATAACCATAACCGCCCACCAAAATAACCATCAGAATAATACAATAGACTACCCATAATGCATCACTGACCTATATATATAAATAAAGCAAAAAAAACAATGCATATGGCTTGACGATTACATTTAGCATGAAACGGACTGTTGTCTCTGGGTGTTGACTTCAATGTCAATTTTTATATTTACATACACCCTATCCCTGATATTGAGCACTTTAATCCATAAATATAGCATACCTTAAAACTATATTTTATCATACATATAGATTTTCTTATTTATTTTTTCCTCTCTCCCCCACTCTCCCCATCCTTATACTTTTACCCTCTCACTTCTAGTGTTCTGGTATATTGGAGTAGTTTTATTTGGCTTGTACATCCTTCCACTTGCCTGAGGAGACCTTACGGTCAAAACCCGGGTTGCCAGGTTGGTTGGTATTTTAGCCTTTTCTTAAATATTTATATGTACATAAAATCATATATTTGTACAGGTGTATGCAAAAGTAGATGTACAGTAATATATATTATTATTTGTACAGGGTAGCCACTGAAAAACTGAATGATATAAAACAAAAATAACTTTTACAAATACATTAGTATCTTGGGGTAGTAAAGTTTGGATCATTTGAATATTGTATTTTTAAATCTAGTTTCAGAATCTTCTGAAGTGATGTTCTGGCAATACTTATTTTATATAGGATGGATGTGTATTTAATTGCATGTATGTATTTATAGTTACATGAATCATAGGTGTGTGTATATGTATATATGTGATGTCATTATGTTACTTGTGTATAAATTGCAGTTAAGATATATACAATGGTTTATTGGAAGTTATATATTTATATTCACATGCATATGTGTGTGTGTCTATGTGTGTGTATATATATGGATATCTGATATACATCTATATGTACATATATATATATATATATATAGGTGTGTGTGTGTGTGTGTGTGTGTGTGTGTGTGTGTGTATATATATATATATATATATATATATATATATATATATATATATATATATATATATATATAAATACACCTAGTAGACAGACAAACCTACCTAGGTTTCACCTAAATGGATCCAAATTTCCTGACGATCCGTTTAGGTGAAACCTAGGTAGGTTTGTCTGGCTCACTAGGTGTATCTAGGTCTGCTCTACGGTTGTATTGAGCTCTTTTGTTAGTTGTTTATTCGTATCAGGTTTTTTTTCTTTGGGCTTCAAACCTGCATCTGTGCGATTTTTTTCGACAGACTTTCATGTTTGTAGCTCTTTCTTTTTTTAAAACCTTTTTTTCCCTCGAGATTGATTTGATTTTTGGCAAATCAAAAATTCGAGGGTTTTTCGAAACGAGTATAGTTATCTATATTTGTATATATATACATACATATATAAATTTAATTTAGTTAGAAAACAGACAAACTTAATGGTCCATTGATTATATTTTATTTCCCCAGGTAGATGGTTTTTTTTTCCTGGTTCATCAGATCACATTTCCAAGGGCAAAAAATATTTGCTCTGTTTTGACATTGAGCTCTCTGGATTACATCCTCTTTGAATTATCCATACAGATTCCCAAACTTTTCATTACCTAACTATATTTATATATATATATATATATATATATATATATATATATATATATATATATAATCCCAAATAATATTTTATAGTTGCTATTGAAAAAAAAAAAGAGAATTTGGTTATTTTTATAACTAATAGAGATAAACTAGTATGGAAACAATGATTACTGTAAAGAATTTTAATCCTGATGTAATTACTGTGTGGTTACTTTGAAATTCATATACACACACGCATGCACATACACATACAAACCTGTACATACACATGCACACAATAATTTTTCCATATATTTTGACAGATAAAGTAATTAAAAACAATTTTTTCAATGCCTAAAACTTCATTAAAGTCACGTTCTTCTACAAAAAGAGCCAGAATTTCTTTTTATTTAGAGAGAAGATTAAAGTCATCCAACTTTTTTTAACACTGGCTTAACACTAAGTGATCTAAACCTTTACTGATAAACTTGCCAGTGTTTTTAATGTCGTTTATTAATCCAAAATGATTAAGAAAGAAAGAAAAATAATAAAAACTGATAATCCAAAAGAAAGAAAGAAAGCAAGAAAAATAATAAAAAGTAATAACAAAAAATAATAAAAAGTGGTAACTTGAAATAAATAAAGAAAGAAAGAAAGACAGAAAGGAAAATAATAAAAAGTGATAAGAAGAAAGAAAGAAAGAAAGAAAGAAAGACATAATAAAAAAGTGATAAAAAGAAAGAAAAAATAAAGAAAGGAAAAGAATAAAAAAAATGATAACCATAAAGAAGGAAAGAGGGAAAAATAATAAAAAAGTTGAGGATGATACAGAAATGTCAAAAGATGCAAATAGTTTATAAGATTCATTCAAATGCATCATGAAACTATGATATCAAAATTATTCAAACCTAAAGGAATTTTATGGAATGATAATGTTTTTGCCTTGTATCTTAAATGAAAAAAATTTAACACATTGAATTAAAGGAAACATTCATAAAAAAGTAACTTGGAAATAAAATAAGTGATAAAAAATCACAAATAATTTAGAAAAACAGGGTTAAAATATTGAATTTTTAGAGTTAATCTGAAAAGTATTTAAAAAAAATATGATTGTGTAAGTCAGCTTGATTTATATTTCCTTTTTTTCTATTAAAAACATATATATTTTAAATTCTTTTTAAGGCAATACATACACACACACACACACACACACACACACACACACACACACACATATATATATATATATATAAATATATTTATGTTGGTCACACCACAAACTCGCTTTCACGATGCTTGACGCTACATTTGAATGAAAACTCTAACATTTTTAGGCATTTAAAACAACATGCCTGCCCACACACACAATTCCGTAAAATACTTGTCGAAAACACATTTATACTTCGACATGAAAACAATAGACAAAAACTAAAAATCCTTGAAGCATTATACATCAAACAGTTGAAACCCAACCTAAACAAAATCAATTATGGCATCTCTACAAATATTCTTAAATGTCTATAATTGGTAACAGAAGCCATTGGTTTACCAACGGATTTCCATACTTTATACTTCTCCAATTCACTTTCGTGTGGTCATGTGTGACGTCATGAGATGCAGTGCGATTTTCGCTTATAGCGTCTTATATGCACATGTTTATCGTTGCTTAGAAATCATCTATGTAAACATTGACAGACTATCATCACTGTCTTGTCTATATATTGCTTAATATATTGTAATTGACATCTTTGATAATGGCTTAAGTAAGCCGAAAGCTTAGATTGTATTAAAAAAAATATGGATCAATATTGTGAATTTCTTTCTTCATTCAACAATAATGTTATTAAACTTATCAGACGTTACGGAAAAATTTTACATAAAATAAATCGACAACACTTGTCTATATTTAATATATATATAATATATATATATAAATAGATATATATATATATATATATATATATATATATATATATATATATAAAATTTATCTTTTCCCCTCAAAATGAACTTTAGAAAATGCCCATAAAAAATGCTCTTACTTAACACCCTCTGTGCCACATAAACAGGTTTGAAACATCCCCATTCCCTTTGCAATCCATTCATAAGGAAGAAAGTTTCCTTCCAAGAACTACTACTTTATGGAACAGAATCCTGAGAGAATGCTCACTTGATCACTATATTTTTAACCTCTTCAAGTCTGGGATCAATCATTATCTATCCTACATAGCCTCATAACCTACACTTACTTCTTCGTCTTACATCCATACGACACATCTCATTCAGTAACCTTCTACTTTGGATGGTTCTTGAGCCTTGTATTGGGTGAACGTTAGTAAAAAAAATGAGAAAAAAAAAGAAATTGTTTCTGGTTTATTTCTGATAACTTTTATAAAAGTTATTCTATATTTTTGCCTTTAATGATTTTATTTTCATATAATGACCAAGGTAGGTTTGTTTGTTGCTTGCAATTTTGAAAATTTGTCATAAAATTTTTTTTTTTAATTTTATTTTTATTCTAAAACATTTTGCTGCAAAATATATTTTAAAAAATTGTCAGTATTTATGTTGAGAGAAAAAATACTTCTAACATGTTAGATAACATGTGTTCAGTTACAAAATAGTTTCTATGCTTAAAACTTTTTTAAATTACTTGCCAAGTAATTTTAAAGTTTTAGCATAGTGGTTGATTTGTAATTAAATTGCCTAATTTTTAAAAATTGTATTTGTTTTGTGTGAAAAAAGTTAAAAAAATTTCAAAGATGAACGTTTTTTTTCAATTGATCCCCCTTAAAATCGATAGGGAATGAAAATCGATAGTGAATTAAACTAAACACGAGAAGATATTAATTAAAACAAAGAAAAGAGAAAGAATGAAAAAAAGAGAAAGGTAAGAAAAGTATAAGAGCACCCTCTCTCTCCTCCTTCTCCTCGTTTTAATGTCCCTCCCTCTTCCACCCCATTAAGGAGGAGAAGGAAGAGTAAAGCTGATCGTGCAATTGCCTCCTACCCTCTTTAACACCCTTACTTCCCACTTCCACCGCGCTCACTTCTCCAAACGAGGCCAACAGAAAACATCTCAACAAAGTTCAATGATGGCTACAACGCGACGCTTGGCTTTTTTACCTGCCCAACGGGCTGTCCATTTGCATTTTAAGGCCATACCGTATCTCCCTGGACAAAGTATTTGAACAGATTTACACTTTTATCTCTTCACTTCCTTTTTGGATATTTCTTACTGGCAACATCTCTACCTCAAAGGTGACATTTTGCATTTTTACGACACGAGACAATTGCCAAACTTTTGTCTTACTTTTTTCGTCACTCGCGCACACTTCGTTAGTCTATTTTACGATTTTTTTTCATATATAAGTATTATTATTTCTTACAGTTACCTGGCCGAATGTAAACCCTTAAAAATACTCGTATCAAAAAATAAACTTAAAGTTTTACTAAAGTATATATTAAAACTAAAAGTGTTTGCGTGTGTCTATCACTTGTCCACCCTTAAGGAAATAATTATTTTTTTAAACATTGATAATAACGAAAAACATTTTTCTTGGTGTTTTCCATTTATTTATGTGTTTAACTCGATGCAACCTGTGTCTTTAGACTTATTTATATATGCATATCTTAATTAGAAAAGGAATATTTAACTTTGTATTATTAACTGTTTTTAAAGTGTTTGTTATTGAGACCGAGGACATGTTGGTATAAAAAAAAACCCTTACGTTTGAATTTTTAAACTTTTGTCAAAGATAAGTTTTTAAAAAGTTAAAAAAAGAGGGAATACATATTTTTAAAATATTTAATTTATATTTTATATTGTCAACTCTTATATATTTTCTTCCTTTCATAGATATATTTTTCGTTAGATCGATTTGACTACATTCCAAAATCGATCAATCAAAAAGTAGAGATCTGTATATTTATTGAAAAGATGTACAAATAATAATAATAATAAACGAAAATATATATTATTATATATTTATTTTTCATTTAAATATATCAAATTATTTGATTTTCCTTTTGTATTTTTTGTTGATTGAATAACATCATCAACGATATAGCGATATTAATTACTTATTTTATTTACTTGCTATTATTTTTTCCTCGTATCTAACGAAATTCTTTCTCAACTGATTTGAACTTCAAAGGAAGGAAGCAATTATTACACAATTTAAAATTGATTCTTAAATTGATTGTTTATTCAGTTTGTTTACATTCTTTCAAAACGTAAAGAGTCGGTGGTGTCGCTGTAATGTCCTCACAAAAAAGTGTCACTCGTTTTTAGACACACCCACCCCAGAGTTTAACCACCCAACAACAAAATGTACCTATTTTCCTAGTAATCTCTTTACACTTTCAAATCAAATTCTAACTTGAGTACACATTAACAATAACTAAAACGAATTAAAACTTTTTTTACAAATTAATATCTTTTATATTTTATTAATGAATCTTATCCCGATTCTTAATTTTAATTAGAATCGTAATATTTTCACATGAGCAGACCGGTACTTTTATTTAACCCCTAAATTAAAAAAAAATCTTTTGAAAATTTATTAAAGTTATTTAAGGATTTTTAAATTGTATATTTCATATTTTTACTAGTCTAAAATGTCAATTTATCAAGTAATACTTACAACGAAAGGTTTTATTTTGTAATAATTTAAATACAAGTCTTCAAAATTTAATTTATTTTTCTTATTTTACTAGCGCTCTAATCATTCCCCCTTCGTACATCTCCAATTGTTGGAAGATGGTGAATTTAACTTGGAATTGGCATCATAGACTTGTAGTAAACTGTTTGCGAGTACCTTCCGTATTTTAAGAAGCAATTGGGGGTGAATCCACGCACCCTGATGTTGAAGCAGCCCTGCTCTACTTACTGCCTACCATTGACATTCTCAGCATCCACCCTTTTTCTTGGGTATAGTTGGAATATAGCTTAAAAGAAGAAAGCCTGTTCAATAGAAGAGTTTTTTTTCAACGATATTCAGAGGAAGAAGAATAACAAAAAGAAAACAATTCGTTTCTTTTTTAAACATTTCATTTAGAAATGTTTACATTGACTTCAAAATGTGGAACTGAGAATCCTTGGCCTCTTCTTATCACTGAAGAAGATTATTATTACAAAGGAACTGAGAAGAAAAGGAAAGAAACCATTCTTGTTTCTGCTGATGTAACCAAATGAAAGTCACCGTCTGTTTTGAAAATGTCCGAGTTATTGTCCCATGTGGGGACGGAGACTTACTGGTTAAGGAACTTATTGATAAGGCTATCATCAGATACAAAAAAGCGGTTGGAAAGGTAAGTTGCATTTTTATCTTAGTTCCTTTAGTAATTTTAATCCTTTTTTTCATGTTGACTCGTCGTAAGCATAATGAGGTTAGTTACCTACTTGCTTTTAAGTCTGGGACACAACTTAATTTTTTTATATTTTTTTTCTGTGATCTTCTATTGAACCAACTATTGGTAAAAAATCTTACTTTCGCTGAATCTGTTTTAAATCTTCCCAACCCTAAACAAAGAAGGAGCATACGTTGTGAATAGAGATGTTACTCCTTTTTTTGTAAGTAGGCATAGGGTACCTAAGAAGAAGAATCCTTTATTTTTATTTTTCTTCTGTGGCCGTTGAAACAAGAAAGTAAATCAATAAAAAATGATTCTCATGCAATATACAATTCAATACAATCTTATTAATTTTTTTTTTTTCGTTTCGATCGCAGATTTTCTTATTCTTTTCTTCATACTGTTTTTACTTGTAGGTCAGTTTTCGTTCAGGTTTTTGTTCTAATTTGTACAATAGTTGTGAACTTGTGACTCTTCAAATTTTCTTTCCTTAATACACATGAAGAATCGATTGTTTTGTAAACTCTAGTTTTGTTTCAAATTGTTTGTTTTTGAGACCCTTGCCCTTGGTGGTGACTACATCTTTCTGTTGCTAAAAAAAATCAAAGTAAATTTGTTTCTGATGATGAATAATTGAATATGATATTGAAATGCATGGCATGGGTAATGGTTTTACTTTTACTTTTCTAATATATAAATTTCATGAGTTATTTTATTTTTTTTATTTTTAAATATTTTAGATTTTATTGTTGACCGTTTCTGTCCTGTGATTAAAAAGCAGTCAAATACATTTTGTTTTGACTTTTACTTCCTTTCTGTATCAAAATCTCGTGTTGTATGTTGATTTTAATTTTAATTTATCAACAACATCGCCCACCTACCTTGGTCCTTGTACGTGAAGGATTGATTTTTTTTTTTTTTTTTTTATTGGGAAGCAGAAGCATCAATGCTGGTTGATAATGGGTGTGACAGTGTGTATTATTCAATTCGGTATAAGGTTTTTTGTTTTTTTTTTTTTTTTTTTTTGACACCAACAAGTGAAAGAATGTTGTGTGCCGCATAAACTATCGCTAAAAAGCTAAATACATTTTTTTATCTTACAAATTCATGAAGCAAGCAAAACCTGTTTGCTATTTATTTAATTTTTTTAGTCAAAATAACACAGCATTTTTTGCAGAAACATAAAAATTGAGTCAGTCCTTGATGCTTCACTGAAAAATTGCAGTTGTTGAACCACAATTGCTTTTCAATTTTCATTGAAAATGAGGAACTATTGACTTTGACAAAATAATCCTTAAAACTAGTCATAAATATTTATAGCTAGATTTCTGTCCTTCTCTAGAGTTTTTAACATAATTTTTTATGAACCAAGTATAGCTTCTGTTTTAAATTTAAAAAAAAAAAATCTATATTGTTACAAGTGTACAAATTGATGCTTTCTGGTTTGAAATCACAACCAAAAAATAACTAGTAAGTACTTGAACTTGATATTTTCCTGTAGCTGTAAGTACTTGTTGGTATTTTGTCTGATCCACTTCATGACTTGTAACAACAATTATTGTTCAGTCCACTTGTCAAACTCTTGTAGTTTAAAATTGTCCATTTATATTGTTGGAGTTGTGCCAATTCTCTTTCCCATTTAGTATCATTATTATTAAATTTTCTTAAGAATCACTTTGGTGACACTTGTACAACAAAGAGTAATCTTTTTATTTTTCCCTACATTCATTCGATCAAAATAAGTCATAGATTCCCTTTTACTGTCACTTCTCAATTAAACGTGTATATTTCTCTGGTCGGTTATTTGATTCATTTAGTCGTAAATAATAAAAAGTTATATATTGTATAAATTTCTGTTAGTTATCATTTAGTCATTAGTTTTTCACAGTTAATTACACTTGTGAATGAGAATGTATCATGTTCATCTAAAATTTTTAAATACAAACCAAAAAAGTTTTTTTCTTTTTTTGTGTTTGGCGGTGGAGGGAAATTAATTAAGGTTACTTATCTCCGGAAAAAAAAGAACATCTTTGTAATATTCTTGTTTAAAAAATGCATGCAAATATTTTAAATTTAACATGAAAAAATTTAGAGAAGATTAATTAATTTTAGTTTGGCATGTTTAAATGCTCTAAATAATTTGAGATTACTACAGTATACATTTTCTGTCAGTAGATGAAGTGATTCTCTATGGGAGGTACTTAAAACTTAATGAAAGTGAGATCACAGCAGTAGCAACTTGCTTATTGCTTTGGGTGTATAATTAAAAAGTTTGTCTCTTTGAGATCGAAATAGGGAGTTCTAGTTCGGATTTGATATTGTGAGGTTTGAAAATGACTTTTGTTTGAAGTATACAATTACTATGTGATTTTATCATATGATAGAAACTTGTAAGGATTACTGAGGGTGACATGTTTTTATGCTCTAAGTAATTTAGGGGGAAATGCATTGTTTAAACTTAATGGATAGCCGTTTCCTTAAGGAAACATTTGGCATTCAGTCCATTCATTGACCAAGTAGCCAGTATTACTGTCGGTTGAAATTTACAAAATCTTTCTCTTAAAATATTTTTTTTATGAAAATATGAATAATAAATGCATTTTTTCAGTCACTTTCTTATTGTAGAATACTTTTTTTTCTTTAGGTATGAAATAATTTATAATTTTGTTTATACTTTCATTCTTGTTGACATCTGTTCTGCAGATTTTTTTGCCAAATGCGCTTAACCAGTATTTATTTATTTTTTTTGCTAAATCTGTTACTTGACTTCAAAGCTGCTTATTGTGTTATATAAGTTGAAATAACTATAGTTTTTTTGTTACTTTCAAGAAAGCAAATAGTGGATTTTTCCTCTTGTTTATTTAAGTAGTGTTTAAATGCTGGCACTGAATCAGTGCAGGTTATGTCATTTAGTGCACACCTTTCTTTGGAATGTGTTGATTTGTCCCACTTAATAAATATAAAACAAATCTTTGCTCATTGTAAAAATATATTCTAAATTATCTAATTAGCAAAAAAAAATTAGATTTCATTGAAAATTAAAATATAACTATTTTGTCACTTTTAAAGCAGCTTCCTTCTGATTGATGGCAATTGGTTCTAAGAAAGAAGTCAATTTCAACAAGTTTCTTAGAAAGTCATTTGCATAACAAATGATGTGCTCTTTACTTTCAGAATTTAATCCAAAAGCTTTTTCTGTCAGTGCTTTGACTTTTTAAATGTTATAAATATGAAGATGTTTTTTAACTGAAGTATTTTTATTTAAAGTTCAATCTTTATAACTGAAGTAACAATGACAAATTATGGTCTGATTGTAGGCTTTAAAATAGTAACTTGTATTACTACAGTGTGATTACTTAAATAAATTCTACAAGGTTAATTTCAATGTAACATAATTTCTGGATTTCACTTATAAATTAATTGAATAAAATGTTTTTTTTGTTTGTTTTTTTTTTTTCACTCTTGTTCTAATAATCTCTCTAGGCTAGAGACTACAATTGAATGAAGAGGTACCAGCAAAGATATTTTATCTTGTGTATTAAATTTATCTGAAATTCTGACATGAAATATTTTTATTCCTCCATAAATTATTATCCTTATCTTACTCTTTAAATGTTTTGGTTTGGATGATGTGTTATTTGGCCTTTCTTATAATTCTTAAGCATTGTCTTGTGTGTGTATATTTTCCTTGCTGACAATGGAAAAACAAAAGCGAATTAGGTGAATTTCAAAGCATGTTTATCTAGAATGCTGACGAGTACATTGAAATTTGATAACAAATATGAAAATGCTTGCTCGAATAACTTATGCAACATAGAGAAAGTAGGAAATATAGCATAATAAAATTATAAGGAATAATATTGGAAATTTTCAAATTAACTTTTAGCACTCTGAATTATTAATATTACTTCCCTTTCCACTGCATTCTTTTTCAAGTCCTCTCAATTGCAATATCCCTATTGTTAATTTCATTCAAAAGTTATTTTCTGTTGCCATAGCAGAATATGGCAACTATGAAATTCAAATTCAGAGACCAGAGTCACCTTCAATGGCAGGATAAACTTTTTGCACAGCACATGAAGTCACATAGTGATAAAGGTGAAAAGAGAAAAGTTTTTGTTTGCTTCTTTGGACAAAATGTCTTGCCAATGATAATATTTGTGATTGTTTTTAAAACATAATTTGATTGTGCATTGTACAGTTCTCTGACTCTGCAAATCCTTTGCCTTAACTCAAGGATGACCTTTCATGTCATTTTGATATTCAGGAGATTAACTGTGTATAAAACCCAGTGTTCTTTTTATCAAATAACTCTGTTTAGGAACTGGTAGCCATACATCAGATTTCCTGTAATGATGTTTTTTTTTTCTGTATGATTATTTATATAGAAAGCTAAAATAAATCTGAATGACCTCTTATTTTCTATTGTTCTATTTCTTCATTTCCAAGTAATGTCAATTAGCTTTTAGTTTAAACGTTTTTAACTTGTTTTAAAATTTTACTTGTTCAACTGTCATTTCATGTTCTTTTACTTTTAGTTTTATTATTATCATGAATGCATTTTGAAGTACCTGCTGTTGACAGATGATGATTAACAAGTTGATCTCACAAACCTTTGATAATTTCCACCCTTACTGGTTGCTCTATTTCTTTGCCTTGTGTCAGGCAATGTTTAGAAAATATCTACATGTCTGATATTTGTATTGCTCTTGTAAATCTATCTGGTTAGCCTACTTTGAGTGAAGTTAATATTGAGTTTAAATGCCAGGTTGTAATTGTGCCAACTGCTTAAATGTTTTGCGTCGATGTTATTCCCAGACTGCTTTGAGAGAAAGAACATTGTGACATTATTGTTGATACTGTCCTTATTTTATAAGTCATTATCAACACTTATATTCTTATTTATCTGATTTAACATTATTATACAAATGTTTTTCTTCATGAAGATGTTTTGTTATAATAAATGTTTCTAAAGTCTGTTTTCAATGTTGAAGATTTTCTAAGAAATTTGTTTCAAAAGTCTTTGTAGAAATAAGTCACTGTTTTTTAAATGTAAAAAAAATTTGACATTTTTAAATGCACCTGTTTACTTTGTTGAAATGACTAGACAAATATATGTGCATGAGATATAAAGGATTTCTCAAAATGAAAAATAGATTAAATATTTTTGTACAAAATCATCAAGTTCAATTTTTATTTATTTATTGTTTTTGCATTTCTTGCAAAAAACCGTATATTATAGACACTGGAAATGCAGCATTGCTTGTTGAATCCATTAAAGAAATTTTATTAAATCATGATAAATCTTGTTTAATCAGCATTTTATTGGGAACTTTACAATTTTTGGTTACTTACTCTTTCTCAAATCTGAACTGAGCATGTAGGTTTTTAAAAGGCTTCTCAAATTGGACATTTTTTATTTAAAACTTTAGTCTCTCTTGAAAAAAATCTTCAGCCAATCCCATTTCTTTCTTTAATTTGTATTCCATCTAGTTATGGTTGTTGCTTATTATTTTGGGGAGTGTCAGGGAAATAGGCATTCAGATTATTCTCTAACTACATTTATCTTGCATACACATTTTTCTTTTTCACATATTTTTATATATGCTTGAATATTTCTCACTAAATCAAAAATAAATCTGATAAAATAATTACAAAGTAGATCATAAATTGTAAAATGCAAATTCCAGCAATTATTATTTAAAAAAATTTTTTTTTTTGTAAGTGGAGACAAATGCTCATAGATTTAAAATATTTCTATTACTAACAGCTGTTAAATATTTATTTCTATGTATTTATGCTGACATGTGTAGCTTTACTAAAATTTCAAAATATTTTTTTCTTTTTACAAATCATATGCTAAAAATAATTTTTCTTAAAGGGTAATCGTAATCAGTTTGTATTTTTCATGTATACTAGAGCTGAATAATTTATAAAATTGGGAATTTTTTTCCCCTACTCCTTAATGGAAAACATTACCATTTCGCTTTATTCTCTTGTTTTATATTAATGAATTAATATGAAAATATTTCATATCCGTTAACCATTTGGAGTTAGGAAACCTGTCCCATAGCATCATACAGGTATTACCATTTGTTGTTGTTTGTTTGCTTTTTTTCATTCTCAAACTTTTCAATATCTATTTTGTTCTTTTTTTTTTTTTTTTTTTTTTTTTCGCAATGTTGAATTGTCACTCATTGGGTTTTGAGATTTGACATAGTTATATATAAAAATAGACTTCCCTCTTTTCTAAGTAACTTTATTTTTATTTATTTATGCCAGAATGCAAAAATAATGGTAGGGGGGCAAGACAATTCCTTTTGAGACCTCACATGAACTGAAGTTTTTTTGTTTTTTTTTGTGTAAACATTTTCAAAAAATTTTCATTTAAAGTAATTCTATAAGTAGGTTAAAACTGCAGTTCAAGTGCTCTTCAATTTGAAGTGGTTAATTTTGTTAAGAGCCAGGATGCAAAAGATCCTGTGATTTACTTATTTTGCAGAAATAAGCTAGGAAATACACTATATATGGATAGGTAATTTTACTACTTCAGGACAACAGAAGGAAAATTTGGGTTTTATTACATGAACTTAATTTGGAATTGAATGCATAAATATTACACCTGACAAAATAATATTTTATATCTTTTTCTGTTTTTGTTATTAGATCCAAATCAATTTTTTGTGCTGTGTATCAACACCTCTCTTGTGTATCTATCTCTCTCGTGTGTGTGTGTGTATATATATATATATATATAAATAAATAAACTTACCTACTAGTACTGTGAAATAATTCTCCAAAATCAAAAAAAGTATCATTTTCTTAAAATAAAAAATACATATTCATCCCTCCTATTGAATTTGATAACATTAATTTAACTATCGGCCATTTTATTTATATATATATATATATATATATATATATATATATATATATATATATATATAATTTAAAGTTAGAGAGATGCACACACACACACACACTTTGGTTAAGACCTGAAACTAATTATCCTGAGTTGAGCAAAAAAAAAAAATGGATTTAAACATATATTGCATTCATATTTGTGAATTTGAGCAAGGGAAATTAATTTATAGACTAAAATAATTTTATTTCTGATCTAATTAGGTCATTGTTTCTTTATTTTCTTCCAATTTTTCAGGGTATTTGAAATTGACCTCATTAACATGTAATTTGATACACATGCTACATATATGGTTGGAGGCATTAACTTTTGTAGGGAAATTTTACCATGTTGCCAATAACCAGGTTCTTGAATTGTCTTTATTAAGCTTTAGAAAGTTTCATAAACCCTAGTGAATATTGTCATTGACTTAATTGAGTATAATCTAATTTTTTTTTTTTAAATTATCAACTACTGCTCTCTTTTTAAATGTATATTTAAGGAAATTGGAGTGGTAACTCTGAAAGCTTATTTAATGTTGCTATTATATTCCTTGAAAATAAAATTTAGATGAGTTTTTTTTATCTTTTTTACCAATTCTTACTCTTTTATAATCATACTTTTAAAATTGTTGATATTTTATATATTTTTTTTTATTAGGAATTGAATATTTCTTAAGAACTAATCAGGCTATTTTCTTTTTTTAATCTGTTAGGAATTCTTAACTAATCTCTTAAAATAAAGATACTTTATTTTCTTTTAGTCCTACAAGTATTATTATTTCTAACCTCTAAAAAGACTTAAAATAATTTATGCATAATATTTAAATTTCTTTGTTTTTCAAAAATACTAACATTTGACAATAATAAGTAAAAGTTGAGATGTATAATTTTAAGTGTGGCATTTCCTGGAAGTCTAAAACAATTTTGAAAGAGAAAACTAAACTGCTTTCAAATTGTGAACACTATGCTTTACTCTATTTCTTAGTTGAGTTAATTAATATATATAATACATTCAACACTATTTTTAATATAATTTGGAAAACTTGGTTCCATGATATGTACAGGGTATGATAGGTAAATTGTTGCTATTTTATATTTTTAATTTTGCACATATGCGTTATTTGTTTTTGATTTTGTCGACTGCATAGTATATTAGGTTCAGTTGGTAAGAAAAAGAGCATCATGATACAATTCACTCCACCAGTAATTTCGAAATGGCATGCTGTACTGCTTGGCATTCACACCAGAAGCTTCAATATGAACATTTCAAATTGTTTGGATGTCAATCTGAGGACAATACAGAAGATTCAGAAAGAGTTGGATGACTCTAATGGTGATTACAAAGGTGTTTGAAGTGATCACAATGTTATGCCTCCATTCATCTTCCCACAGGGCCTCCGTGCTGTCTAACAAGGAATCCTACATCAAGTGTCTTGAAGAGGTAGTGTTCTCTGGGTGAAGAGGCTGCTGGAAGACCTTATATCTGGCAACAGGACTCTGCACCATGCCACACAAGCAGGAAAACCCAGTCATGGTTGTCAGACAATTTCTGTGACCACACCACCCCTTACATCTGGCTACCTAACACTTCAGACTGCAACCCCAATGATTATGTGTGGGGTGCAGTTGAGTGAGAGACCAACAAAACTCCTTGTAAGACCAAAGATGAACTGAAGACAAGGATTATGGCAGAATTTACCAATTTAAACAAGTCCAGAATAGTTGCAGGAGATTCTGAGGTTGTCTGGATGCTGTGGTTGAAGCCAATGATGATTTTATTAAAGAAATTTACTCTTTAGTATTTGAAGATATTTTTGTGTAATTTTGGTAAATATATCTGTTAAAATGAGATGATAGTGCCTCAAGTCTTGTCAATTAACTTGCTGTTTTTAACACCAAGACATACTTGCAAGTACATACAAATATTTCTACAATAAGTAATCATTTTCAAATTTTTTTTTTTTTTTACTGATAAGTTGTATCATTATGGCTGTTTAGAGGTTAGTGTTTATGAAATGAAAATTAATTGGCTTTTGTTACATTTAAAAAAAAAAAATCGCACACCTCCCCTGTCTTTTGAACAGGAGTAGAGGTTTATTCTTTGTTTCCTGTTTAGGATTGGGTTTCTGGTTACTTTAAAGTTTACTTCAACTCTATACTCCTAATGTCTCCGCCTGAACTCTGAAATTTTATTCGCTAATTAAATCTTGACCTCTTCATTAGCTATCTTTCCCTTTCCCATGCTAATACAACTCCACACAGCAACCCTCTACCTTGAGTGGCTCTTATTGATTGGATGAACATTTAGTAAAAAAAAAAAATATGACATTGGAGTGTATTGGATGTGTGTTTATCTTTCTATAATGTCTTTGAATTCTTCATTCATTATCTACAAAAAAAAAATCGAGAATTAAATCCTATTACATAGCCATTTTTTCTGTCTTGTGCATTTGTGTAAAGAAAAATACTTTGTCCTATATATTTTCAAGTTCTATAAAAGGTGATTTCAGCTTTATTTATCATTACTTTTTCTTTTTCATGCAAAAAATATTTATACTACATTAACTATACAAGTGTCAATATGTCCTGATAAATTAGATTGTATATATTAGTATTTTGTACTATCCAGGTACCTTCAAATGATATTAAGCTTTCATTTCTATAGAATGAGTAATTTGTAATAATTATCATATACCACTGATACATGGGTTCTGTGTAAAGCAAGTTTCTCTAGGATTAATCTTAATTATTGAACATCTCACATAAAAAAAATCCTTAATCAACATTTTTATTGTATACTTTCTCTGTATTTTATTTAGATATTGCAAGTAATGGCTTGTATAGTGTTTATATTTCCACCTAAAATTTCTTTGTTGTAAGTATTGTCTTCAGGAAGGAATTTAAATGAGTCACAATTATCTGCCTTCAACCTTTTGTCATAGACATGACCTGCCTGTTTTTGTCCAGTTCATGTTGTAAAACAGAAAAGATACTATTTCAGCATAAATTCCTCCTACCAGTAAAATATATATTTAAGTATAATAATTAAAATTGTTAACAATGAGACTCCTTCCTTCAATTTCTATGCATAAAATAGAACTTGAATCACTAAGCTAAAGAGAATTAGCTCAATAAAAAATACAAATATTTTTCCTGGTAGTGTATGCAATAAGCAACCTATAGTAAATTATTTCTATGCATTTCACTTAATTATATAACAACAATTTCTCTGAATATTTTTAAGCTTTCTTAGCTATTTAGCGTCAGTGTTTATTGGTTTGCTAATAGTTGTAGTAAATGTGTTAGTTCTGAGGCAAATCTTTTATTGTATTCTGATTTTAATTCTTTTCCTTTTTATTTTGAATTCTACAATTTCTCAGAATCCTTTAAAATATTTTTAGTTTTATTTATTGCTGCTTTGCCAGAATATCCCCCACCATTAGTTTCTAAATCTTATCTATTTCTTAACATTTCAGGTATGTTTGTTTTTATCTCTCTTACTCATTCCACTAATTCTCAGTCTTCACTGATTTATTGTTCTGGCTGATAAAAAAAATAATCTTAAATTTTTTTCAGTGTTAAGGATAATTTTAATTTGAGTGATATCTTCATTTTTTTTTGTTTTTTTTTGTTTTTGATTATTGCTGTTTCTATTTTGCATTGTAGAAAAATGTTTTATTTTAACATTCTGAACATAATTTATTTACAGATTTTCTTTAAAATGTTGTTCTAAAAATTTTTTTATTGAGTTTGATTTCCTAGTTTTAAAGTCAACATATTTAATAGTGCTTCTAACAAAATTTACAGGGTGCAAATACCACTACATAATGGTAAGATATTAGCTAAATGAAGACACCATTGCCACTAATGTCTTACCATTAGGTGGGAGGTATTTCTGCTGCACACTGTATTTTCCAAATTTTGCTTGGGCAGTTGAACTCCTTTGATTTTTATGTTAACACAATGTTTTGGCCAGTTCTGTTCTCAGCCTTTGAACAGAATTTAAGATGTTAATGATTCTTCTCAATTACAGACAATAAATTAGCTTACATATTGACATTTCAAAGGCATTTCAAAAGTGGGTCTCCATTACTTGTACACATTTATGGATGAAGTCAAGTTTTCTGTACAAATTGACTTATAATAGAGATCATGTGACCAAATACTCTAATCATTTTCCAAGAGTAGCAAGCAATAAGTATTTTATTATAGAAATACTTTCTTTAAGCAGAAAGTTGAATACATGGGAATGCTTTTTTTTCTTTTCTCTTGAATACATTTTAATTTTTAGTTACAGGTTTATAAGTGGGAAGATAAACTTGTTCTGAATAAATATTATCTATTTTTATTTTTTTAAATTAAAATCTTGAGTCATTGCAGTTAAAAACTGATATTGTGAAGTATTAAACATTTTTAGAGGGAAAAATAAAACCTGGTAATTTATATTTGTATTGTCAGATAATTCAGATATTAAAACTTGTATAACAATTGGTTTAGCATTTGATGTTTAATTTGAAAAATTAGTATTTGAAAATGTTTTAATGTTTATAAAGTATAACAGTCAATGGAAATCATAATACTGAAATTTGTTAAACAATTTTTGATTACATCTATATTGTAGATTCTCCAATGATTTAAGTTTGTTTTTTTTTTTGTCCTTAAAAATATGTGACCTGGAACAAAAGGATTTTCATCAAACTTACAAATATTCTCTGTTCACTTAGATTATCTGCATATTATCTGCTATATATATATATATATATATATATATAGTATGATTTAACATTAGAAATCCAGTCTGGTTTTAAAATACATTTAGCATTGAATTTTAGTCTTTGTTCTGGCTAGTTCACTATAAATAGTATTGGGCAATTTTAGTGGAAGAATGCTATTATATATATTTAGCAAGGTTAACTCCTTGATGTTTTTTCAAGTAGAACCTAAAATCTTTACCCCTTTTCCATTGTAGTAAGTCTTAATTTTTGTGAGTTTCAAAGGAATAAATTTTATTAAAAATACTTTTGTGTATAACTTTTGTTGGCTCTTTGTTTTTCTTTTTAAAGTTATTTCGAAAGTACTCATAGCAATTAATATTTCGTAGCTTTTACTGAATTCGTAACTGTTAACTAAATGTATTGGCTTTAGTAGGATACTTGTAAACCATTCATAGGAAAATGCTTAAATTTGTGTTAATTTGCCATAAGGTATAAAATGTGTACTGTTGCTTCCTGCAATCCTAACAACCATTATGAAACCTTGCCACATTTAATCAGCATCTCTGTTAGGCTTATTATGTCCTGTTATGCTCTGTCAGGTTGTCATTGTTGCTGGTGTTCTATCAACCGATCTATCAACACCAAGAAGAAAATGGCTTTTCTCGTCATCATCTTTATAAATAAAGCTCAGTGTATCTGTGTGTGTGTCTGTTTTTTGATCTCCACAAATTATAAACAACATGAGGTAACATATAGTAACTACTGTAGTTATACGCAATTGAGAATTAATTATTTAACTCTTTTAAAGTTAAATATCAGAGTGAAAGTTTTAAAAAACAATTCTTTATTAAAAGTTTAACTTCAATTTCACTTTTCATTGCAATTGATATTGTCTAATTAAACTGTAATTAAAACTTTAGTGGAACACAGTATGTTGCTCATATGTTTTCTTTTTCTAGCATGTGTACTGTAACTTATTTGAAATATTACATAGTCTGGGTTACCTAATGTCTTTTTAAGAGTGACTTTGTGTAGGTATCATAAAAAATGGTGATTTTTTTTTTTTTTTTTTTTTTTAAAAGAAGTACAAATTGTGTGCAAAATAAATGTAACAAAACTATGGAGATTGGTTGTGTATATGAAGAAAGATTATGCCAAATTAAAGTGTTGAATAAAGATAAAATAATTTTATTATTTCTAAATTCTCATAACTTTTATGTACATAGGAAGCTGAAGGTAAGTCTGAAAGCTCAAAAGTCCTCTCCAGGAGCCAGCCTGAAATATGCCCAAAGGGTGGCTTCTAAACTAGTTATAAATAAAACTTTGTGCAAACATATTTTCTATTTTATATGTCTGTTTTAGACAACACCTATTAGTTAAAAATTTTAATTACTAATTTCTCTTTCTAAAATTTACCATTATTTTAGCACAACTATTAAATTTTTAATCCTTTTATTAAAACTTAAATGCCTATAATAAGTTTTCATCCTATCAATGAAAAAGCTTCAAACTTGATGTATAAGTCTTCCCAAGGTAAATTCCCCAAACATAGTCACTTAGTGTAAAAAAAAAAAAAAAAAAAAAAAAAAATTAGTTATATTATAATGCTGTGAATTTTCAATCTAATTCTGGAATTTCAAATATGTTCAGCCTAACAGAATGTTTATAAGATTTGGGTTTCAGCATAGAATTGTATAATTGTAAAAAGATACGCTAAGCATTACTATTTATAAGTTCTGCTCAACATTCTATTAATCTCTAAAAATATGTAAAACACAAACAAAAAACAAATTAGGTATAAGTTAAATTACTAAAAGCAAAATGATAATCTGATATTAATCCTTAATCTTCTTCCCAACACACATACCATCATTTTAATAAACCTTACTGATTCAGCTGAATATGTCTTGGCACTTGTGCAAGTGTGTTTACTTGTGTTCTATTAAGACTTAATTACTGTGATTATTTTATCCAGCAGCCTCTGGTTGTGTGTTAAATGTCTTCATACTTTAGTCATTATAACAGGCAAATGATCCAAGAATACCAATGAAACAGCAACACAATTAAGACCAGCTGCCATTTCTTTTGTAGGCTAATATACTCTTTTTCTTTTTTAATTTTCTAATCCAATAAAGTGGGCTCTTTAAGATGGCCACTCAATAGCTTTGATACCATACATGCTCTTGCTTGTCTAAGCTGAGATTTACAAATCATTTATTGGTATTGTTCAGTGGGAGAGTAACAGATTGATGTTCCCCTATCAGGCTGAAAAGAAAAGGCAAGACAAAAGCATAACCAAGAGATATAGAACTGTTATTTAATGGGAATACAAAAGATGTTTTGGTAGTTGAATTCAGTAGGAATTAATACTGGTTTATTTAAAATTGTTGGTATGCTAGAAAAACATTAGCTATTACAAAAATGTTTTTCTGAATGATTGATTTCTTACCTCCAGATGAAATAATCAACTTCAATCCTTTTGGTGAAGTATTTTAGATTTTTACATGCATAGTAGAGCATGCTGGTCTTGAACTGATTTTTCTTTATAAGTGAATATGTAGTAATATACCCTCCACTTTATCCTTTAAAAAAAATCGAATATTTGACTAATCAGATTTTTAAGTTCAATACTTGATAACTAGGCCATAATAGAAAGGAAAGAAATATTGTCCAGAGAGATAAAGATGTTTTTTCTTTTTGCATTTAATGACCTACTCATTGACAAATATTACATTTAATCTAAAAATGTAAGAGAAATGTCCCTAGAAGTTCAAACCTTTTTGAATCACAGCACCCTAAGTATATGTTTTTTTTTTGTTTTTTTTTTTTCATGGTGCTGTAAGTCAGAAAATCTGAACTATTGCTCAATTTATAATAAAATGGTAAAGTTTAGCAGATATTTACACTGTTAAATTGAATATTGGGTATCACAAAGATCTACACAAGAGTCCAGTCCTGAATCCAGTGATGAGGTTGAAAATAGAGATATAATGTGAAACATTATATCTCTACTTTTCAACCTCATAACTCTACCTTTATATTTTAAAGATATGTGTCACTAACTAAAAGTTAATTGTACATTTCATTGGCATAAGCAAGCAGATACTATGCTTTGATCTTAAATAAAATACAGTAAATGAGTTTAAAAAATTTGGTTCCTGCCTTCAAAATCAAAAACATTTTACTTCACCAAAATATGCAATAGCATTTTGAAATTGTTGAGCAAAATTTAAATTGTTTTATTTTTTTTTAATTGACGTCAATATGAAATTTGAGCTTGATGAGTAAAGCAACTCACATTTCTTCAAGAGATTTCAAATATTCTCTATTTTTTGTTTTTGTGTCAGTCACAGCAGAGATGCCAGATTGACCCAAGAATCATGAAAGCTTTTCTGTCTATTGTTGAGTACTGCATTGAAATTTCTATCCCCAAACCATCTAATTTTAATATTTAAATTTTGATCATTCAAGAGTTTCTTTTTATGATAATTCATATACTTCAGATCTTATAAATGGCTTATTCACCTAGCCATATTACTCAGTGCTCAAATCTGGAAAATAAATATTTATCTTTCCTATTTTTTTTTTTTTTTTTTTTGTCATTAATTCCAGATAAACAGAAATTAATTATTTAGTATCTGAATATTTGCTGGAGGAACATGCCAAAATTTCTTTCTCATGTCATTTGATCAAATTTTTATCTTTTCTTTGAATACATGAAGCTTATCAGTGGCTGTCAAAATATTTTCTTTCTTACCCTGCATGTTAGAATTTAACTTATTTAGAATTTCAAAATCTATCAGTCAACCAAGTTTTGAATACCCAAGTGTGTCATGTAACACTTCACAAAATTTTGTTATCATGAGCAAATATTTTGTACATTTTGTCTTTTAAGTTCAAGACTTCATATATGACCTCAGTAGTGTGAAAAAAAGGAGTGTTTTATGTTTAGAACCTATTTGTTACAAACACATGCAATTTAAGAGATGTACTTTTGATTAGTCTTACCATCTTTACAATGTCATTTGTAACTCTTGATTTATAGTTTTTCAAACTAAAGCCTCACAATATGAAAAGAAAATTTCACTGTTGCATTACAAGTGCCATAAAACTTAATTTTGCCACTCGTAGATGGAATTTCATCTTTATAGATACAAAACAATTTTCTTAAGGTAAATTCATGAACATCGTGTAATCATTCAGAGCATTAAAATAATTTCACCACAGGTAGTCCCCAGAAATCCTTCACAACAGAAATACTGTTCAATAATTGTTTTTTTCATAATTGAACAAATGCCATCAAATTTACTGTTCCATTATTATCAAATGATTCATCATTGTTTGCAATGCGTCATTTATGACATTTTTACATTACCCTTAATGTCTTCAGACAAATCTGTAATATGTTTGCCTATGGTATAATCATATAATGGAATTAATTTCATTTTTATATTCTGGATCAAACATTATTTGTACAATTGTTTTTCAAGCAGGTAGAATTAAAGATTCTGAAATAGTGCCTGGTTTCATTTCTTTTACAATAAATACAAATATAATTGTTTTTTTGTACTTTATCTGAAACTTTGAACATTTTATTAATGAAATTAGTAAATTTTATATAAATTTTAACAAACCTCTAAAATAATCGGATTTGTCATTAAGATTGTATATTAAATATATTTGAAATCAAAAAGAGACCATACTTTCATTTGACAATTTCTCATCATATATAATGTATTATGGACTCTTCACAAACTAAAACTCCTTACTGAATAATTTATGCTATATAATCAACATTTTGTTTAAATTTTTATTTTATTTTAATGCTTTGCATCAGACATGTTTGCACATGATTTTCTCATTTGTTTCATTCAATTTTCCACATAATAAATACATGATAAACTGCATCTGCGTCCTGGGTAAGATGATAAATTACGTCCAGCAGAAAGGCCTCTGAACAGGGGGTTTTGAGGAGCATTGAACTACCTCTTAATTGCTGGTGTTCCCAGGCCTGCCCTAACCCAGAATGGTAGCACCTGTTGTGGTCCCAGCTATGGGCAAATAGTTAACCCCAAAACTGGGGTAAAAACACTGTGTAAAAATAGGTTTTAATACCAGCAATACTTTGTAAAAAAAAAACTATTACTAGCAATAAATTTTTGAAGGAAAAATATTACCAGATATAGATTTTTGACAAAACAAAATATTACCAGCAATAAAAATAACCCGTTGAGGTTGATATGCTGTAAAACAAACTAAACCAAATCCACATCATTACTGTTTACTCCTGTTAAGACAACTTATACATTTAAAGGTGTTAAGTTCTTTCCACATAAATGCATATTTTCTTGTGAATGAATGAACTAAAGCAAGTGAATCATAGCAACACCACTCTGATATTGCTATATGAGTGGTGTTGCTAGGATCTGTTTGTACCAAACAACGTTTTCTTACAGGTGATGTTTAGTTTATCTATTTTTCTACACACTTAGAAAGTATGTAAATTTCTATGCTTACTAATAAAGTGAAAAAGATAGTAAGACTCTCAAAGTGAGACTGACAAAATAATCAAAGGAAGCAACATCACTTTTTCCTTGCCAACCCCTACCCAATTGACAACTCTGTCAGGGTCTTTGATCTTGCAATGACAACTCATCCTAACACTTAAAAAATTTGGCTTTCCTCTTTTTCAACCTTTCATTACCAGAACTGATAGTGAAGTTTTAGTTTTATTACTTTTCAGTTAAAATCTCTGAAAGAAATGTGGAGGGGAAGAAAAAAATAACAGTATGCTAATTGTTTTCTCATTTTTGTCAAACTATTCCTTTTCTGGAATATTGGCTTTGCCTTTTCTCACAACATCCACTCCTACACTTTGCTATATACTAGGATGTTGTGTGACACATTACCTGAAAGCACTGCATCATACAGAAATTGTAAATTCTTCATTCTCTTTGTCATGTTGGAATTTTTTGTCATTGTCCTATCAATCCAAAGTTAATAGGTTTTAACTTTTAAGTTCTTATGGGGATATATTTACAAGTGCATATTGGTCAGTTGACTGTAGTGTAAGTCAATATGTAACTGTACTAATATTTTCAAGTATTCCATGGCACTATTTAAGAACTAATGTCTATGCTCCAGCTCACAAATTGGAACCTTTCCTAGGGGCATGGGAATTGTCAGTTTTCTGAAGAAAGCATATTGTCATTCAAATTTATACTAAATTTTAAAATTCCTTACATTTTCCAGATGTGTTGTTTTCATTAGTGATTTTTAGTTTCAAATTTAAATAACTGAGAAAGAAAAATAATTGATATATCAATCTTAATTTTCAGGAAAAATCAGTGATTATATCACATGAATGATGTGTATTTATTTTTTTTTTGCTAATTTTACAAATATTTGCAAAATTTTGTCATGTTTTACAAAGGACTGATAAGGTAGTAAGCAGTCTGGTAGAAGCAGCTGTTCCTTTTGAACAGCTGCTTTCAAGTTTGTTCATCAGTTATTTACTAGTAACTTTGAAGCATGCAGTTATATTTAATGGTCATAACAACTAGCAATTTCCTTTTGAAGTCTGTCAGAAGCTAGTAGCTGTTTTCTTTTTATTGCCAGCTTTATAATTTTATCTATCTGACTTCATACAATTAAATCTAATTTGATTACAAGAGCAATACTGTATCTGTTCACTTGTTTTAGTAAATTGATTCATTCTAGATAGTTTTAAACTATTTACAAATTAGGCCTATTTGCTTTTCATTTTCTTGATGATTGAGATTTCTAACAATGTTATATTGCTTAAAAAGAACAAAAATGAGATATAACCAAAACAATTTATTTTGTATAGGCAGTGTACATTGTTACAGAGCACCTTCAATAATGCGAGTTGGAATGATCTTTAGATTGTCATTTTGACAGACATTGAACTTTTTAATTTTTCATCTTTCATTGCAAGGAAAGAAAAGTGACTAATTTTTGTAGTCATCCAATACATTCAAATATTCAAATTAATGCCAAAGAATATATAAAGCATTAGTAATTTAGCATTTTGTATACTTGGAATTTTAAAGTAATAAGTTTTCAGTAACATATAAACTTTTGATATACTGCAGAAAGCCCAATGAAAGCTGATAACATTGGTGTACAACAAATGTTATTTCTGTTTGATATCATAGACTGCTGAAGACATGAAGAGATAACCTCAGTCTTAAGGAACTTCATACTTACATTTTTAATATATTCTAAAAAGAGAAAACAATTTACCAAGGCAAAAGTCTTTAGAAAGTGCTTTAATCATTAGATCAACCACATTAAATTTGTGTCCAGACTTCACCTTTCTTGGCAGATCTTCTATTATCATAGTGGGATATTTAATAACAAAAGTGATGGAAACATAAGCAAAAAGACTCTAAATGAAATCTGCTAGATTATATACCCAAGACATATATTACAAAACATTTTTAAATTCTCAGCATTCCTCTTTCCTTTGTGTGCAAGTGTAGTTGCAGCAATGTAAACATCAATTTTGTCTGATGAAGTCCTAAAGGACAAAGCATGCTACATGAAAACTTTTCCCCCAAACATATATTGTAATAAATTGATTTTGTAAGCAGCTTCTTGTCAGTCTCTATTTTATTTCATGTTGGAAGATTTAAAATATCTTTTAATTTTATAAGAAGTGTATAAACAGGCTGTAACTTTAGTTCTGAGTGATGCAAGATATAAGTAATCCTTTCCCAGAGATTTGCAGGAGAACAATTCCAGCAGAATCTCACTGAGTAACTGATCAAACAGAAGTCTTTAGGTGGGGACATTACATGTAGCAGAAGTTTGTATATTTTTTGTGAACAGCCAATATTTGGATGATGTGTGAAACTTTTATTGTTCAAACTATGTAGTCAGTTGGTACAAATAGATAAGTTTTTTTCTAATTAGTACATATTTATTTGACCTTTGGCTACCATATTTGACTTCAATAATCTTAATTCAAATTATTGATTTTTTTTTTTTTTTTTTACATAATGCCATTGCCTAATTAGTTTTGCTTATAGATATTTACTAAGCTTAATTTAGTTTGATACAGAGTCACAAGAGTAAAAGGCTTCTCTCGCAAGATTGAACTTATTACACTAGCAAATTAGCTAGTTTCGCATACCTGCTGCCTATTTTACTTTTACTAATATATTAGATTTTTTAAATATTTTCATGAATATTCATTAAAAATTTAGTATTGTTGGTATACTTTATTTTGAATGTTTTTTTTTTTTTGCTTTCTTTAATAAATGATATCTATATCCCACAGCCTGTGAACTTCAATGTTTAAAAACCGTTTTATAATGTCACTCAAATTGTTATTGTCTTATGTTGATAGTTTGATTTTGTTTCTGAATCATTTTCATGCAATAATTTCTTAAATAATAAATGGTACTTTTTATTTTTTACCTTGTAATTATTTTGATAATGAAGACAAAAATTGTGATTAGGTATATTTCGAATTATAGTAAGTACAAAATATACAGTAATGATTTTGAATATTTTGTTTCTTGGTCTGATATGCTATGATAGAATGTATTAATTTTATATCACATATGTGCCATAACATATATTTTTTAATTTAATATATTTATTTTTTATAAATATTTTTATGTTTAGATTTTCATTGCTCTATATATTACTAGTTGTTTTTGTTTGTATTATTACAAAAGATAGCATTGTGTGTGTTCAAACTATTAAATCAAAGGAAAAAAAAACTGTTAAGCAGTTCATTAAATTAAAAAAATTCCTTTTTGTAAAAACTTTTCATGGTAGTTATATGCAGTTAAGTTTTATCCTTTACTATTTTATGCACTGTGCTTTTTTTTATTTTATTTTTTTTTAACATTTTAAACAAACAGTGGAGATGCATTGTTCTTCCACTAGCAATAAAGGGCCATCAAGTCCAGTAGCTTTCATTTAATCCCTTTCACAATTCCAAATAATTGTTGTGCTACTATGAGAAAGTATTTTTTTAATATTGTTTATTCACTCATTTAAATAATCCGTAGTTGTTCCTCCTACTTTTTACTTCACTGACCATAATTTAATATACAAGAACGATACCATCTGTTTTCTATAGTAGAGAAGATAGTTGTCTATATTCAAGTTCTAGCTTCCTTTCCTCCATTGTCACCTCTTACTCAAATAAAAACAAGAACCTATTCACTCATTTATAGAATATCATTTGTCTACATTGAAAAACTGATTCATGTTTGTTTTTTTAAGTCTGGTATTTTGTCATGATTTTACCTCCTTCATTTGTTTTTTTTTACGTTGCAATGAACTTCTGCTGTAATTGCAGATTTCAAATGTTTCTTAATTTTATTTTAATTAAAGACTATCCAAATACCCCAAATACCTTTTTTCTCATATTAATACTTAGAGTAGAATATTTTAAGTTCATAAACTGTCTGAAGTTTTACTATGACGTTATCCTTGTTCAAACTAACAATAACATTTTCGGCTTTGTTGCTTTGAATACTACACTTGAGCAACTGGAATCTCTTGCTTTCTGTACATGTATATTACACCTGATAACTTCCAAAATCTCTTAATCAAGTCAAGCAGCAGAGATTTGGTTCATTCAATTTTCATTTAATGTTGAGAAAAAAAACAATGATAATGAATACTTCACCAAATTTCCAATACTTTGTTTCCCAAATCTGTTCTATTTTGACTGATATCTTCTTAGTTTATACTAGTTTGCACCTATGCAAGAATGATGTTTCAAGCTACATGATCCATAGTTATCAATGTTGACTTTTGTTGGAAATTGAAGTAGCCCAACCTGTTGGTTAAGGTCAAGAATATGCTGTCTGTATCCCTGTGCAGAAGGGCACCCCACAAAAGAAGACACCTGTTTACTATACCCGTGTCAACCTTTTTGACTCTCATGTCAACCAAACCCGTGTCTGCCTTTCTGTTGTGTAACAAAATTTGGCATTAAATAACTTGGAAAAGATTTGTTGAAAACCAAACCCTTAAAGTAGATTATCATAATCCAGTAGTTTTTGATGCATTGCTTTAGTTGGATTAGTATCCTCATCCTGGTTCTTAGTCACAACTTTTCAGTTTTTGTAAAACCTTTGATCTTCAGCTGGCTCTCATATTTGGTAAGCTTCTGGAATAATATATTAAACATCTGAAGAAAAATTAGCATTTTTATTTTTATTTTTTATTTTTTTTTATTTTAAATGTTTTTTTTTTTTTTTACTTTTTATAAAAAATACTTAAATTTTATGTTATTTCCCTTTTTTTAATTTTAAAATATCCTAACTGTATTTTGTTGAACATGAAAAGCATCTTTTATCAGTGAATTTCTCAAGTTGAGGAAAAGCTGAAGCTTTAAATCTTATTTTGACTGGGAGCCGGATTCAATGTTCTGTGTCGATGTTAGTGTAATCACTGGTTCATGACATTATCAGAAAGCTTTATAGTTGATCATAAATGCTATCTATTTTTAGTGTTTTATGAGGAGTGGCTGTTGTTATTGCTATTTTTTGAATTGCTTTCAGAAGTAAACAGTAACTTCCCACTTAAACATTTTAATATATTTTAAAGACTTTTTGTCTTATATAGAAGTTCTCAGCACTCTTATAATGTTAGGTAAATCTTAGAAATATCTTTTATGTTTATTCAGATGTCCATTGTTTGTGCATGCATATTCTTTACAATTATGTCTGGATAGTGAGTTTGATCCTCACTGGGTGTCCATACTTTTGGCCTTGGGCCACATCTATACTACACTTACAAAATCATCACTCTTTATAATCATTTGTGAGAAAGTGTTTATTTTGGTGAAAATCATGATTGACTATAAAAAGCACAGTTTATTCTTCATGTTTTGATCTGAGGATAAAAGTGCATCAGTTTGCGGATCATAGAAGCTTTTTAAATGATCCAGTAGGTGCAAGCATTTTTTGCAAAGTTTTAAAATATTTTCAAACTGGAAAAGTGATAAACTGAAGAAATGTTTAAAGAAAGATGCAGTAAAACCAACAGAAGCAGTTGCAGAAAAATTATTTTGAACTTGGTCAACTGTAGAATGTTATTTACAAGATTTATGAAGAATTAGCCATCCGAGAAGAACCTTTTTTTTTTTCTCTTTCAGGGAAGTGATGGATGAATTTATGAAAAGAAGCATTGATCACTTGTCTCTCTTCTTGTCCAAATATAGAAACAAGTTCTTTTTTGTTTTTTTTTTTGTTTTTTTTTTTTTTGAGAAGGTGAAAAAATGGATTAAGAGAACAAAAAAAATCTTGTCTAAATCCAGACTGATCTTCTATATTTCAACCTAAATAAAATCTATTGAGGCAATTCATACTTCAGTATTTTGTGGAATTTAGTTTTTTATTTTTTTTTTTTATTATGCAGTGCTGGAGTTTGGAGAAAATGTTATTGTATAACACTGCAGTAATTAATTGGCTCATTTGAATAGTGCACTAGAAGCGAAAAAGACTTCTGCTGAGCAAGAAAGGCAGCTGATGATTTTACTGCATGACAATTCCTGTCCTCGTGTTACAAATTTGATACAGCAACTAATTGAAGAGTTAGAATAGGAAGCTTCTTTCCATATTGTATTCTCCAGTCCTGGGAACTTGAGGCTATCATCTGTTTTGTGTCATCCAGCACTGTTTGGTCAGTGGTTAAAATAAATTCAAGATGTTAAAAAAATATTTGAATTAAACCCATAATTGTTCTTTAATTATGGAATACAGCTTTTAGCTGAAAGCTATAATAAGGTAATAGAAAGCCAAGCAAAATATTTTGATAAGTGAATAATGATGAATTTATATGAAAATATTTTGTCAAATGCAGGAAACTTTTACAAGATTATTTTGTAGGTACAAAGTTGGATGTAGAAAGGGACATAGTTGAATTTTGATCGTAAATCTTCACTGTATAATGTTTTGGCTGTGATTAATATTCATTACTAGATTAAGACAATTGTTGGAAAAAATTTTGTGTAAAATAAATGCTTTTTTTTTTTTTCATTATAATAGGTATTTCCTGTCCTGTGTAGCTCTTAATAAATTTTGTTTTTTTTCTCTCTTCTGAGCCCTGTTCTGCCATCCATTTACACAATCTCACCAGGTAGATTATGTGTTGATTTCCTCTGTCCCTCTTGCCTTCAATTTGTCCAATGAGTATCAAGTTTTCCAAGCACTCTTTCCTCATTATGTGCCCTAGAAATTTCAAGTACCTTTCTGATAAGTGTCCTTTTTGTTTCCATTTTCTCTAAAACCTTGTCATTGATCACATTTTTGGTCCATGGTATTCTCAGCATTCTACTGTAGAACCATATCTCTGTTGCTCTCTTCTTCATCTATGATGGGATTGTCCAGCATTCATTACCATATAGGAGGACTGATATTATACATAACAGTTCAGTACTTTTTCCTTGTTTCTAATGAAATTTTGTTTCTTAATACTTTGCTTAGCTTTTGGAATGTAACTTTTGCTATCCCAATGTGCCTTTGGATTTCAGTGTCACATTTTCCATCCTCTGTTAAAACACTTTCCAGATAATTAAATTATTGTACTTGTTTGATTTTGATATCTCCAATTTGTAATTTGTATGTTAGGCTGTTCCTTTTGCTAATAGTTGTGCATTCTGTCTTCTTACAATTTAACATTTAATCTTTTCTTCTTGCTTTTCTTCACTACCTTCTGTAGGAGTTCTTGTAGTTTCTGTGTCTGCTATCAACTAAAACCATATTGACCCAAGTTAATTTTCTATCCTATCACTTACTGATAAAATAAAAATATTGAAATGATTATTAACAATATTCCCTGAATTATGGAAGTTTCGTATGTGTGATAATATTAAGCTGTATTTGAATGTCTCTCTTAAATAATTGCCATAATTTTGTAGGCTTAAATGGGCAATGTCTATACAGAATTGTGATAGACTATTTAGAAAAAAATTATATCAGAATATAAATAAAAAGAAATTGAAGATGGTTTCAAGAAAATATAAGTACACTGGAACAGCTGTTTGTTATAGCAAAGAGGTAGTTGATAAATGAAGACTGAGGAATGTTGACCATCTGAATGAAAGATAGCAAGCAAAGGAAATGAGCATTTAAGACAACTTATTTTCTGCTACCAACTTTTGACTCTTATATCTACAATGCCTAAAACTTTAAAAATCTTCATGTTTATAAGAAGGTTAAATCATCCTAAGTGTTTCCATATATGCAACATCTGGTTTTGTTGTGTTTAGATTCTACAGCTATTTCAAACTGAATCAAGAATTGATGCCATGCCAGATGTTTAGCATTAAAGCAACTCATTTGTTAAAAGATGAGATGCTGACTTATATGTTTTTGTAATCATTAAAAAATGGTGAGATAAAATTAAAGCTTTAATGTCTGAATTATTATATCTTAATGAAAAATATTTTTATGATTTTATTTTTATAACCTCAAGAGATGTTTTTACAATGAGTCAAATATAATAGCAGCTTCATAGATAATGAAATATTTTTTACCAACATTAAATAAGAATAAAAAAAAAACTTTTAAAGAATTCATATTTTGGCAAATATATAAATTTATATCAGATGCTACCCAAAAGTTTTAAGCATAAAATAATTTCCTCAAAGAACAAAAGAAATTAATAGAGAATGCAATTCTTTATTGCATGCTTGAGATTACAGAAATGCCCAGAAAGACATAGTGGGTAAATGCCAGATAATTTGAAAGGATTCATCCATCAGTTTAAATTTCCTGAATACTTTACTAGGACATAATATATAAGTATATAGACTGATTTATTGATTGGATTATGTAATAGGGCAGCTGATTAACAGATTTAAAGTCCTACAATTCCAAATGTTAGGTAATTAAGGATTATTGCAAAATGTACTTGAGAGGAGGGAATTAATATTTAAATTGATTTGATCCAAACTTCTGCTCTATTGTATATAAAGAAATTGATTAAAAAAATATATGAAAATACTATCCTTATATGCAGTTTTAATGAAACCTGTCATTGAATAATTAATTACTAAATATATATATATATATATATATATATATATATATATATATATATATATATATATATATATACACAACCATAGACGCTCATTTAGATATAGATGCCTCAGTAGACAGACTTCCTTATCCAAACACTACTGGGAACTGGTGGATAAGGGATTAAACCCAATTTTGAAATGGAGATTCCTATCTAGAGCCAGAACACCTAATAACTTCCAATTGATCATTTGTGATCTATGCATGGCGAAAAAATCTTCATTATCAAAGATAAAAATCGAGATGAGCTGCTGGATCTTCGGAATGAGATATTCTCTAAATGTAGACATAAGAAACGTTTCAAAACTTGAACACCGTTTTGTAACATGTTGTCACTTATGTCGGCTCCATCTTAGTCCTATAACATCGGGCATGACATTTTAATTGTATGACTATTATGTTTATCTCTAAATGTATCTTTGTGCACGTTTATGTGATGCGCTATGTATTTATATATGTATATATGTTTGTGTATGTGTGTGCATGTATGTATGTGTATGTGTATGTATGTATATGTATGTAGATATATATATAAAATTTTTTTTTTTTTTCATACACGCGCAAATATTTGAATCGTCACTTATTTAGATTTTAACTTTTTATATATATGTACATATGTGTGTCTCTGTGTGTATTTATATGTATGTATGTGTATATATGTGTGTATATTTGTATGTATATGTGTGTGTGTATGTAAGTGTGTATATATGTACGTATGGAGGTGTTTATGTATATGTATAGGTGTGTATGTGTACTTATGTATATACATGTTTATGTGTGTGTGTATATATACATGTTTGTGTATATATACATGTTTGTGTGTGTGTGTATATATACATGTTTATGTGTGTGTGTGTATATATACATGTTTATGTGTGTGTGTATATATACATGTTTATGTGTGTGTGTGTATATATACATGTTTATGTGTGTGTGTGTATATATACATGTTTATGTGTGTGTGTATATACATGTTTATGTGTGTGTGTGTGTATATATACATGTTTATGTGTGTGTATACATGTTTGTGTGTATATATACATGTTTAGCAAATGTATATAAACATATTTTGTACCATATTTATGTTTATATACAAAGTGTGTGTGTCTATATAGATGTGTGGATTAAATGTGTGTGTACAATATTTACTCCTCATTTCATAAAAATTTCCCACATATTTGTCTGTTTATTTGATTTTGTAATAACTTTTTAAATTGTAAAGAGATTTTATATACAACTCTATATATATATGTATGTATATGTGTGTGTGTGTGTGTGTGTGTGTGAAAATGTGTATATAAATATATATATATATATATATATATATATATATATATAATTATATATTATATGCATGGTACTATATTAGAAATATGCTCAATATCAGAGATAGAGCCAACATATTTGGTTGATAGATGTGAGTTTATGACCCTGGGATTCATGCTTTAGTGATACAGACAAACTGATTAATCTTTTAAAATTTTGGGTTTATGTAGATTATATGTATTGAGTTATTATAGAAGTGGTGGGGAAACGTCATTGTTGTGTCATCAAAAACGTTTGACACAACAACTTTTCATATGCCACTTCCATAATAACCACGACATATTTCCACATATACTTCCATAATAATACCAATACATATATATATATATATAAAAATAGCTGACCACTTGTATTTGAAGATATCTGTCTACTAGGGTGGCTAACCAGTCCATATTGCAGATGCTCACTCAGACACATTTCTGTTTGCTCAACACTCACAGAGCCAACCTGTGGTTTATACAGCAACTATGCTGAGCAGACCTTACAGTTTCTGGAAGAGAGCATGTTATCTAGCATGATCATCAATCTGAACAAGGCAAACACACTCAAACCCTCAGTCACAATGACTTGTGACTTTGTGCTAGCACAGCTATCGACTGCTCCCAAGAGTTCCATCTACCCAATTTCACTCACAGGGCTTAGGTCCACCTGTGTTATGGTTTTCAGGCACTTTCCAAAGATGCTTCATGCTGGGATCATCCCCTCCAGACCAATAACATCAGGAAGTTTTCTTCCTGACAAATCAACTGTGCTGAGATTCGAACATGGATCTCATTCATGTTCAGAAAGCGAACGTTTTAACCAATCGGTCATGCACCCATATATATATATATATATATATATATATATATATATATATATTACGAATGGTCAATGTAGATAAGTTCAATTAAGGCCAATATGTCTTTTTCATTTACCACAAACAAAATGCTGAATAACATCCTTACAAGATCTCATAGACTTTTCTGATATCTTCAGATACATCTTAATGACAGAATCACTTGACTGACTTGTTTTTTTTTTTACTGCTTATCAACTTTTTGCAGGTTATTTAAAGCCAGAAAATATTTTTAAATTGTAAGACTGTTCTTGGAGAGAATAATGATTTGCTGATACAAGTCCTAATAATCAATCCAGAGGTGGGGAGATAAGAGGTGAATTCATATCTTTCCCAACGGTATTTGCATATAAGTGAACCTAATGAACCTGACTGGAATTGGAACTTAACTCTTTGATTTCCTATTCCGAGCTGTTATCCATTACACCAGCAGAACACCCAAACTTATGAATTTTAACATCTCTAAATGTGTCTCTTTTAATAGTCTTAAAGAACCTTTTTGACCTTCCATCAGCATGGCTGCTGCTAACCTCCAGAAGAGTAATGCCTTACACCTCAGGGTAATGTTTCCTATTGACATGAAGTGAAAACAATGTATAGAATCAATTGTTAGCTCTGCCGCTAGGAAAGTTGGTGTTATACTAGACAATGTTTCTTAGCAGAATCTTAGAGATTCTAACTGTAGAAAATCAATCAATAAAAACACAAGTCAATTAGCTAACCACCCTAGTAGATAAGAAAGTAAACTTATCACTGGACTGTTTTTCCATAAGTGAACAGTGGTACTAATACTTGAGTTTGGTAATAGTGATATCGAAAAGCAGAGGATAATTATATTCCTGCTAATTTTAGAACCCATTTTAACCCTAAAAATACCAGGTAACCTTGCTAGTCAAAAAAAAAGATCCTCACTCCAAAACCAAAAACAAAAAAAAGGAATCAAATGTATGGCATTTGATTTAGAAGTAAACATGTTCTTTGATATTTGCCGAAGGTTGTTTCCCACCCAACTTTTTCACCAACATCCATTTTGGTAAACATTTCGACTAAAAATGTACTCAATAAATTCTGTACTGATTGGAATAAAGTTGGATTGAAAGAATCTGGAGAATTGGTAAAAGGTCACCGTCTTGGCTTCTGAATACAAACAGCAAAATTTGTCTTCTGGGATTGCAGTAGGAATTCCTACACCAAAGCATTTTCCTTCTCCTGTCACATATGCACGTCAATAGTTTGAAATGCCTTAATTTAGTCACTTGTCTGCTGGAATATCTTTCCAGGCTTTGGAAAATAGAAATGAGCTTTCTAAAGAATTCTCTGATGTAGGCTATGTTCTAATTGTGACTCCCCACAACAATCTACAGAAGAAAATATTCCAATGTACTGCACACGTTCTTTTAACATTTTACAACTAAGAAAAAAAAAAAAAGAACATGATAATTTGCCCTTTTATAAAGCAGTGAATTTTGGCCTTGCTGATAATGCAGCAAATTTTGCACTTCTCTGATATTGCAGCAAATTTTACTCCTCTATGATACAGCAAAGAATTTAGGTTGATATTGCAGCAAATTTTGCACTTTTTGATGAAACAGCAATTTTTCATCTCAACGATATCAAAGTAAATTCTGTATATATATATATATATATATATATATATATATAGATATATATTAATACAAACATACAAATATATACACTATATATTTATATATATATATATATATATACACACACATAGATGTATACACACAAATATATATATATATATATATATACACACACACACAAACATACATATAAATATAAACGACATATCTATATTGATACATACACACACATATATATTCGTCATACACCAAGATATATATATGTATAAAAAAAGACATATACACACAAACAATATATATGTATATAAATAAACACATATATACACAGAAACATATATGTATGCATATATATACATAAACACACAAACACACATATATATATGTGTATATACATAAACACACAAACACACACATATATATGTGTATATACACAAACACACAAACATAGACATATATATATATGCGTATACATAAACACACACACACACATATATGTATATAAACACACACATATATATGTGTATGTACAAAGCATTCTGTTGAGGTTTCTTTCAGACTCGATGACTTACTTAAAATATAATTATCAAATTTCTTCTAATAATTTATATATATATATATATATATATATATATATATAAATATATATATATATATATATATTCGACAAATATAATGTAATATATATTTTAAATATATATGTACATATATATTCGTATTAAATATACATATAAAAAAATGGTCATATGAATTTTTTATAGGATAAAAATACTTTGATATCATTAATGGATACGTCCTCAGCTGTGTCTTCTGATCTCATGGAATATTTTTATATTTTAATCTCTTATAGATAATTGAAATTTTTTATATAACTGACATTGGTTTCGTTTAAATATGATGGTTGTCGTCGTCACTAACTTTAAAATTGATAAAATTAGAAAGATATTATATAAAGATTTTTTGTTTGAACTTAAAAATTATGTCCATCATCTTAGACAATGTTGAAAAAAATATGTTCTGATATTAACATATGATTTAATGAAAATGTCCTACATATGGTCTATAAATAAGCCAATACCAATCCTCTTTATATACAACCTAAATCAAATCATAATCCATATTATAGATTTTTGTTTGTTTTTTTCTGAATTTTTCTTCTAACTGTCGGATCTATATCCACATATTTAATACACATATAATAAACCATATCCATCTAAAAGTTATGTCTATTCAAAACCCATTTATTTTATAAAAAAATGAAATCTGGAAAGCATAGAAAAACATGGGTAGAAATCGATGGTATCATTTTTCGATACAATCAAATGGTAATCATTTTCAATTTTTAAGGGAATAAATGGGTTGCATTATACAGCTAAACATTAGTTTAGAAAGGTTAAGTACAAACATATTTATATAAAAATACATAAAATTAAGTTACAGATTTTCTGGAAAACTTAGAAAAATTCATTAAGAAACATAGGGGTAATATCTTAAATGAAACTTAGACTAAAAACCAAATTTACATTTAGATAATTATAATCTAAAAACATTTGTAGATAAACAAATATTGGAATAATTTAGAAACACATTTTATAATAGAAACAAAATCAGTGGTTAGGAAGAAATGCAAGTATACCAATGAATATCTCATCTATTGAGAATACCGAAAAAACATAAAAATCTATTAAGTTTTTATCCATGAGTTCAAAAAAGCAGTTCAATCAACATCAAGTTTTCATTTAGGATAAATAAATACAGAAATCAGACATCTCTTTCAAAATATTTCTGGCACTTAAAAGAGTCCAATAAAACACCTACAGTAAAATGGAAATGAATAAGAAAAGCTAGAATATGTAGGTCATTAAATGACCCGTGTTCTTTTGTGCATACATGAGAAACTATATATTACTAAGTTTATAAAAAATAAAATTTACTGAATCAGAGAAATGAAATAGCTATTTTTTGCAGTCATTGTTCAAAAGTTTTCCTTAAATAATATTTAAAATAAAATTAAAAAATGGAGCTGGTAATATACATACTTGTATTTCATATGAAAAAATAATTTTAAATAATTTAAGTAATTCTATTACATTTACTTGTTTTAAAAGAAATATAGTCTATTAATAATTAAGAGTAAAAAATATTTTAAAATTGTGAAATAAAAAACGTATTCTAACCCAAAACACCCCCTAGAAAGAATCTTTAAGTAAACAAGTACAAAAAAAAAAATGCCAAAAACTTTTTGCCGTTAATAAAAAAAAAACTCAGACGACATGCATTTAACGGATGTCAGAATTGTTGAAAAAATCCCCCTACCCTCTGATTAAACTTAACCTTTTTGAAACATAACTCATAATTGATACAACAATAGTTAATAAAATGAAAATCATTACCACCCAAACCTGAATGATTGAATTTGGGTATCCTTGGAAACAGAAAATTATGAATTTTATGTTGTTTAAAAGACATAAATTTCAAAATAAGTTATTCCAATATTGGCATTGAAGAAAAACGGAACTAATGCTTTTAATTTAATTATATAATTAAATTTGAAGTTTTAGTTTCAGGTTTTGAAACATGGTTATTACTGTGTAGTTAAAAAAACATTTTAAATCATTAATTTATATTTATGCTCTGTAAATGTGCATGTAGTAGGAGTTTAAATTATTTTTAAAAAGCTTTATTAAAAGCTTTTTAATAGACATAGATAAAAATTCCAAGTCAACTTGTTTTAAATTTTATTTTTGAAAAATGAAGCTGAAGTATTTTTAGAGAGTTTAACAAGTTTTTAAAAATTAAAAAAAAACATTTTTTGATAGCGCATTATAAACCCCTCTCTCATTTCTATTAAAGCCTTTTCTTTTCAGTTAAGTATTTATTTAAAATTGGATTTAAACTGTTAAATTAACAAACATTTCAATGTGCCTTTGAAGTTCTTAAATGTTCCAATAAACATATCCAAAATATCATGTCTAAAATAATCTGTATGAAAATGAAATGATTTCAGGTTTTATTATTCTAAATAGAAAATTGTTTACATAAGGTTTATATGAATTTGTAATTCACTTTGTGTTGCAAACTAAATTTGATAATTTCTAATGGGGCATTATTGAAGAACTTGCCCATTCTCAAATATATAATTAATTTTATGAATACTTATAGCTTGAAACAAAAATCATCACTTGTTTTGTATCAGATGTTATATGTTCCATTTTTAAAATGAGTTGATGAAATTGAGCTTAAGAAGCAAGGAAAACTCTAAATTATAAAAATAACTAATATAACTGAGCATATTCTCATTTTATTTTAGATTTTGAGTGTTATTGACAGATTTAAAAGATATCATTAACCATTGTAAGTGTAAGGATGTAGAAGACAATTATCTTTTTGACAGGATGAATTTACTGAAGTTGTAAAAAATTTTTTGAGGAGTTCTTGATAGCCCATGGATAAGGATTTTATTTGCAGTTTAATTAAATGAAGTCAGATGTAAAAATACTTGGGGGGTTCAGTGAATAAGAGAATACCATGTGTCTTAAATAGGAACATAAATCAGGGCTGTACCATGTCCATTTTTGGAAAGTTACAAAGCTGTCTTTTCATTCATCACCTCACATACTGTTGTTTTTTGTTTCCATGTATGTTTTAATTTCTGTGTGTGTGACAATGTAATGACTATATGTATTGCATTTTTGTAGGAAATTTTTATACTTCAGTATCGTATATAAAACGTTTTGATATGACACATTTTTGGAATTGATTTCTTTTGATTATCTTAATTCTCCTTTTTGCTGTGTATATGTCTCGACACCACACAAATTTTTTTTTATATATATATATATATATATATATATATATGGTGAGTGTTACGTGTTGATAATTGTAACAAAGAAAAAAAAAATTATTTACCACAACACAGAGCTAAATCACAAACAAATATTTAATTTACTAAAACAGAACATAAAATATATACAAGATAAACAATTGTGGCCTACAAAACAGAAAACACAGAGTTACTGGCAAGTGTTACGAGGAGAAGGAAAGGAGTCAAATATCTTTATCACTTTAGGGCTAGTGAAGTAATCTAAGTGCTATATTTGGAAATCCACAAAGGTGTGTAAATAAATATTAATTTTAGTTTGGTCAATGAAAATTAGTCAAAATTCTATTTACCAACTTTGTTCCATGAAATTTTTTTTTGGGTTTTGGTTGGTCGGCAACTTTTTATAGAGATTCTTTCGGCTGGATATAATAGTCCTTGAATCAAAAGCCGGAGTTGATACTGACAGCAATTTGTTTTCACCAACTGACAACCCTTTTCCAAAATCCCATTTTTATAGGGGCTAACACCTAATTTGCATATTTCTAGATGTTTCTCGAATCATCTAGATTTTTCTCGAATCATCTAGATTTTTCTCGAATATACTAGAATGATCTAGAATCTTCCAAACATTCTATTTCTAATTTCTCTATTTTACAACTACTTCATGAATGAAAACTTTTTTGTAATAACAAGTAGAACTCAAAGGAATCCCTTATTATAGAAATGCATCCTCGTAACAGTGAGGAAAATCATTTTTAGCCAATGTGTTTTATCATCTGATAGACTTTATCAAAGTAAATATATTGGGAGTTAAATAAAAACCTTCTCCTTCAGTTACTAATTTGTTTTACTTAGGAAGTATATCTTTGTAATTTATTTAATTTAAATAAAAAAAAGTGTGATTATATTGTACTCCATTCTCATTCAAGTGTGTGATATTCAAGTAGATCTATAGATAAAAATACTGTTTTTTTCAATTCTTTTTATTTGTGCTAAAAGCTGTCCCCTTTCCTATTGGGGATTTTAATGATAGGCTGAGATGCCCACTCAGGCTGAAGGTATACATGTGTTCCTCATTAGTTTTAACCACCCTGAAGCCTTGTTTAGTGCCACTCCTTCTCTATTTTCTTCAACACTTCTACAAGAATGCACTTTGTATTCCCTTGTAGCTTTCATTCTCCTTTGAGCTTGGAAGCCATAAGATGGAGACATCAGCCATATAAATTTATATAAACTTTGTCATAGACTGAGATACTCCACTCTCTCATTTTGATAGTATCTACTGTAGACGTATAAACTGCCATTTTAGAAAACATATCACACTTAATATATAAATTTACTATTCTTGTTCAACTTTCTTTTTAGTGTTTTTTGTATTGCTAACATTATTAAACACTATTTATTAGATTGTTTATTTACAGCATTCTAAAAACTAATACAATTAAAACTAATGCTATGCAATATTTATCACTTACCAATTTATAAAGAAATAAATATGAACAATTTTTCATTCATAATTTAGTAAATGTTTATAAATTCAAATATGTGAATATATAAAGAAATCCCTATTTATCATTTTATAAAGTTTGAATCAATTAGCAATTAGCTGATGTTTTGCTAACCATTCCAATGAACAATAGTGTAAATAAACAATCTAATAGTTTATCTTTGTTAATTCTCAAGAACAAAGAATGCATAAATTCACTTTCATGCATTTAGATTTTACTCAAATCCTGATCATCACTTTTTAAAACAATGAACATTGCCAATGAATGTAGTTAAAATAATAGTGGTATCAATGGGAAAGCTGTCTTTTTTAGACATTTTTTTTTATTTATAGGTATAAAGTTTCAAATTTGCCAATGTTTTATTTAACTAATTTAAACATTTTAATTTTTTTCATTTTTAAAGTCAAATTAAAAATATTCATTTTTGTAAAACCTGTAAAAATATGAATCATCTGAAATTTAATGGTGTGCTTGTGTGAAGGTTACTTAGGATTTATGATTAGGAGTGGCAGCCGCTATATGTAAAACTGACAATGAATACCTCCTCCACCATAACCTGTTAAATTATAATCATAAGAGCTGACAGACATTGGTCATTATAAACTATTACATTTTCTTCAGTACATTTTTAACAAGTTTTCAACCTCTTTATAATGCCATACATGTAGGAGTCTTCTGTGTTGCTTGGATCAACTTTTCAGTTTTACTTATTATTAAGTGACATTTTCTACTAAGACAAGAAATTTGTAATTATATTGTAATTTATTTTTAATTGTTTTTATTAAATGAATATATCATTAGTTTATAGAAAAATGCATGTTTGTTTTATTAGAAGTAGACAAATCAAGTTAAAGTATAACTTATTTTAAAATACTCAAATATTTATCTATTTCTAGGTTAACATTTTTCATTTGGGTTGAAATAGATGTCATGAAGCATTTCTTTTCTGACATTTTTCTCAACTTCAATAGCAGCTGTTCTACTACTGCCTACATTAGATGATCTGCTTTGACATTGAGATTCATATCTGCTGCTATCACATTATTAATGTTTTTTTTTTTTGTTTTTTTATGAAACTTAACCTTTTATTCTGTATTTACATTAAGCTCTCTTTCTAATTGTAGAGATATCAGAATAATAGGCAAGATTTTAAATTGACTCTTTTGCAAAACCGCAAAACATTATTCTCAGTAGTATATGTCTGTATATAAATCTTTAAAACATTAAGACATGTATTTATTATTTTTTAATGTATTTTTTTTATACAGCTTTATTTGCAATGTTGTGAAATAAAAATATAAGAATTATCAAAAAATAGGAAATATTTTAATAAGAGTAACATTGAAAAATCTCTATCCATAAAATTATTAATATAAAGAAACAAGAAATGTACCTGTTCTCTGAACACTGTTATTTGTCCAGATCAGTGGTTCCCAAATGGTGTGGTGTACCTCATAATGTGCAGTGGCAGTTGAGGTGGAATGATTGAAAGACAATCAAAGATTTAGAAACGGTTTCAAAAAAAAAAATAATTCACATACCAAAAATAAATATGATTTCAAAATTTAAATTATAATGGGTTACTTGTAATTGCTTGCATGAGTTACAGTATAGTTATAAATAATTATTGACCGTTTTTATCATTGTGATATTTTTGCATTATATCAAGTATTAAGAATATAGTAACTAGGGTTTGCAAATTGGAGAAAAGAGTTATCAATGATAATGTTTTAACTTCGAATGACTTATCTCCCTTTAACACTGTTTTTTTTTTTTTAAATGTACTTTTTATCACATAAAATTTGAGGTGTGAGCAAATTTCCATTCCGAAAATGTGACCCAGAGAAAAAAGTTTGGGAACAACTGGTCTAGATGGTTATTTAGCAATAACTTATTTAATCCACCTTATCTGAAACCTTGTTCTAAAGAGTTTTTTTTTCTTTTTTACTCTACATGTGGCTAATTTATCAATGAACATGTAGATAACAGATGATTTTAAATTGAAATCAACCAAAATGTGATCTATAAATTTTTTTCTTTCAGTTATTTATATATGCACTAATAGTGTTGTGGGTTCTTTGTGATCATTGTCATTAATAACAGTTGTACAATAATTTTGTTTTTCTGTTCTTTTGTATTTAACAGCATAACATGAAAGTATTTGTAGCCTATGTTATTATTTTGCAACCAGTTTTCTTTTTCCTTCTATCAACTGTAACCCATTTTTCAGTTTAAATCTGTATTTGCATATTTCTTTATGTGAGTGAAGATATACATATTTCATCATTAACTCTAATACAAATCAGGAATATTAACAAGGATTATTGGAGCATTACTAAATCTCTCCACCAACACAATTTGTCATGTCTGACTGTCCTTCAGGATATTTGTCCTTGTTACTGAAATATTTTAAATTGGATTTATCATTTTTTTTATCTCCTATTTGTATAAATACTAGTAATATTTGAAACCTTTCTCCTTGGTACAAATGTACACAAGCCAAGGCTTTTGAACTTTCCTAGTTTAACTTGTGCGTATATTGGTTTGAATGTATACTCTATGCTAACATTTCATATTAATCTTTACTACTTCGGCCAAGAGTTCAATTTTCTGTTGGGTTTCCTGGAAAGTTCATGCCGATTTTTAGTCATTCATGTTCAAACATGTTAGAACACTGTCAGATTTTTTGACAGATGTAACATGCTTACATTTTCAATTAGAGTACACTTCAAACTATCTCTTGAGAAAGCAAGTTTAAAATTACTTAATTTGTGTCAATTTTGCATCTGTATGAAAATGAAATGGAAAAGATTATAAGGTGCATTTTAAGACACTTGATGCTTCTTTTTTGTGCTATAAAGGCAAAAATGCCTTACAAGGAACAAAAAAAAGAAGATATGTGCTGTGTACAGTGAAAGTGCTTTAACTGACAGAACTGTACAGAAGTGGTTCACGAAGTTTAGTTGGTGATTGTGGCCTTATTGATGAAGAATGTTCAGGTAGACCTCCACTACAGATGACAACCAAATCAAGATATTGATTGAGAATAACCCACATTACACAATGTGGGAATTGGCAGAAACACTAATTTACCTAAATCCACCATCCATGAGCACTTAGTGAAGCATGGGTACTCGAATCTGAGTGAAAAGAATTTGTTGGATTGTACTTCATCTATGATTTTGCTGTATGAACTGTATTAAACAATGAAAAAGCACTCTTTTTTGAAGCAAATTATGACAAATTATGACAAATGATGAGAAATGGATCATTTACAACAGTGTTCAGCAACAAAATATCCTGCAGCAAGTGATATGGGCCAGCTTTAGCCACCTCAAAAGCAGGTCTTTATCCTAAGAAAGTTGTGCTGTGCATCTGGTGGGACTGGAAAGGAATCCTGTACTATGAGCTTCTGCCAAGTAACCAGTCAATTGATTCTGAAAAATACTGCTCACAACTGAATGAATTAAAGTCAACAATTCAAGAAAAACACCTAGAATTGTCATGTTTTCCATCAGGATAGTGCCAGATCTTGCGTTTCTTTGGCAACCCAGCAAAAATTGTTGCATCTTGGCTGTGGTGTGTTACCCCACCCTCCATATTCACCAAACATTGCTACTTCGGATTTTCATCTATCCATTTGTCCTTGTAAAACAATCTCAATGGTAAAAATTTTAATTCTTTGGATGACATAAAAAAAAACACCTTTATGAGTTCTTTGCTGAGAAACCACCAAAATTCTGGGGAAGATGGAATCTTTAAGTTGAAGAAAAAATGGAGAAAGATTGTGCAACAAAAGGGTTCATATTTAGTTGAATAAATATTTAAAGGCATAATTTTATTTGGTGCTTTAATTTCCCTTAAAAATCAGCATTAACTTTCTGGACAAGCCAATATTACATATGCTAAAAATTAAACAAAAAAAAATCCTATTGTTCTAACAGTGGGCCAAATAAAATATATGAAATCTAATATTATCATAATGCTTGTTAGCCTAGCTCAGTGCTTCTCAAACTATCTGATATAGCAGACCATCATTTTTTTTTCTTAATGTGTCGTGTACCTACAATATTAATTTATACTGGAAATGATTATATATATATATATATATATATATATATATATAATGAATATAATAAAAGTTGACTATTTTTTATCTTCCATTTATTTTTTAAAAAATAATTCAATATTAAAACATATAAAAAGTAATAAAAAAAAGCTTCAAATGATTCCTTAGCATGGCCTGGCCACTGGCTGCATACTGGTAGCTGATGGTTCATGGACCGGTGATGATACACAAACCACCACTTTGAGTAGCACTGGCCTAGCTAATAGCCAGAAGTAAAAAGAAAGGACTAATCACCCATAAAAAGGCAGAATCCATGGTTGTCAGCAAGTGAGAAAACTCAAGATGTGAACTACGAATTGGAGATGTCAATATCAAACAAGTACAGGAGTTTAAATATCTGGCAAGTGTTTTAGCAGTCAATGGAAAATGTGACAACAAAATCCAAATACATATTGAAAGGGAAGAAGTTGCTTTCAAAATCTATGCAAAATACTAAAAAATAGGAAAATGTCATTAGACACAAAGAAAAGAGTAATGAACTATTAAGCAATATCAATCCTCCTATATGGTAGTAAATTCTGGACAATTTCTTCACAAATGAAGAGAAAACTGGAGGAAACAAAAATGTAGTTCTACAGAAGGATGTTGAGAATACTGTAGATGGAACACATAAATAATGAAGTCTTAATAAAAATGGATGCTAGTACAGGTAATTTTCAACACCTGATTTGAATATTTAAATTATATTATGTTGTATAATTTTTCAAATAATGTCTTTATAGGATTACTCTTAATCTCTGCTGGTTTCAATAAGAAATCTTCAGCATAAAACTTCACAAACTACTTTTGATATATTAAACTGTGCTTCTTTTATTTATTTTACCTTTTTACCCTAAACATGCATATGTTGCTTATAAGCACAAATACCCCAATTTTGATTGTTTTTTTTTTTTTGTTGTTTTCAAATTGCATACCTATAAGATGGCTGTCATAATTCAGTCAAAAATCTTTCCAAATATAGTTTTAATTAAATACTCCAAATATCCTTTTTGATATTTGTTTGCCTATCATCCTGTTCAAGCTCCTCTCTGATCTTCTGGACAGGAGTTTCTCTCATTTTCATTTTGGGATTGTGTTTTTGGTTGCTCCTAAAGTTTTTTTTTTATCTTTCACTCCAAGTAACCCCTTGTGTCTTGATGACATTATTGCATTGTTTGGGGTGAAATGATTAAAAAAATAAAAATGAAGTAACAGTATTTGTGCATCTTAGACAAAAAGGACAAATGTTCTCAGTTTTGGTTGCATTGTTTTCCAAAGGAAACTGATATTGAATTACCTCTAATAAATAAAATAAAAAAAAAACTTGTAAATTAAAAATTGAGGGAGAATGTGTTGAAGACAAATTATAAGGATTAATTTACCAAAAGAAGTTAAAAATACAAATTTTTAACGTTACCAATTTAGTTCCAAATTTGTTTCCTAATATGGAAATACTAAGATAATTCATGTAAACTGGTTAGAATTTTGGGAGTTACTTATATAGGAGACTACTGCTATTTGTAAATATATACACTCTTTAGAATGACTCACTTTTTTTTTCTTTTGAAGAATTTAGATTAAGGCTGAATTGTATTGTTGACTTGTATTATCTACTCAAGGAGTGTTCTTTGATTTTTTTTTTTTTTTTTTTCTTTCTTGATTCATACCAAAGGTATTCTTACATTATGTTCCCTATTCATGTTTAAGTGGTGTGGGGAATCATTAAAAAAAAAAAATGGGGCAATGAAATTATGACTTGCTGAATAGTCCAAATACATTATCACACTTGCTAGTGTTTTTAGAATAGGCTTGAGAATTTTTGGATGAAGATCTAGACTCCTACCATTAGACATTGTGAACACAAGAGAATTACAATAAGTAAGTTTGGAGTACATGTATTTACTAAGATTAGTTTCATATAACACTAGATCATGTAAGGATTGAATTCACAACAATAGTAATGTCCTGTGAGGAAAGTATGCTAATCATTATTCTGTGGCAAGACTATATTGTAACAATAGCACTTGCAATGGCTAATTTCATTTTCATTAGAAAATAATTCATGAGAATGTTGTTTGAAGTTATCTAGTATAATAAATGGCAAACAGTACATGGTAATGGCTAGCAACTCTGGTCAATCATTATTACTGAATCTTCATTGGGTGCCTCCATAGTTATGACCTTTTTCCAAACTAAAAAATAACAACCATTAGACAAATGCTGCTTTATTTATATAACTGACTCTTGTCATAGATTTTGATAGTATTATTTTTTAATTTTTTTTTTTTTTTAACCAATTCATCCCCAAGCAATGCAATAATGCCCTTAAGACACAAGGGATTATTGGAAGATGGAAAAGACTTTATAAGGAACTGGACACCCAGTAATAGCATAAATTTCAGACTTTAGACAGACATTAGAATTATAGAGTTGAAGTAGAATTTAAAAAGAACTGGAAATCCAATCCTAAACAGGAAATGAGATAAACCTCTACTCTTGTTCAAAAACCCAGTGAAGAGTGTGAACCAGGCGATAGGTACAAACTTTGATATTTAATTAAATCCATTTTGTGAATTTAGAATAAAATATATTACACAAAATGTTGCTCAGATATTTAATAACTAATTTTTTATTTTTGCTTGAGAATATTAAAGACTTCTTGAATAATTTGAATTCCAGATATCATTCACATTGATCATTACTGTAATCATTCCTGTTGCTGCTACACTCATTTAACAATACTTATTGCTATGGGAGACAGGACCATGTCTATATTTTATGGAAATCATCATTAATGGACAATCTTTTTGCAAATATTTTTTCTATATTATCTTGTGGCTAATTGATTTTAAAATACAACTTTCTTGTTACCTAAGTGTTATAAATTACTTTGATGAATTTTTGCATTTACAGGAGTTATAATTAGAAAAGGAATTTCTGAAAGCCATTGATTTTAGCTGCTGAATAATCAAGGCCTTTTTGTAATCTATTTTCCTTTTATTCAAATATTAGGTTTGTGCAAAAGTTTGTAATGTTTGGAAAGACTTAGTGTTTTTGCAATTTATTATTTGCACAATCTGTAGTGCATCATTTACAAGCTTTTGAAAAAAGAAAAACATCTAGAAAGTAAGGAAATTGTTCCGCATGAACTCACAGAAATGGGCATTAGTCATTTGTCTTATTGCTAGACAGTTAATTTTTAAACAAGATAGTCATTGAATAAAAGTAAATTATTTTTTTATAAAAATAAACAAATTAACAAATTATGTCTACATCTAAGGCAGCAATATCTCAAATAGAATCTGCTGAAGAAAAAAAAAAGAAGTTATTTGATAGGATTCAAAAAAGAATTATTACAAATTACTGAAACCTGAACAAATTAAGAGTACATAACATTACAGTGAAATGCTGCATTAAAAAGAAGACCAAAATCTTTCTGGGCTAGGAAGCTATTCCACATGCAGTATATTCTCTAGACTTCGTCATCTTCAGACTATTTTGTTTCATGTTAGATTCATTGACTCCAACAACATCAAGATATTGAAAAATTCTTTGAATTTATCAAATCAAAGCCATATCTTCCAATAGAATATGCAATTTGAAAGGTGGCATAAGGTTACAGAATAATGGAAAATATTTTGGCAACTGTTTAATGATGTTGGTAATTTATATGCTTAAGACTAAAAATCTGTAGAAAGTTTTACATCAATCTTTGTTTCAATGAATTTTTAAATTTCTGATAACAAATGGCATTTTCTTTGTGATGCTATATGAAATAAATTATTCAAAATATTTGTACAATATACCAAAATTGTCAGAATATAAATAAAAATGACCTGAGAAAGATTTCATTCTTTCTAGGTTTACAAAAGTTTTCTTAAAATTGGATCATATTTTTATAATCTGACAGGAAAAGGAGCCAAATTTTGAACTTTAGGAAGATTTTATAGTATTTACTATCGATTTGTACCACTGGATTATCATCATATAAGCCCAATTTTAACTCTTAACAACTTGAATGATGAATTTCCAAGTTTGAATATGAACATTTCTAACACTTATTATGGAAGATCTTTTCACCTTTGCAAAAAAGCAACTTATAAAGAATCAATTCATGGACTGAAATTTCAAGTTTGTAAACTTTTTATAGTTATTTTAAACATTGTAGTAGAAAAAAACCCTGATAAATCCTTAATGGAATAAATACTTTATACATTCTGGTTTATGGTCCTGTATAGTGTATTCTAGTGAGCACTTTTAAAGATAACTGCAGTAAAAGGTTTTACATTTTGTACATAATAATAATATAAAATGGTGAGTTAATGCTTACCATATAGAAATTTGTCATCAGCAAAGCATCTCATGTCCCTGTTTTGAATTCTTTTCTTGATCTTTTTTTTGTCATTGACTCCATATCTTTTTGTTGTAATTGTTGCTGTTTCTTTGCCCTTGTGACACTTAAATTCTTTTTGAATTGCATTCATGATCATGAGTGAACATTTTTTCAGTCCTGTCATGTGTCCCCAAAATGGAGTAGCAGTGTTCTGCTGGTTAGATTTCTTATCTAATTTGCTGGATTTGATTGTTACACTCGATAATTTCTTGTTTATATTTCTTTTTCTATTCCATAGATTTTACAGCTTAGTCTCGTTACTCTACCCAGCACAGAAACCAGTTTTTGCACATTTCCTTCTCTTTCAAAACCACCTTACCATGGACTTTAGTTTGTCACACATACACATGCACAAAAAATTCATGCACAATTTATTTACTTATTTATAAATATAATTGACCTCAGGTAGTGTTGATACAAAGCCATGTTACTGGAGCACTTATGCAGTGGCTTTTAAAAATTGATCATTGTGCTATGAGGAAATATATATAAAAATAAATAATATATTGCAGTGTAAAATTTTTCTAATCAACATTCTTGCTTTATTGTTAATGGTGTATAAAGAATGTATTTTAATCATAAATTTGAAAGTTTATAATGAAGAAAAAGTGTTTACTTATGCTGAAATCATTTTGAAAAATTTTGGCAAAATAAAGAATACCTCAGTATTTATTCTTATCCATAATTCTTATATCAACAATTTTCTGATTCTTGTAAATAATTTAACTCCTGTTTTCATGAAATCACAAGTCAAGCTTATAATTATTTTTATAGTTGATTTTGTTTGACTATTTTTATTTCTATGCAGATATTCTATATTTGGATAAAAATTATTTTCAGAAATTTAGGCACATTAATAAATTTTTTGATTTTATTGAATTTAAAAAATAGACTTAATTGAAATTGATAAGGGAGAAATTTATATTAAATATTTAAATTTACATGGTAAATTTGGTGCAATTATAAACAAATAAGAGAATTTGAGTTCATTTTTTTTTTTATATCCTGAATCATTTGCTGATGAGAAGCAAAATTTTGGGAATGATGGAAGTTTAAGAATGATATTTTTCTTTTCTCTTAGGCAAATTGATTTTAAATCATTTTACAATGAATGTATTGTTACAATTTTATGTCGTTGACTTCTAGTATGTGTGAAAATGCATCTATTTCAGTCAAATGTTTCAAAACCAAAGAAATCAAATGCTTGCAGATAATATCAAGTATGACTATAATTTGAGTATGGAATATCAGTATTTTCTCTGAAAAGAAAATTGATGTTGGGTTGTTTTCTGACAACTGTGTGTGTGTGTGTATATATATATATATATATATATATATATATATATATATATATATATATATATAATTTGTAGCTGTTAATTAATGTTTAAAAGGTCTTCGCTATGAATATGGTAGCCAGTAATGCTTATATCTCATATATAATGTATTAAAAGTTTTTTTCCCCATGGCAAGCACTGATCCTGGCTTGAAATAATCACATGTCTTGCCACACTGATGAGCTGTGATACAGCAAAACAGTCTGTCTGTGGATGACTCATATGCACACACACACACACACACACACACACACACACACACACACACACATAATTTTTTATTTTTTTTTAAGCCAGCCAGCCAGTATTCCTTCAAACAAGTTTGATTAAAAAGAACTGTTAAGAATCTCTGTAATTTTTTTTATATTTTTCCAGCTTTTGTATAAGGTGTTGTATATTATGATGAAAATTATGAATAAACTATCTGAAATTCATGTCATTTTATTTTTTTATTTATTTATTTTTTTTTTTTTCAATTATCTGTCATTTTTTAAGAATCAATGTGGTGTGTCATAGGCTGAATTCTTTTGTTTACATCCTGGTATACTTAGGAAAACAGAAAGTTTGAAATAGTCTGTGGTAATGTTGTGTGTAATGGTTTTTAGAAGCAAGATTTCTTTTTTTTATGTATATAATTATATATATATACACACATTAAATATATACACTTCAAGATAATGTCTCCTGTGGGGAATATTTAATTTTGTATAATAATAGCGTCTAACGTTTTGAGTCTTTCCTTGCATTAGATGCTGTAGAGTATTTTGGTGTTGTTATCCACTAGTATTTGTTTTGTGTTGAGAATTTATTTTGGTCATTCATGTTGAGCTAGTTGATATGTGCATGGATTGCACTGATTTTCAACAAGTGACAGTCCAACCTGTGAGAGGGTGGGGTGCATGTGTGCTTAATGTAAGAATTTAATGCAGGTTTTTGATTATTACTGTTGGAAATGCAATCTCCCAGAGGGCATGAGTATTCATAAACATTTTTACACATGAGACTTGTGAGGTTCTGTGTTGTTGATCATTAGATGTTTTAAACTTTTTATAGTAGACGATAAATCTTGGGTATCTGTTAGGATTATTGAGTGATATTTATTAGTAAAATATATTTTTAATTGCTTTTTCATCCTGTTTATAATTAGGGTGCATCTGGTTACAATAGAATAAGTTAATGGTGTGTTTATTTTTGTTTGCATCAGAGTGAAGTCTTGTGTTATTTTTTTCTAAATTTCATTATGGCTAATTTTATTTGTAAAGACATGCTTAAGAAAGGTATTGTTGATAAGAGTTTAATGTTGCTTAGTTCCTTATAGAATGATGTGCTCAAAGAAGAGATTAGCCCAGTGCAGAAACCACTATATGAGTACATTCCTAGGCTGTGAAGTTCTCTCTGGCTGAATGGTCTAAAGCACACTGGATGAAATGTTGGAGGTTATAAAAATGTTGGATTAAAAATAAATCCATTAATTCTTTAAAAATTGTTTTGTTTACATTTTGGATATGAAACTGAGCAGATATGAGCTTTCAAGAATAACTGAATAAAGAAGTGTGCATTCCTTAAATGAGCAAATAGGATCTTGCTGTGCTGTGAGACTCTCTGTGGATAAGCGGTCTAAATCACCCAGCATGCCTGTAAACTAAAAGAATAATAAAAATACTTAATACTAAATATAGGTTGGTGAATTTTAAAGGCATCAAAATGTCATGTTGATTATAATTTCTCAGGATTTAATATATATTTATGTACTTAACAAAGAACTTTTAAAAATTTTAGTTTGTAGTACTAAATAAAATCTTTTTTTATTTAATGTTTTATTACATAACAGGAAACAATGAGTATCAAACTTTTCTTTAACTTCTTGTAGTTTTCATTTCTAATTTTTGGTTTCATTCAATTTGATAACAATGAGCTTCAAGGTCATATGAAAATAGAATTTTTGTGTATAAATTGTATGTATTTTAAAATATAAGCAGTGTGATTTGTACTTTCGTATAGCTGAAGGTTACAATAATTCTATTGACTTATTTATGTTTGCTTATATTGAATAAATACATAGTTTTCATTTTTTTTAAATACATTTTTTGGTCACATTCTAACTTGTGTTTAATGTTAATACTGGTTAAATTTTGAGCAGTGTATGTACTTAAGGAATGAATGAGGTGAGTTGGTTAAACAAGAAGATAATCTAGTATTAATTTAAAAGAATCTGAATTTATTTATAGACATGCAGAGGACAGAAGGAGATTAAACACTTTTTCAGTGAGCCTGACCTCAGAGGTTTGAAATTACTAAACTTAGCTTAATTGGCATAAGGTCACAAGTATACGAGATACCCAGTTAGGATTGTCTCTCATGATATAACCGTCATGATCTGATAGATCATTACAGTTATATAGTAAAATGCTTAAAAAAAAAAAAAAAAATTAGAAAAAAAAATAAAAAGGACAATTGAAAGAGGAAACCAAATATTTTAGTGTAACATTTCACTGAACCTGGTTTTTACATTATATATATATATATATATATATATATATATTCCATCAGCTCAGGTTTTTATTGCTCTCTGAGAGGCCTGCTGGAATAAATCATCAGTTTTGGCAAATGAGCATTTAATACTCTAAGGGATTATTTTCAATTCTCTGCTATTTAAGTTGTTTCAAGAAGTGGGAAACCTGCTTGAGTACCTATTTAGGAAATATTTGACAACCATATTTTTGTTATGATATGTATAAGAAAATTTGTGAAGCTTTGTGTTAGACAATATGCATTGCTATGAATAGAAAATTACTTTGTTTGCTCATGTATCCAACAACATCACTTCGATATTTCTAGAAATGGGCATTAATAGTAGAGTAATATGCAGTAAATGTTTAATTTTGAAGCTCTTTGAATTCCAGTCGAGTTCATTACATTCACTTTGGGAAAGGTATGAATTCAGCTCTTCTCCCCTCAGCTATGGGTAAATAGAACAGACTGGGTTCTATAGCCTTGGGTGGCAACTGGTTATGGACAAGAAAATCTCTGAATTCAAAACTGTATATATCCCTGGTGAAGCACATATTATGCAGCTAAGGAAAGGATCCTTTACATTGACTCTATGATCCTCACTGTGGTTGACTCTTTTTTTTTTTTTTTTTCTTTGTTATTTCTGCTACACCCAATATAAATTGCAATAAAATTTACCAACTGGTTTGACTCTCTTAAATTTCTATACATCAACATTCATGTCGGTACGTGTCCAGAAAATGTACTGTATAACAAAGATGAAGGTAACAAAGTGTAATTGTCAATACTGTACATCAATGCAGATAATGCATTTTAAAACTGGATTACATATAAGTTTATTTAATTCTGTTAATGGTAACTAGTGTAGGAATTCTATGGTTTTTAGCTGATGAAACCACTTATCAGTTGATAATCTGTAATTTAATTAATCTCTAATGGCTAAGGAAAAAATGAATGCTAAACTATCAGAATATTTTTTAATTCATTCTCTGTTTAAGGTAACTGATGATTCTCAAGCCAAGGATGAAATTTCTGTAATGTAATAAAGATGATAACATGAACACACATTAATTGGAAAATGCTAATATAACTAATTACAGATTATCAGCAGAATAATCAGTGTAACACTAGCTGATACCATATTGCAGAAAAAGATACCACTTTATACTGAAGCAAGCAAGTGGTTATGGAGAGTGAAAATGAGAGAAAAGAGTGTTGCAGGGAGATTGAGGAAAAGAAAAAAGGACAAGGATCAAGGCAACAAAAGATGAAGATTGTAGTTAGCAGGGAAGCAAGTGAGAACAAGGGAGTTCCAATGTTGGGAAATATGAGGAAAGAAAATATTGGAGTAGAAGTAGCGGTTACATTTAACTGTTTCAACAGTAAATAGGTGGGACCTAGGTGCCAATCTTGTAGTACACTTAAATTCATTTAGTTGGGACACCAGGGGAAAAAAAGCTCGTCAGAGCAGTAGCCATGAAGATATTTGTAGAAAAGACAGAGGGAAGCCACATCACCTCTGTGAGAAAGTGTCTGAAGTCAAGAAGCCAATTCAGGACTGATTACATTACAAATCCTACTTTGGATTTTGTTGAGAATCTCTATATGAACGGCAGAGGCACCAGACCAGATATAGCAACAGTATTCAATGCAAGGATGGAATGATAGATTTGTAGATGTGTGAGATGGACTCTGATGAGAAATACCTTCTGGCATGATACATTGAACCAACTTGCGGTAGATGCAGCTATTGATTCAATGTAGTCGTTCCACTTCAAGTCAGTTGAAAATATGAGGCTAAGAAGGTGAAGTGAGACACTCTCATGGAGACTAGCATCAAGCATGTTGAGGTGGGGGAGCAGGGACGTTTCTCTATGGTGGTTAAATGAGAGCAGTTTAGTTTTGCCGAGCTTACTATTGAGACAGGAGTAAATGATAGTGTCGTCTGCATAGATCCCTATTTTGGAACTGATGACAGATCATCGATAAAGATCCAAAACAGTGTATGACCCAGGATAGAGCCTTGGGGAAAACCCATATTAGTATGAAAGGAACTGGAAGAGATCCTGTTCAGGACAACCTTTTATTTCCTGATTAGATAGGAATGATTGGATTAAATCGAGTAAACACCCTGTAATACCATAGCTCTAAAGCTTATGTAGAAGACCAGCATGTGAAACCCTGTCAAACACCTTTGAGATATCTAGAGCAACAGCTCAAGCTTCACTATTATTATTGAGAGCTTGATATATATTCAGTTATGGCCGTAAGCACGTTAGCTGTAGACCAGGGAAAACGGAATTCATATTCTTTGTCAGAGAGTAGATCATGAGAGGTAAGATGCTTAACTACTTTGGTGTTAAGACCTCAAAGACTTTGCCAAAAATTGGTGGGAGACTGATAGGGAGATAGTTAGATGGGTCAGAAGGTTTTCCACAGTTCTTAAAGACAGGGATGATAGAGGAGGGCTTCCAACAAGCTGGAAAGCAGGAAGCTGTGAAGTAATATTTGTATAGTTTGGAGGGAACTGGAGCCAGCTCAGGAGCACATTTAGGATGACAGCTGGTATCCCGTGACCTTCACCTGCCCTATGGGAGTCTAATTTAGAAATGATGTCCAAGACCATCGATGGGGTTATGTACATATCACTCCGTGTGGGGGAAGTCAGGTATGGGCACTCCAGATGAGTCGAGTGCTGAGTTCAAATTAAAATTGTCAGTACCAATTTCCACCATGATTTGTAACCAGAATAATATAGAGATAATTGAAATATTGAGTGTTCTTCAGTATACTTAAATTGAATACAAATTATGATTGTGCAAGTTTTATGAAAAGCTTCTGAATTATGCAAATGGTTTAAAGGATCTGTATTTCTTTAAATGCATAAATAAGTTAATAAATTGAACTAAATTACCCACAATATAGATTTATAATATAAATTCGTTATGGGTAAAAATGGAATTGTTTTGAAAAGAGATGATGTGTGTAATATAGTGGCTATCTGTAAGGAAAGTGAGATTGGCATAGCAGATTCAAATTCCGAGGTCATTGTGTTCACTTTTACACAAATACCCTTGGCAATGTAGGAGTCTATTTTTCCTCACATCAGCTATGAATTAAATAGCAGGGGTAGTCTGGGCTCTCTAGCCTCAGCTAACAACCAGTCTAGGAAGATAATTCTGAATTCAAAACCAGTTGAGGCAGCATGGGGCTTGAAATACTACAGAAACTATAGCAGTAACATTTAGTGTGGCAAGGCTGTGATCCTGTACTCTACATGGAATGAGTAAGACTTGTTTCTATCTCTCTCTCAAAAGAATATCACTTGTGTGTTGTTTATTTTCCTTACTGAATTTTAACTGTTTTAAAGTACATTTTCTTTTGTTCTTCAGAATAACCATTTCTGTTAATTGATTTTATTTTAATCTTTGCTTTGTCTTCTCAGTTATTCTAATTTTTGATTAAGTGCTGTTAATTAATTAATAATTAATTACAAGCTATTCATGGCTTAAGTGGATGTTAATGAAAATATTACCCCCCCCCTAAAAAAAAACTTTATTTGATTTTCCACTTACTTTCATATATATTTGCTATATAGTAGAAATTCACTTATTAAAGGTTTGAGCAAAATGTAATGAAAAGATACAAATGAAAGCAGTTTTCTTCTTTTGACTGCATTCATTATTCAGATAATGGTTTACATGTTTTACTTTTGCTGCTAAAATTTGATCCAGATTTTCAGATATATGTTGCAAGCAAGTGTGAACTGATTTTGGTAGGTCATAATACACTTTATAATGAAAAACATTTTATAATTTTCAGTCATATATCTTAAAATCCAGAAACTAATATATGGTACTATTATATATATATATATATATATATATATATATATATATATATATATATATATATATATATATACATATATATTAGAAGAAGGTAAGCACATATCTAATGTGGCACATGTTTTTTGTTTTCCTGGTATGTGCAAAGTAGAATGAAATCAGACATGGCTGATCATAGAAAAAGAGTCATCATCCCCTGTATATTAAGTAAAAATGCTAAACATAGAAGAACACTGGAGAATCAGACAGCTGAAGGAATCTGTTCATATGTTAGGCTGTGAGGACTCCCCTTAGTAGGCCTAGCATAAAAATAAATGATGTAGGAGTTGTAAATAAATAAAGAGAATCTTCAGCAATATTAAGAAAAGAGAATCCTATAGTGAATGCAAACAATCACCAGCAGTAAGTAGATTAGGCTCAAAGCTCCAGGTTCTATACTCAGAATCATCTCACAATAGCCTAGCGAATTAAAGTGTTGGCTCATGAATTTGGTGAGATAGTAATTGTGAATTCAATTCCTGGACTGAGTAATGCAGACTTAGACTTGATGGAAACAGGGTGGGCAATAATTGAGCAGTACTAAATAAGAACAAGAAAAGATATCTCTAGACATGATCAGCAGAATGAGAACAATCAAATGCCATAGATTAGAGTTTTCCATTTTAAATTCCCTGAACATTATCTGAATCAACAAACAAGGCCAGTCAGCTTGAGAGATGAAATTTTGTGATTATAACAACTAAGAAGACAATAGTCTGTGTGTAAATAAAGGATATTGAACTCTTGAAAACAAATTGAACTCTTGACTATAACTAAATAGAGGAAATAACAAAATTATTAAAATAAATTAAGACCCTTTATGTCTGTGATTGAGTTTATTTGGAAGAAGATATATCATCTTCCTTAATTACATTTATGATAATTGAATGTTACCAAATGGAACTAATGCACGAGAAATGCATGTGTTAGTATTACTGCACACGATTTTCCTTTCACTGTATTTTTTATGTGTTTACAATATGGTTAAAAATTGGAGTACTTATCATGAAAGATGTTTATCAATAATAGAACAAAGTAAATTGTTTTTATTATATTCCATATGTAAAGTTCTTTTTATTTGTTTGCCTATTGTCTTCTGTGTGTATATATGTGTGTGAAAACCATCTTTCCTAATGGCCTAGCAGTTGCATCTATTGATTACTTTCAAAGTATTCTAATACTCTTATCGCAGATTACAGCTACAGATTTTTTTAATTGTGCCTCACTTTCACATACAAAAGATTTTCGTTGCTTTGCTGAGCAGCTCTTTAATACTTGAACCTGTGCAATCATTCTCAGCTCTTTTAATTGTCCAATCAAACTCTTTGTTTTGGGCTAGTAGTTTACTTGTTATAAAGGATATTAAATATTTTCCTGCCCAGATTAAATGCACATTTTATCTACTAGAACTATGAAGCTTCAAGGGATTTGTGCTCATTTTGTGTGTTAGTGTGTGTTTCTGTATGTATTGGATTTTCAGTTTATTACTCTTCAAAGTGCATAACGAAAAGTGGATTTTATTTAATAATGGTCAAGGTAAATCCACAGTTGCACTTTTTTTTAATTTTTTCTTTCCATCAAAGTTCATGCTTACGCATTAGTCACCTTAAAATTTAAACTTGTAACTACCACTTCCTTATCACTTGCAATGTGCACATTTCAGGTTATAAAAAATTCTATTTAGTTTCATATCTTTATGCATATAAAAAATTATTGTTGCATTTACAACTTGTTTATTCTTTTGTGGAAAAATATTACAAAGCAATTTTATTTTCATTGATTTGTAATTGATCTAAAAGCAAAGTTTTTTTTTTTTTTTTTTTTTTTAACAAGAATGATTTTAACAAGATATTGAATTGTCAATGACTCCAAATATTTTCTTTCTATATTTTCTATATAATCTTAAGAAATTGAATGTTCTTGTTCTGTATTTGAGTCTGGTTATCTTTATTAGGCCAGGAGGATTATAATAATAGATTTTCTTATTTCATAGCACTAAATAGTCATATATCATTGTTTGTATGCCTTCCATAAAACCCACTTGAATGGTTGTAACCAGAACATTTTTATAGCTTACTTCCCCTCCCCCATTGTGTGTATACACACACAACTTATTAGGTCACTATTAAAGCTCCATAAAAAACAAATGTTTTATTTTAAATAAGGCTTTCAATATACCACCAGAATCTTCCAAACAGCCTTTGTAATGAAGGCACTGAAATCACGAATACTCATTACAGCTTAACGTTTATGATACAAAATAATGATGTAAAAATATTATCAATTTTATTATTAATTACACCTTTTGTATTTGCAATATAGTTAGTAATTATTGTATAATGTAAGTAATAATAATTATTACAATGATCATATCACTTAGATCAAATCCAATAATAAATTGTATTCTTCTTTGCCTTTATTCCAAAATGTGTGATGGCAGCAAACCTATTTATTTATTTATTTATTTACCATCAAGTCATGTGACATAATTTTTCAGCCATACAGATTGAATTTTACAGTGACACACCCACATAGCATCTTCACCTATCAAGTAATTGCCAAACATCTGATAAAGGTTTATAAAATTCTAGTGTAGTGAATTGTATAGATATGTTGTATTATGTATATTTAAATTTAGTTAATCTATTATGCCTGTTTATTTTTTCATACACTTAATAGTTTGAATATAATATGCCAGTGTTTGTTTATATACACAGATTGATATGAGAATGTGTATTGAAAACAAATACTGAATTTCCTATTAAAAAGGCTATAAAAACAGAAAAATGGTCCTAGCTCAAGAACCCCTTGTTTAAATTTTAATGAAATTTGGCACTGCACTCGGCAAGGATTCAAGGTACAATATGCAATATAATAAATTGGTTGGTGTATTATATATCTTTGGAATACATACATACATATATATACAAGATTATCTTTATATATATATATATATATATATATATATATATTCTTTTAATCCTTTGTACATGTTTATCAGCAGTCATCTAATTGCTTTGAATGTACAGTTTGTCCAGTATATTTATGTGATACATGTTTCTATAGCTGCTTGCTTAACAGGTTTGTTTACATTCATTGAATATAAAACTGTCTTGGCTTTGTAATATAATCTTTTAAAATCTTGTCTATTTATACATAAACATAGACAGAAACTGAAAAAATTACCATCAAAATCTTGAAAGTGAAATATAAATATTTCATACTTAATATAACAATTTCTTTTATTTAACATTTTGTTAGTCTTAGTTCATGTAAAGATTATTACAGAAATAAATATTACAAGGGTAGACACTCATTTACTTTGTTTTATTATATATCTACTGTTACAAATGTTAAAATATTAAATAAGCTGAAAAATTCTTAAAGCCAAATAGAATTTATTCCAATTAATGTGATGGTGAAATCTTATAAATATTGATTTCCATTAATTTTAATCATTTATGGCTCAAACCTTTCCAATGCCAATATAATGTATATCATTATTAAAAATACAGTTTTCACAATTTATAAGCTATGATATTAGATAATTCTCTGCCAAAAATGCTACTTAAAGAACTTATTACAAATATGAAGATATAAATCATTTTAAAAATAATTCATTTGTTTTGTTTTTTAAGCATAATGGATTCTTTGTTAGAGTTTGAGATTAGTTACTGAGAAAAGTACAATGAGAAGCTTTTTGGATGATTATAACTTTGATCAAAGGTATTGTTTTTAAATTGATATTACTTGGTAATTTGATACACACAACATTTTTGTGAATTTTTACTTCAATTTAATTTAACTCTTATGTTTGGTTACAAAGCGGTAGAATGGATCACATTTGAAATGTGTATACCTTTTTCTACATTTGACAATGCATTTTTTCACTTAATGTTGCTTCAGTAAATTGATTAATTTTGGTCAACTACATATTTTGTATATTTAACTTGCAATAGATCAGTCAGAATTGTGACCATGTCTGTTTATCATACAATATTGTAAAGAATGTAGTACATAAGATTATAGACAGTTGGCATTCCTCTTGAAGATCTTGCTAAGTCTTAATGAGAAAGGTTCTATTAATCATCTCTCAGTTGTCTCCGTCCAAGGACAGAGCATAACTGAAAATATTATAAGGGAACACTGAATCACTGTAGTACCTCCCTAATTGCACTAAAGAGGGAAGGATTGTTAGTAAATATCTTCTCTTGAAGTGGAGTCTACATCTCCAACAAAGGCTTGATGTTTCTATTATTTGTGATCTATTGCAGAAATATATACATAATTTTTATTTTTTTTCCTCTTACTGAGAAAATATTTTGTAAGTTTTGAAAAAAATTTCATTGTTTCTGATTCAGGAATGTTCTCAGTCAAATGCTTTACCACTTAATTATAGGAAAGAATTAACCATGATTTATTATATCAGTAGAATAGGATGCTTAAAGTGCTTTGAATAATAGTGATTGTAATTACTCAAAAGTTACCTTATTCATTGCTAACTACTTTACCAGGATACCTGAAACATAGGGTGTTTATGAAGTAGAAGACCTCAATGCAAATGAATAGATCCCCCTACATTGTTACTAGATTGATTGGTTCTTAATCAGTTTGTTTTGTCCAGCCATCTTGACAGCTGTTACAAGGATTAATTTGGTCTTCCAAATGAATGACTTCATTCAGAAATAAATACTTAATCAGCCTAACCTTGAAAGTTACCAGAACATTTCATTTTTTTTAGTCTCATATCCCAAAATCATATTTTATATCACAGTTTATTTACTGCAAAGATCTTTGCAAAATGTGAAAGTTTTGTTTGCTGTTTAGTTATTATTTACTAAGTTATCTGCCATTGTACAATTGCCCCCACCCTCCTCAATTCCAGAAATTTAGAAAATATAATGGGTATTACTTTTTTACATACAACTTAATGGTAATTTTTAAATAGGTTTTTGGTTAATTCTTCTCTACAAATTGATAGATGGATGTTTCTGAAATGGTTCTTTTATTTTATAGGCAGAGCTGGATTATGAAGGCCCCTTGGCTAATGGGGTCTTCCTCAGATGGAACCACCTTCTAACATACCCGCACATGTCTTGAATGTTGTTTACTTGTGATATATTTTAGTGACATTTACATAACTTGAAGTCAATTTATTGTAAATTCTTTAAATAAACTAGAATAACTATCTTTTGTTTGTCAATAAAAATATTTAAAGAAATACCACTATTTTACTATTTATTGAAAACCAAATTATCACAAACTTCAACATAACCATAGTTTTTAGAAAAAAAAGAAAAAAAAAATTTTATAAGCAGCATTATATGCAAGCTTGAGGGTCCCTTGGCTGCAGCTTATGCTAACCTATAGGATAATCCAGGCCTGTATATAGGGATGTTTCTAAAATATTTCTTTTATCTGCAAGTTTCTTTAATATTTAACAAATGATGATTTCACTTATTGCTGTACTAAGTTCTAACATAACTGACATTTGTGATCTTCATTATTATCATCATCATAGTAGCACTTATCTTATTTACAATAAAAGCAGTATTCTGTTTGTTAACACCTAATATGAACTTATTTAGACTTATGTTCCTAATAGGTAATGTAATTATCATTAGTTTTATTTAGGCTGGGCTGAGTTACACCATATGTTGACAGTCAGGAATATCAAGTTCTTAACATTTACCATAATGTCAATGCAAAATGTCAAACCTTTTTGGTTAGATAAGCTTCCTTATACTATTACGTTTAGCTAATATTATCTTGAGACTATTAACAAGGGAGGAATCAAACTTTTAATCTTAGTTTTTACATTTTTTTTTTTTTGATGCTAGAAATTTTTTGTTAGTGCTTCAACAAGAAACATTAGTAGGAAGTAATTTTTTTTTTTTTTTTTTTTTTTTAATGGAAACTTTTGCTTAAACCTAATTTTAGTGATAGGGTATACTTTTTTATTCTTCCCCTCATCCATCTTATCTGCAGTTAAGACCTCCAATTTTTTATATTCCAAGGGCAAAGTTTTGTAGTAACTGACCATCATTTGCTTTCCGCTTGTTTACTTTCTGACATTAAAACCTCAAACTTTAAGCATTATCTAATATTTTCAATGGGTCTTTTAAATTTTTCAGTTACAACATAAAATAGCATAGTAAATACATTTTTAAAGTTTGAAAATACTTTTAAATTTTTTAAATTTAATTTTTGATATATGAAGTAAATCTAAAATTTTATGAAGTCACAGGAATTATCTACTGACTTGTTTGTTTTTTGTTTTTTTTCAGAAACACATTTGCTAAATGAGAATTTATAACAAAAATTTCTCAATAAATTTGTGCCATATTTATTTTTATCAGTATTACTTTTTTTTTTTTTTTTTTACTTTAAGTATTGATTCAGTACAAAAATTTAAATTTGAAAAAAAAATGAATTTTGAAATCCAAATTTTAAAAAAGCAAAATCTCTTATATTTAAGGAAATATCTTTTCTGTTTTGTAACTTGCTTGCCACATGAAAAATTGGAAATAAAGTACCTAAACAATAAAAACTAAACACCCCCCCCTAACAAGTTTACAATTTAACTAAGCAATTCTTTTTCAAAACTGAACTTTCTTTGGTATAATGACATATAAATTAAATGTAGATAGCCTTTTCTTTAATTTTTATTATTAGCATTCACTAATAATTAGCATTTCAGTTTAAGGCTTAAACTGAAATGCTAATTATATAGGGTAGGGTGTTTATTTCTGTGGTTACAGATTCATTCTTCTTCAATTACTAATGTTTCAAATAGTTTCATTATTTGCAATAATCAAAACAGTATTTGTTCAAAAAGACAACATTGCATTGTTTGAATGTATATCTGTCACTATAAAGATGATCATTGTTATTTCTGTCAGCCAAGCTATCATCGAACCTGACTCTTTAGGCAATGAAATTTTAATCCTTTCATTAAGTGTTGACTTAGTTTTCAAATAGAAATCTCTGCCCTATGCTCCAAAGGTTCATTAATGTCAGGGCATCTAAATGACTAGATATTTTTCTGAGATATAAAGCACATTTTTTTTTTTTTTTACTTTTATTATTTTTTATGTTATGTAGCATTGGGGGAGTATTTTTCTGTAATTGATAATAAGTATACATTATTTATGCATTGTTGAACTATTGTATACTCGAGGATAGGTCACACTTTTTTCCACCAAAATTTCAATAAAAATCAAGGGTCCAACCTAACCGCTTGACATCATAGAGAATCTAAAGTATGCTGTTGAATATCAGTAGTCCAGGTGATTTTACACAATTGCCTTTTCCAACAGTACTGCATCACACATCAAATAAAAATGCTCAATCTTCATTGCTCACTCATACTTACCATTTATTATCTGATTTACTATGAAAGACTATCATTTTCAAGTGATTTTAGGATTGAAGCAATTACCAGCATCCAAAATTTTCATCCAGAGTAACCCAATACTTGATACACCATGCAATTACAACCAATCACTTTTCTTATGTCTTAATATATGTAAGCAATGTTTTCAAAATAAAGGTGAATATTTGAAAATATTTAACAAATATTAGTCATATTTACATTAAACAAAAAAAAAAGGGCCTTGTAATACCCCAAGTTATAGTGTGACCTATCTGCGAGTCAACTGCGGATACCCACTTTAACAACCCAAAACTAAGGGTGCGATCTATCTACTGGTGTGACCTATATGCGAGTATATATGCAGTTGTATTCAAATTTTGTTTGAAAGTTTTTTGTTTAAGAACAGTATTAGTTATAAAGATGCTGCATTTTATTTATGCTTAAATTTGATTGGTTTGCTGAAAGGATTGCTAAATTATAATGTTAAAATATAATCAATTAGATAAATAATAAGCAAAATTACATATTTTTATTCTTTTTATCTTTATTTTCCTGGACTTCATAAATTCATCAATCAAAAACTGATTTTTATTTATAAAATTATTTTTTTACTACTAAGTTTCTACCTTTTTTCTTTTTTCATGTCTGCTAATAGAACTTTGCAAAAGTAGTGAGAATCTAATTTTAAGTTCTTGTTTATAAATTTTATACTTAAATGTCTCTTTATGCCAATAAACATTTAGTTTCTATTAAGAATTTTCTCAGACTGTTAGTCTTTGGCTGTTAGTAAGCAGCATGGATCAGAAATGATAAACCTTCAATAACATTAACATTAATATCCCTTATCCTCTGAAGCTTGCCTTAACATGATAGCTGATTAGTTGACAGATGTCTCTCTGGCTACGCTCATTCAAATTTAACCGTTTAGATATTATCAGATTATTCTGTATTTTCTTCAAATGACTGAGACACGACCATTCCATAGTCTTTTTTAATTTCTTAAACTGGAGCATTTTTATTAACTTTGCTAACGGGTTTGTGTTAGAACATTCAAACCATTTAGCAAGATGTCTTTTTCTTCAATGTTCTAGAAAATAATGATAACTGAATAAACTGATTATTTTCTTTCATTCTTAATTTGATGATATTATTAACATTGTTGAAGCATAAATAATAAATACAGAATAAAAGATTTGTGCTATTTTGAAACTGAACATTTTATGAAGCAGTTGTGTTAAATGTTTTTGTTTTTCTTATAGCTTTTTTGGCATTTGAAAACTATTGTTTTGAAAGAATCCTATCAACTAGACATGCAGTTGTATTCAAATTTTGTTTGAAAGTTTTTTGTTTAAAAACAGTATTAGTTATAAGATGCGGCATTTTATTTATGCTTAAATTTGATTGATATGCTGAAAGGATTGTTAAATTATAAAGTTAAAATATAATTCAATTAGATAAATGATAAGCAAAATTACATATTTTTGTTCTTTTTATCATTATTTTCCTGGACTTCATAAATTCATCAATCAAAAACCTTTATTTATAAATAAAAATCAATTTTAGTCTGAAACAGTAGTAAAATTAACTGCATAAATTATTAAGTACGTAAATTTTGCTAAAATCAATAATATTAGTATTGAGGCTAAAATTTGGAAAAAAATCAATTTTCTGAAAGTTATAGATAAAATAGAGATAATTGCATCTGTGAAATTACAACAGAAAACTCTGTCTCTCTTATTGGCAATTATTGTATTCAATATGTTTATATCTAATATTTAATGCCTTTGCGTGGTGTTTCTCTTGTAACGTATGAAATAAACTATCATAAATGTTGCTGTAATAGAATAACATTAAAGCATTGTTGTGAACATTTGAAAATTTCTATTTGTTTCCATTTTCTGCTTTGCACTACAATAAATCATTAGAATTTTGTTACAAGTTTAGAGTTAATTGTTTTAGTATCACCAAGTGGTGGACGAATGGGTAGGAAATAGTTTGTGTAAAGCAAGAAGAGAACATTGATTGGAATGTGTCAATAAATACAACTAAACTATAAAAATAGAAACATACATGTGGATACTGCTTTTTATTACATTGTTCATTGTAATGTACTTTTTTAGAAAGTAATAGAATGGAATGCCATTTAATTCTTTATTTTAGTCAATGTGTGTTTATTCCACATAATAGAAATGGTAATATGCACTTGAGATTAAAAATGAACTTTTTTTTTTTTTTTTTTTTGTGGGATAATATAGTAAATTAGTATTAGTTTTTGCCATAGAAGAAGAAACTTCTAAATTTGCTAGAATTGACCAAAATAAAATATTATGTAATGAGTAAAATGAAATCTTGCTTCTTGAGACCTCTATATGAACATATGAATTTTTCAAAAATCCTTTCAATCCGTTTGTTGGTTGTTGAAGTATTAAAGATAAAAAAAAACCCTAACTCTTTCAATCCTGATAAACAGTCATATAATAAAAATATAACTTTATTAAACTTTTAGCTTTTCTTAAAGACTAAAGGAACAATTAGAAAAATATACCCTTTAATTTTAAGCTTAAGAATCAGGAAAAAGTTGTGTATTAATATGAATCTTAAGTTTGCGAATATGTAAAAAATAAAATCCATAATTTTTTCCACCCATTTTCCATAAAAAAAAAAAAAATTAATTTAATAAAATGTGAACTTTAAAAAATGTATACTAACAGTTACAATGTTTCAGTTAAAAAAAAAAAAAAATTGGTGAGAATTATGGAAACTTAGTAACCAATTTTTATTGGAATCTTGTGTTTTCAGTTGCTACAGTTATCAGAAGTCTACTAATTCTTTATAATGTCAGTATTTTTTTTTTTTAAATAGAGGGATTTCTATAAGTTATATCAATAAAAATTCTTTTGAAAATATTCTATCAAAAGCTTCTGTTTATTCAGCCTGGTTGGATTTTAATTTTTAGTTTTCAAATATATTTTAATAATTTATGTAAATAATCAAAGCATTATTATTTATTTATTTATTTTAAATTGGTTTCACCCCATACAAGGCAGAGAAGCCATTAAGACACAAGGGGTTACTGGGTGTGGAAGAATTAGGAACAGAAACATTAATAATGAGTGGGAAGGGAAAAGAGTAATCAGGAGGAGAGCAGGTATTGATTGACATTTAAATTTTTGCAGATTAAAGTTGGCTGGAAAGCCCAAAGAGACTTCCACAAGAGAGAAGTGCAAGGAAAGAAACTGTTAGCATAGAACTTATGGATACATCTAGCCAGCTCAACTGTAAATTGATGATATTTCGACACTAGTCTAATAATGTGCTTACCATGAAAGTATTTATAGTAAAAGCACAGAAGCAATCTTCTGGTTGTGTAAATATGACAGGAGCTGAGTGGCCAGATCAGGACCAATAATATTGCTGATTCTTTGGATTTATATCAAGGAGTTCAAGGTAAATAGCAGGAGCATCAGTCTATATGTGGCAGTAATATTTTAAGCATGGACGAATGGTAGACTTCAAGATATGTAAGAGATTCTAGAGAAAAAAATTCTTTCACTACATAAGGATCTTATAACTATTTTTCTTTGGACAGATATTAAAGAATTATAAAATCTCATTAGCAAGAAAGTTGGGAAATCATTTTTTACATTTATTCTTTAAATATAAAACTAAAAAACTGAATTTTCAGTTCAAAAACACTTTTATAATTGTAATAATTCATTATGAATTCCTTAAAAAAAAAAATTTTTTTAAATTCTTCATATTTTTTTGCATGTTTTGACACCCCAAAAATCTAAATAACTTTATTATAGTGTTATGACAATTTACGCACACATGCATGGACTCTTCCAGCTATAAATAGGAGCAGGTGTTTTTATTTTTGGCATTAACAAGGCCACAACATATAGGGAATATTTCGGATTTACAGTTTTGTCTTTTTTTTATGGTAATGATTAGAAACAACAACTTTAGTTAAGCTTCCTTGTTGTATAATATTTAGCAGACTTACCTCACAGATCATTACAGTTGAATAATGACTCTAATCAAACTAAATGTACATTTTTATTAACATTGATAAATTAGAATTCTATAAATAGAATTTCTGGTTTTGGAGCAGTGAAAAAAAATCTTTTCAACATTATATATGGTTAACAAATGAATATATCCCTGAATGAATGCAAATTGGTTTTATTATTATATGCCTTTCTATTTGAAATAATATATTCATCTTGGTTGTTATACTCACAATGTTTTGGCTGCTGTACTCTTCAACCATCTTTAGGTATCTACCATCAACCTGAGAATTTTGAACTTAGCCCTTTATTCAATGCATGGGAATAGATTGTTATAATTCTGCTTTCCATGATAAGGAAATATCACCTATTAGGTTGGTATTAAATATTCAAGCATTGCAAAATTTAGATGTTTAAGATATATTTTCTCAGCTTCTGTTTTTTTTTGTTTTTTTTTTTTTTTAAATATTCTCTTGTCTCTTAGGTTGAGAATCAGTTAAATATCTTTATCATTGTTAGAATTTTGCAATTTATATTCTAGAACACACACACACACACACACACACACATATATGGAGAAAAAGAAGAAAAATTATGGTATTTTTAATTTTGTGTTTGATTTTCATTAGTTAATCATATTTCAACTTTTTTAAACTGTTAGTATAATTTGTGGTGTTCCAAGTTCAAGGAGAGATGTATCCATCCAAAGTTTCAAGAAATTAATTATTTTCAAGCCTACCTGAAAAACTAAATATTGCTTCATGTATGTAAGTATATAATAAGTGTACATCTAGTTGATTTTATGTCGGTTAATTTTTTGGCATGTTGATTTGGGGACGTTTTTACATTTTGTTTTAGATAAACATACATTAGATTCTTTAAGACTGAATTCAGTAAAGGTTAGTGATATAAGTTTTTGATGTGTGTTTAGATATATCTTTTTAAAATGTTCTTTTAGAAACTGAAGCTATGATATAGAGTAACTTCTAAATATGGACACACAGGTGCAGAACTCTCATTTAACGCTGTAAACAATGTCCACCTTTCTTCCAGATTTCAATAATGTAATTGTTGCAAGAGCTTCACTATGTCAGCTATTGTCATATATATTTTCACCTCTGCAACAGATAGTCTGTCTCTTCAACAATGGTAAATGCTAGTTTTGAAATCTATAGTACTGTATAGAGGTTGTTTTCAGTATTTTTGTGATATCAGTTATAAGTAAAGCATTTATCTTCCAAGATTTGGAAGGATAAAATTTTCAGTATTTTTTATCATGTAACAAAATTCTAAAACTTTTTTTTTTTTTTTTAACTATAATTTTGTCCTTATAATCTTTCTGTAGATTTGTATGTGATCTCTGTCAAATTCTGTTATATGCAGTGCTCCTCTTTCAAAAATTTGAACCATAATGTGAAAAACAAAACTTGAATTTCTTTAAGAAAATAAATTTGCTGGTTTTCTTTGAGGTCATTCAAAATGGCTTCTTTATTTTCTTCCAAAGTAAAAACTTATACATACCTTTTTTGATTCTAGAAGATGCAGAATAAAAAATTTTATTTGTTATATGGGAGCAGTAAGCATTAAAAATATGGATAATCAATAACAAATAAAGATCAAAATTCTTTCAATTTTTATTCAATATATTACTACTTTAACTTTTATAGTTGATTGTGCCTGCCCGCTACCTCCAAAATTGAAATAAAATACATATTTTCAAAAGGATTAATGTCATTTTGTGGTGAGACCCTGTATATTTCTCATATGAAATCTCGTATACAAAATAAAAAATATCATTACAAATAAACTTAAAATTGATAGATACTGATTTGTTGCATAATATTGAGTAAGTTATTTAAAATTTGTCTGAATATTTGATATATGAGCAGAAATAATGTTTGACAGACATGTTGAAATTTAAATTAAATGCCTCTTTAAAAATTATAGGAAATGGCCTATGTATTATCAAAAATTAAAATAATTGTTTTATAGAAATAATAAATTCTTAAGATATATAAAATACAAGATGTATATTATTAACAATCATTCAGCCATGTTAGGTTATTGATCTTATCCACTATGATTGCAATTATCCTATTTGACCTACCTACTTATTTTATTATGATAATGTTACTTTTAGCACAACTCTACCCCTATAAGCTGTATATGCGAAACCTATAACTATTCTAAAGATACAATGTATTGTGACCCACTTATTAACAACAAATTTTTATATTGTACTAATAATTTTCCAAACAGTAAACAAAAAACATGCACATTCTTTATATATATATATATATATATATATATATATATATATATATATATATATATATATATAATTCAGTAATTCATGTGTGAGCTTAAATTTGGAAAATAACATTATTGTATTTCTATAAGACTTCCTAATTTCCTTCAGAATAGGCATTCTTTTGTATGTGCAAAAACAATTAAGTATCATAAATTACAGTTTGGACTTCTAGTAAGTAATAATTATAACTGTAATTATTTCACAACTTAATAATTGCACTGAGATTGAAAATTAAGAATGACTATAATCATAGAAATTATTTTTGCTTTTTTTTTTTTTTTTTTTACTTCATCTGTATGATTGGTGTTACAAATATGTGAATATCCCTTGTGTTAAAATAAATGCATGTCCAGTGTACCATAATGAGTTCTCCATGGTATTACTTGAGATGGTTAACTAAAAACAAGTTATACTAGGTTACATGGTACAATATGCAGGAAGTAACCATTGATTTGATCTTTTGGGAGTGGTGGATTCATGCCTTTCTCCAGAACATTAATGTAAAGTTTGTATACAAACTACTTCATTTAGAATTTGAATACTCTTTTCCAATTCTATTTTTCTTTCTTTTAACCATAAGACCAAATTTGTGTCTTTTAATATGGAGCATAGTTGTATTTTTTATATTTCAATTTGAGATGGAAATTGTGTATCATGAAATTGGTATTTAGATATCCCTATATAATTCTTTAAGAAATTTTTCACAGGCTTCTTCAATATGAACTTGATTGGAGAAGTTCTTGCTTGTATGATGGTTAATCAGTTGGTGAAAGTTTAGATGAATAGGCAGGTTAATAAAATGTCTAGCTTCGAACTAATTCAATTTTAGTAATGTCATAAAAATAGGCATTATTATGTAGCCTGATGGTATCTTTTCTAGACTGAGTAGTATTTGAATGTTGAATGTACTATTTTAACCTAATCTATGTGTGTATGTTCATAGTTTTACTACTTTAAGAGAAAATATATTGTATCAAACCATTTTTTTACCAAAAGTCTATATCCAGCCATCTTTTCCATTTTATTGATAAAAAAAATCAATTTTTCCTCACCAGTGATAATATTCAAGAAAAATACTTTAATTGGATTACTTCATATCTTCATAACTGATTTTGTTTTTTTATGTTCATTTAATTCAAATGGGACATTTCCTTTCCATCTATTGAAGTCTGCAAATTCTCTGTGGGATGAGAAAACTTTTCTTTGATAGCCTTTAAATTTCTTTTGATTTCAACTGAACTCCGTTTTCTAAGCTTAAAAATTTCATTGGCAAATTCCTTTTGAACAATGTAATAGTTAAAAGTAACCAATCACTTTATTTAATATTCTGGTTGGTACCATTTTATTTAAGAAAATGTTGTGGGTGAAAGTCACTTTGCTTTATAAATTATACACCTGTATAATAGACTGTAGAATAGAATAGACCAGATATTATTATTATATTGTTATGGTAAGAACATCAAAAACACAAAGAATTTTAATTTTCTGAACAAAGCTTGGAATATTAATGACTCAAAGTTATAGACAGTTATAATATGGTGAAAAGTGTAAAGCTCCAAGAAGGCTTGACAGCAATTAGCAAATGGTTAAATGTAGTCCTGCTTTTATGGTTAACACTAAGTTGGGTGAAAATGATAACAAATTATTTCCTCAACTGAAATTAAAAATTATTTTTTAAAATCTTTGAGACTAAGTTGTTTACATGAAGATTTATCCATCAGATTTGTGTGATACCTTAGGTAGAATAATTTCAAGGAAAAAGATTTTTCAAAAGAAAAACTGTTAAAATCAATGAAACATAATTTGTTAACATGAAGACATTTATTTGCCAGTGGTTTTGTAGGAAGAATAGTTTTCTGGAAAGTCTGTTATCAAAAAGCCAGTCAAGATTGTACCATTAAATCATTGATGACAAATCAGCTGGTTGGGTACCCATATAAACCATTTTAAACAACTAAAGTGAGCAGTCTGCAAGAAACTGCTAAAGAGAAGAGACTGGGCCTAGAATTCTGCCTAGGTTGACAGAAGAAAGTAGGATATTGGATGAATAGATATGGGGAGATGTGAGATGAATGGATAGACAGATAAGACCAGATCATAGTAGTAAATTGAAATTTCTTTTGCATAATGGAAAACTACTTGACAAAGACAATTGTTGCTCTATCATCATTGTAGTTGCAAATAAGCTATTCAGTATTCAAACATTAGAATTGGGGAAAGAAAAATGCGAGTTTTGAACACCTATTTACTCAATAATTAAAACTATATTTTATCTTGTCAAGGGTATTCTTATCTTTTCATTATTTGAAGACTGATCAACCTTGGGAATCTGTTAACTTTAGTTTTGTATGACATATAACTGGCTCAGGTTTGTGATCTTGAAACCCTGAACTTGGATTTGAAGAAAATCGTCAAAACATAATATGGTAGATAGAGGAGTCTTCTATCCAGGATGTTGTTGGAGGGGGGTTGCAGTTACTGGAACACCATTAATCTATAATGTTACATTTCTTTACATATCAATATCCTGACTATGAAAGACATTACATTTGGTGTCCATAACTGGGATATCACGGGTTTAAAAGGTCTTACCTAGCCACAGAGAAGCATTTTGGGCCTATGTGCAGCAGAATATCTATCTCCAGTTCTTAATCTCATCACAAGAGCATTGGCCATTTAGTCAATAGGTTACATTTGGTTGCTGTAATTGGGATCATCCTAATAATGCCATTACATAATAATTTCATTTAATAATCTTAAATAAGCAAGATAATTAAAATTTTATAGTTTTAAAATCAGGACAATAAAAAAAATTGTCAGTATCAAAGCTAATATCTCTTGAGAGTTTTGGGGGGTATTAAAAGTTTGCCATTATATTAAAGCAATTATAAAATTCATTTTTTACTCAAAAATTGTTTAGAAGTCAAACTATTGTTTTCACTGTGTCAATCTTTTAGCTGATTGCCTTACATGTATGTATGTACATGTGTATGTAAATGTAATAAGTGCTTTCTTGGCAGGAATCTACAGCATGTGAAAATGCAGAAATTGAAGTGGTTCTTGTGAGAAAGGCTACTACAGCAGTGACTCATTACACGTGTTTCTTGAAGTCATTTGATATCCTGGATATGGATTCAGATTACAAAAAGGGGAAAAAAAATCACTAAGATAAATTAATAGATAAAAGATAATTTAAAGAATTGAGCTTGAAGAATGTATTTAGTTGAAAGAAAAAATATATTCTGAACAAGATGTCTTAATCATTTCATTTTTTTCCTTTAAAGACTCTTACTATCAACTTCACTATTTACACTATTTTGATAAAAACAAAAGTTTCCACTTAGAAAAGGCTGATTAGAGATTTTTGTATAATATGCTGTTGTCTATTGAAATAATTTAAATCCAAAATTTAGATACAGAACTTATATAAGCATTTTAATAGTTTTTCTTGTTTCTCTTTTTCACTATTTAGAAACAATGTCTGTTAGTGTTTCAGTTATAACTCTATAAAGATATTTTCCCTATGTTAAACAGCACCCAGTGGAGATTTTATACACTCTTGGCATTTTGCTTTTTACTTGATGTGTGTGTGTATATATATATATATATATAGAGAGAGAGAGAGAGATTAATTTGTTTCTAATTTTCTTCATCTACAAAGGGGTGCTGAAAATTGTTTGACTCAAAAGGGATTCCTCCCAAAATTATGGTGTTTATCCATTTGGTCAGATTTTGGAAAGTGGATTGGGCTTGAAAACTTTCAGCATTCCTTTGTATTTTATAACTTTTTAGCATTTAGAAAATTGTTTTATATAACTGATCCCTTCTTTAGATATTCATTAAACTGGGAATTCTAAATGAATTAGTTTTGACTGAGACTCAAAAACATGGCACATATATTGGGTGCTTGTTTTTCAAAGTCAATACATTAGTTGACATGATAAGACAAGGTTTGCAGTATAATTGAAAGGCTAAATAGTATATCAGCTGAAAGTGTAATGATAAAAAGCATCAAAGTAGATGAAGAAATCTAAAATATGTAATAAGGAAAATACTTCATCTAAAGGAAAAAACAAACTGTATACAGCAATGTTTGATATAATGTAATTTTCTGGCACAATGAAATCTTTTTTAGCAAGTAAGACTTTGTTACCTGAAAATTTGAATTTATTTTAAGATTATAAACATCATCTATTTTACTGGAAACATGCAAAAACATAATTTGTATGGATTCCTTCCAATGTTAGATGTACTATAAATCTAGTTAAACTGTATAATTGTTACAGAGCTTTTCATGTATCTATTATGTTCATTAAATGTCTTTTATTTATCAGGGTATATTAAATTTTTAAATCCTGACTGTATAGTGAACAAAGCTGTTACTTTTCTCATCTCTCATTTAAGAAAGGAATGAATTTTTGTTAGTTTTGAGATATAGGATAATTTTTAACCTTTGGATACAGTCTACTGTTTAGAAGATATTTTGAATAAATGTAGTTTTAGGTGATAATACAAAACAAATTAGTTTGACTTAGTTATTTTGAGAACTGTCAAGAATGTTATAGATTATTATATAAACTTTCTTTTAGGGTTTAAACCAATTTTAGATGCTTTCTAATAAAGCAATAATTATCTTCACTTGACTATGGACTGTAGATAACGTGTTGATATGTAGAGTTTTTTCTTTCTGAATGTAAAATTCAGTATTTCAATACTAAAATAAGTATGGAATTAAAAAAAAATTCCGTTTTTAATCATTTTATTTTCAGAGCTGCCAATTGAAATATTGCTCATCATATTGACAAGCCACTGGGTATTTAATCTCATTGGGTGCTTGAGAAATATATTAAGTTTTTAATTAAATAAGAAGTTGAAGAAAAAGAACTTTCATAAATTCTTTCATTTTACTATGAATTTGTTTTTAGAATTTAAAATATTGTATATAAAAAAAAACAAAGCTATTTACATTGTTTATTGTCATATTCAAAATGCTTTGGCTGTTGTACACTCCAGGTGATATATGTTGAAATTTCAAACCAAACCCTTTTTGTCCACCTGGGTAGATTGTTCTAGTTCCATGTGCCATGCCATTTCTGGATATCTCAGTTTCAGTTAATTCTCCTTGTTTTTTTTTTTTAAAGTTCTGCTGTGGCCAGGTATTGAACTTACAACTCTTTTGGGTCAAGTCACAGGATTACTTCAACCAACACTTTTATCCACTTTTTGTTTTATCCTTTCTTTCTCCTATCACACATGGTGATGGAGGTAGGGGACAGTTTGTCATTTCAGAAAGCCAAATTTTATGAATTAGACTTTTTTCAAAAATGTTATTTAATAATTTCAATAAAGTGACTAAATAATAATGTAGCTTTTTGTCTCTAGATGAGTTTGTGCTGCTACTTTTCTGTAGGTTTTACCACTTTCACTTAATTCTTATTTTGGATTGTAACATTCTTTGCAAAGGTTGTCTCAGAAACTCATCAAGTTAGATTAAGGGCTCAAGTATGAGGTACGAAACCCATCAAGCTGGAGCAATGAGTGGATATTCCAGCTGGTAAAATTTTTCATTTTCCTTTTAATTTTCTTGTTTTAATAACATTTATATATTGTTACACTTTCTCACAAAGTATTATAATGAAGTAAAAGCATAAATCTATACTGAAAATGTGGGGTGGGGACTAAATTCCCTAAAATCTGAAGTGGAATTAAGGAAAATTTGAAACAGAAAATCAATCCTATGTATCCATATATATTTGAATATGTAAATACATCAATCAAGTAATATATCTATAGATTTTTTACTTTTTTTTATTGTATTTATTTATTTTTTTAAATTTTCATTTATCAAGATATTTAAAGAGATTGTAATTAAACATTTTTTTTACCTTCCAATTCTATATTCATTATGGTTACTTCTTTTGCCAAATGTTGCAGGATTAAATTTTATGCTGTAGTTGAAAGAACTATTGCCAGGAAATAGACAATCATAAAATGTTGATTAAAATACAATTGAATTTTTAAATCTAAGTAACTGTGATTAAATTCTACCTCCAGAACCTGCTCGCCAGAGTAAAGCCTTAACTTTTCTCAACAATAATAACATGGAATATTTTTTAGTGATCAATGTGGGTTACACTGTAATAAGTCTTTTCTCATAGTATCGGTGAAAGTAAATGAACTAGGTCAAGATCAGCAGTAATAAAGCTCTAGTGGAAATAGCAAAATCAAAACTATAAATTCTTGGTGGGATTCTCTGGGAAGGAACTTTGGCTACATGAAAATACTGGATATTGTTTGTTGCTGTGAAAATAAGTTTTTAGTCCCTAGAGCAAAGCTTGAAGGGATCAGTTACTCTTTGGGGGAAATTTGTGATTCTGCTCATTTTTATACTAGAAATGTCAGAAATAGCAGTAGCAATAATAAAGAAAATCTGTTCCCTGTTAGCTTCTATAAAAGTGGTAGGTATAGAATTACAGGTAATGTTATTGTTGATGCAAATAAAAACAGGTAAGAGTGAAGACTACTTCTAACATGTCAGCTAAAAGGGAAATCATTGATGCTGCCTTGAAATTGTAAAAAGTGATTGCCAAATGTTAAGAATTTAGAGTACAAGTCTTTTAAATTATTTTATTTAGATTATTAAGTTACCTGTTCATGGCATCATTTTTTTTTTTTTTATTAAAGTGGTATTAATTGGATGATATTTTTTTTTCTTCTAAAAAGAAAAATATGCTTTAGGACAGTCACTTTTATTATTTTCTTGTAAGACCTGCCTTAAAAAGATAATTTTCATCATTTTTTTTTTTTTTTTTTTTAAGGATTTATAAAGACTTTACTATTGATATGATGGGTTAAACAAGTTTTATATCCACTCATCTAGGTTAGCTAATTCATGAGAAATACTTGTAGAATTTTTTGAATGAAGAAAAATAAATTTGGCACTTATTAGGTTATCTATTATAATGTGACACCAAGTTTGTTTCACAATCTTAATGAATGTGCAATAAATTTACTTAGTACTCCTCTATAACCTTATTGCAGATTACATAAGGTTCAGTAAGCTATTTGATGAATGTGTATTTTATATGTTCATAGGATTTTAAAAGATAAAATGCTCAGTCAGATATAACTAAGAATGTTAATTTTTTTATTCATAAAAGTTGGCTAAATAATAACCTTGCATATTAACTATTTATTACTATAACTCAGCTACTACCAATGGTTTAACTTGTTAATGAATGAGATTTTAAATGACAGTTATGCAGATTGGCGTCCTTTCATTTTGTTTAATTACGATATTTGTAAACCTCCTATAAATGCAACATCTTTGTTTTAGCTGAAGCCTTTTATGTTGAAATGAAAAAATTTATGACCTGATGTTGTATACTTCGTAATTGTTATACTTATGTATGAACTGTATTAATCATCATCATCCCCCCTTGACTTATGTAATCATAGGGGGGTTGCATCCAAATGCAGAAGCCACACTGAATCTCCTCCACAACAGTCTATCAACGGCAGCCATCAGCAATTCTGCCATAGTCAGATTTCTCCATTGTTGGGCATTGTCCAACCTGTTTTTGCATTAGCCTCCTCTCCCATGTTCACCTTTAACAGTGCCTTGCATGATGATATTGCACAGGCTGCTTATGCCTTGTAATGTGTCCAAACAATGCCATTTTTCTCCATTTGACAGTGTTGAGAAGAGGTTCCTGGTGGCCCACAAAACTTTCAACCTTTTTCTGCACTCTCATTGATTTTATGTTCCCAATAGAAGATGGCAAAAAGTTTTCTCATGCATTTGTTCTCAAAAGCTTGGATCCCTCTCTCTGTTACTGCCAACAGTGTCCATGCTTCACATCCATATAGGAGAATGTATTCATATAGTTACGTAAATAATACTGCTAAAATAAAAAAATTGTGATGTTTGAGCTTTTTCAGTACTCTCCTCCCACAACTAATATATATATATATATATATATATATATATATATATATATAAATAAATAACATTCTTCCTTTTTTTATGAGCTTCATTTTAGTTTTTACATTTCAGAATAAAAATTTTGTTTGCCAAAATACTAGACCCACAAAAGAATTTTCTAAAATCTTTCAGGTTAATATTTTCTGACATCCCAATTTTGAGCACCTACTTTAAGTAGCACAGAGTAATTGTAGTCATACTAGTTTCAGTTCAAACAAATTTTCAGACACTGAAATAAAACAAAATCAGTTACTTTATATTAAATATTTTATATCTTCCCCTAATTTGGCCAAATCAATTTATAATCTACCTTCTTTTCTCTCAGACACTTTTACTCATAAAATCATAGGCAATTAATATACCATTAAATTGACTTGTGAAATTTTTTTTGACAGGAAATAGGTTGAAATAATGTTGCATATATTCAAGAAACACAAATTTTTAAGTTGTTATATTTTGTAATTTATTACATAAATTTTGTAATATAAAATTATTAATTCTTAACACTTATAAAGTTTATTCTCTGGTGACACAATACTGAATTTGAATGTATGATAAATTGTAGCTACACTCTGTTATGTTGTGAATCTATAAAAGAAGTGTTTTTAGTTAAATTGATCTGATAACTTAAAACAAAATTTTAAAATTTATTAAGTCTACTGTGAAAATTCATTTACCTTTCCAGAAAAGCAAGTTTGGATAGACAAAGGTAAATTTTTTTTTTTTTAACCTTCAAATGGGCAATGTTCATATACATATGTAAATGAAAAGTTTTTACTATTATAACATTGCTTTTTTTTTTTTTTTTTTTCTCAGTTCTATAATTGAATAATCTATATTTTTGGTGTTAGCATCTTCTCTCCAATTTCTACATTTTCCTTTACCTTAAGCCGCCAAATTACAGATTGATTTTTACTTTGGGGAGTGGAGAAAGGGGTATAAGTTTCTGATTAGAGATTAATTTCAGTTAAGTTTTCATCATGAAACTTTCCCTAAAAATGATAAATGAGCCCATATATCTTTTAATGTTTTTAAAATTATTTACATGAGGACGACATGGAAACACACAAATTTTATATATATATATAGTTTGTGTGTTTCCATGTTGTCTCATGTAAATTATATATAAATATATATATATATATAATATATATATATATATATATATATATATATATATAAATAAAAATGTGTGTTTGATTATTTAGGTCAAATAATACATGTGATATGAATCCATATAATTGATCATTCAGTTATATTGATATGTTAGTAGTATGCTTACTTATCAACAACGAATACTGAATTTGATTTTCATTTGGCAGCTTGATCCAAATAAATTCCAGTATGCTTTCATCGGTGTCAAAATTTATAAGTCTATTTTTTAGTGCTTCATTACATTACCACACAATAATTCAACCTGAAAGAGTTAAAATTTTAGCAAATAAAAAGTTACAGGTAAACAAATGATACAAAACCATTTTTCTATATCTTTCAATTACATGAAAATTCTTATTTATATTGTTGCTGTTGATTGTACAGCTGTCCCCCCACCTGCATATCCATAATAATTTGTTAATGTGAAATGGGGTAAAATAAGTACATTTTATCATTCTTTTTTTTTTCTGTGCATATGTTCCAATAAATTTCATATATATTTACATATTTCAAGAAAATGACTGATTTTCCTGTTTTTGCATAGGTTTCCAACATTTCATCTTTACCTATTCAAGACTATTGTGATATCAAATTAGCTGACTGAGATGGCTGATATAATTTCTATTTTTTTTCCATTCTTACTTTGAATACTATTACAATCTTTTTACATTGATAAAGTTTCATAATCCTTTAAAACAATGGTGCATCAGATGCAATTAGCATTAATTTTCATGATATGGAAATAAGCAAACATAATTGCTTATAATTTTATTGACTGTTTTTTTTTTTTTTCATACCTTTTTCAAAGTAATAAGTTTTATTGCTACTGTAGTGAAGTTTTTCAACTGTCCTATTCCTTCTACTAACTGGATCTATCTTTTCTTCACTTATGCTAACATTATCACTGATAACTATCAGAATATTGTATTCCTTTTCCTGTGATGCTAAGTGTAAAGACATCCGTTTGAGGATAGAACTTGGAGAGGCGTCTGTTGGTCTGGGATCTGCAGGGAGAAAAAGAATGAGTTAACTAGCAGCTGATAAGTCGTGCTGGAATTTGGCTGGCATGTCTTGCATAGATAATTATGTAAAATCTATTCTCTTTATCCATCATCCAGATGTTCAGTTTCTGTATCTCCTCATCATTTGCTTGGTTTGTTTTTTTATTATTTGTTTTCTGAGAGCAGCTCATGAGTCTCTGTGACATCTGGTGCTTGTTGCACGCCTACACAACTGGTTGACCCAGGAGTAAAGTGGGAGGCCTCAGTATTTTAGTATGCAGGAGGTAGCTGGAATTAGAAGGGCTAAAAGTTGCTTTGGAGGAAGGAGGTTGCTTAGAGCATCAAGGATACAGAAATACTAAAATTGGTTTCTGATTTACCCGTTTCTATTCCCAACACCATTTCTCTATTGTCTTCTGTTTTTACCATCCTTATTTCTCTTATAAATTTCTGTGTGCATGTTTACATGCAAGGCTTGTAACCTCAAGTTCCTGTTAGCTTTAGTTTTTTTTCTTTCTTTTTTTTTTTCCTTTTAGTTTCAAGAGAGTGAAAATAAGAACCAACACAATTGTGCATGCTGAACATAAATACAATCTATATTGAATAAAAAAACTTCTGAGACCATAAAGAAGTGTTCTGTTTTTGTATGCATGTGTGAAAGAGACCAAATTTCTGTTTATTTCCTTCCTTATTTTTCTTTTTCTGCATTTTACTTGACTTTCTACTTCTCATGATGTTTTTTGACATTCTTTCCAGTGAAATAAGCACCTGCATTCTTAAATATTCAGAATTAAGCTTCTTTTTTTTTTTTAAAACAATGCATTTGATAAGTAAAGTCAGAGTTCTTTTAATGAAACAACTTTTCAAAATCTTTTCATATTCTCTATATCCAACTGCACATGTTTATCTACTAATCACAAATAATATTAATAATATTTGTAGATTTTTCTAGAATGTTTGCTCAGTTAATAATTGCCAAATGAAATTTATTTTTTTATTTTGAGGTTTTTAATATTTCTTTACTATGGTATAAAAACTTCTGAAGTATTTAGATACATTTTAATATTCACCATGATTTTTTAAATTTCTTCATTTTTAAGTAATTTTTTTTTTTTTTCATGATTTCTATCTTTCACATAAGCAACCTCAAAGTTTATCTTTTATTGTAATTTTGTTTGTGATTTGTAGCACTTTCTCTAGGATTATTGCTCTTTTTAGAAGATCAAAATAAACAGTTTGTATTAAGTTTCATTTCAAACTCAATGCATGTTTGGTTGGTGGGATTCTTTTTACATGACTTTTTTTGGTTGTACTTTTATTTTGACTGAATAAGTGAAAATTTGAAATTGGTTTCAAAATTATTCTTTTATAAAGAATAAAGCAACAAAAATAAATGCACTTTGATTATTCTCCTGTCTAAAATTTCTAAGATGAGGTATTGTAGCTATTTACATTGTTTGGACTGTTGTCCTCATTATTACCATATTCATGATGTTCCAGACATTGTACACTCCAGCCTTCTTCAGGGGATATACACTGGAATTTCAAACCGAACCCTTTATTTAGTCCATGGATAGATTGTTTTAGTTCCATAAGTCATGCCTTTTCTGGATATCTTGGTTACAGTTAATTCCCTTTAGTAACTCAATTTTCCAAGTTTTTGTTCCCAAGGACACATGGCCCAGTTGGTTGAACTAATCCAAAAAGGGATTTAACCCAATGAGTTGTGAGTTCAATGCCTGGCCACAGCAGAGGTGAACAAAAACTTAGAGTTGAGTTATTAAAGGGAATTAACTGAAACTGAGATAGCCAGAAAAGGCATGGCACATGAAACTAGAACAATCTAACCCTGTGGACTAAATGCTGTTTGAAAATCCATCACCTGAAGAAGGCCAGAGTGTACAACAGATATGAATATGACAATATTCATGACATTTTCTCACTTGATCCTAAAATACAAGAATAATCAATTTATGCTATTTATATTGTTTGGATTATTGTCAAAGATGAAAACAACAATCCAAACAATATAAATAGCATAAATTGTATTTTATGATCAAGTGAGAAAATATGGTCGATGCTGGCCAATACTGAAAATTGTATTTTATTTTTTTAATGTCACAGATAATAATATTCTTTCCTTTTTGCATATAACAATATTGTTTACTATAGTTGTCAATCTTTTTTCTCTTAGAATATTTTTTTAAAATAAAATCTCTGGCAAAATTAAGTATTTATTAAGCCAAATCAACAAGGTTACATAGTTTCTGTGAAGACCAGTAACTTGTAGGGATATTGAATTGAGGTGAATTGCATTTTGCTTTGTGCTATACTTTATAAATTTACTCAATTACCATAAAAACATATTTCAATATAAACTACTTAATAATGTACCTTCTTTTATTATGATATCATTTCTATGCTGCCTCTTGATAGAAGTACAGGAGATACTCTGAGCTTTCATATTCCTCTTAATTACCCCAGCAGAGAATTGGGTCAGGTTTCATACTCTCCTACAGATTTTAGTATTTGCTCATTAGATCATCACTCCAGCCTAAAGACTTGAGAAGTTTCACATGAGGAATGTTTTCTTGGTTGAGGAAAGTTCTTGTGTTGTTCATTACTAGTCTGTTGTTTTGATTGTCTTTGTTAATGGAAAATAATATTTATTCAATAAACATGAAACCTAAAGTTAGCAGTTAATTTGCAGTGTAACACCCGCACTCAGTTCTCATTAAAAATTTCCAGAATTCTTACATTTATGTGTAATTGTACATGCTCCATTCGAATTTGGCTTGATAAATTTGATAAAATCTATCATTTTGGAGTTATTGACAGTAAAAGTTTGGATTCATTTGCGTCGCAGGCAGCCATTATGAGTGTTGTTTGTATACATTCGTAGCAGAATAGCTATCAGTGTAGGTATCATTGCGCGAACTGAGCATGTCTCCGTAAATAGTTCTCGTGTGCAGTAATTGCCACAAATTTAGACAAGAAAGATCAGTTTCAAGCTTAGCTTTCCGTAGTCTTCCGCATTTAGCTTTCAGCAGTGAAATGGAGCATGTATAAATGTAAGTATTTTGGAAATTTTTAATGCGGACTGAGTGAGGGTGTTACACTGCAAATTAACCAAGTTACCATTTATAATTTTAAGAGCTGTCTTTCAAACTGTTGTTCAGACTATTTGTTGCTTTTGTTTATTACTGAAAATTTTCAGTAAATCCATTTTGCACCTTTCTTCAGGTGTACAATCTGTAAAGACAGGAGGAATCACCTTTTGAAAATATTGGAGTCACAACCATTTCATTTAGCATTTTCTGGAAAAATCTTTTCATTTCTAGTTGATTGTAAACTGGATCAGTTGAAACATGGTGGTAACAACCAAAGGAACATAGTGAATTCAGAAGAGTGAACAACTTTTAGAGAGTCTAATACATTCAAGAAAGTAAATTTCTTTTTCATTATGAATTTCAATATTAAATTAATAAACTTTTTAAGTGCCCTACCCAAGCTCTTCTGTATTTGATTTTTCATGTTTTTTTCACATGAACTCTAGTTGTTGACAGGTTTATATGGGGGAAAGAATTGTTGTTATATTTTAGAGAAACCAATATCCTAATCATAAAAAATGTCTTCATCTATTTGTTCTCTAAAGATATTAATGGACTTGATGAATCTAGGGTTTTATTTAAGGATAGGTTTTTAAAAGAAATTATAGCACTATACTGAGGCACTGTAAGTTTGTATGTACATGTGGTGCAATGGTTAACAGCTTGGAATGAGAAATTGAATCCAGTCAAGTTTCTTGCATTCCCTTATGTGCAAATACCCTTGGGAAAGATATAAAACTTTTCTCCCCCCCCAGCTATGGGTTAAATAGCAGGATAGACTAGGTATTATAGCTTTAGTTGACAGCCAGTCTACTGTAGAAAGTAATGGCAGCCTAGTCTATCATGAATCAAAAAAACATGATCATCCAAACATGCATCACACATGGCATGTGAGGAATGAAAACAGCTCTGTACAATATCTCTATGAAATTTTAATTAAAACCTGAGCCATGACAGTAGTGAGAATTTTACTTTGAAGAAAGGAAATTATTAATGTTGCCGCATAAATATTCAATTTATAAAGTTTACATTTCAATATTTTTCCTCTTTGTTTATTTTTTTTTTTTTTTTTTTCAGGTGAGTACATTGTCAACATTTCTGCAAATCACTCCAGTGTCATGTAAGTAAATTGTTTGATGCTAATGATTGGATTAGTGGAAATCAAGTCAAGAAGTTGGAAGGTTTACAATTTTTCTTTACTTTTATTGACTTCTATAGAAACAAAAATCATTATATTTTTTTAACTCTAGATTTACAAGCGATTAAGGCCTATGTAATCTGGTAAAGCTTTTATTTTTAACTTCAAACCTTGTGGTTCTAACTATGCATTACTCTTTTGAAATTAATTCTATTATAAATACATCTGTGTAGAGAATTTATTAATCAAAATATCTCTTTTTATCCAACCCTAATATTTTCTTGAGAGAAATATAATTTATTTTTCATTACAAGACTCAAGATGCCTGTAGTATGGAGCATGATATAATTAAGTTTTATTAAATAAGTAAAAAATGATTTTTCTTTTGTCTCTCTCTCTCTTACACACACACACACACATATTTGCATAAAATAAATGCTTTTTTTCATCATTAGGCTATAGATTTATTGATGTGTCTTTTTTGTTAAAATGTTAACGAAAATAATTCAAAATTATAAATGACAGGAAACTTGTCCTCAAAGAGGCTAAGTTGTTTTGATAGTTCAGCACTGTATAACCTCTCATAAATTTGGTTCTCATGACTACTGTTGGTTCTGTAAGAGTATGTTAACTTAAAGGTAAGTTCTCAATCCCTCTGCTCTTCAATCAATTTGATGTGCTATCATTTGATAAGGTATAATGTTTTACATGCAAATTTTCTTTCAATTCTATTTGCAATTCATCAGGAGTCCCTTTGCCTGACTTTCCACTTAGAACTGACTCATCCATGGTTTCCTTTATCATCTCCAAACTTGATCTTAACAAAGCATGTGGACTTGATATTATCCCTGCAATTGTCCTTAAGAAATATACCCCTGAATTGGCCCTTGTCCTTTCATTGATGAACTCTGGAAAAACCATCTGATCTTTCAAACTATCAACTTATTAGTCTCTTTGGCAAAGTACTAGAGTCTCTAATCAACTCTAAATTGGTTTAGCATTTCACCTTGGAGGGTCTTTCAGATAAACAACATGGTTTTTGCTTCTCTTGGTCAGTTGTCAATGTGTAGACGGTTTTTGCTGAAAGAGTCTGTTAAGCTTTAGATAAGAATGGCAAAGCTCGGGCTGCTACTTTAGATATTTTGAAGGTGTTTAACATGCTAGCCTTCATCACAAGCTGAAGGGTTATGGTGTTTCAGTCTGTTTCTTTGATTTTGATTAAATCTTTCTTGTTAAACTATTTAATGAAAGATGTCACAAATGGCCACTCCTATAGACCATTTTGCATTAGCACGGTTATCTCTCAGGACTCTGTTCCCTTATATTTATCAACAACATTTCTGATGTCATCAGTTCCTGACTGTACATCTATACTGATGACACAACTATTTACAGTAAATTTGATAGGGTTGATAAAATCAAGTTCGCAGTTGATTCTTAAAATTGATCTACAATCTGTTGTGAGCTGGGACAAGAAATGGCTTGTTAATTTTAATGCCTCTAAAATGAACTGCTCTCTATTAATCATTTTAAAGAATCTATTTTGCCTTCCATCCATCAGTATGGCGGATGCTAACCTCCTCACTGCACCTTCTTGGTATCACATTTTCCACCAATATGAAGTGGAACTGAATCGATTGCTAGGTCTGCTGCTTGGAGAATCTCTTCGCTATGTTGTACTAAACAATTTTTCTCACCAGAATATATCTTGCACATTTATAAGTCTTCTATTCATCCATATTGAATATTGGTGCTGCATCTGGTCTAGTGCTTCTGCTATATATTTAGAGATTCTTGACAAAATCCAAAGAAAAATTGGCAACTTTATCAGTCCTGTCGTCTCTGCTTTTGTCACTTTCCCACTGCCATTCTCTTATTTTCATGGTAATTGTTCTGATGAACTTTCCTAGTTGATATCTCGACTTCACAAATTTAAGCACAGTAATAAGTTAGCAGATAGGTTTTATAGTTTCACTTTTGAAATCATTAATTGTAGCCATAAGTTATATGGTTCTCTCTAATAGATTCTTCTCTCGCACTTCTCATTTCTGAAACTCTTCTGAGTTTCTGCTTTCCTGTTAACTATGATATTTAAAAATTTAAATGCAATGTCAGTCATCATATTCTGTCTCTTTGAATCCTGTTCTTCTATTTCCCCCTCTGTTTGTTTCACTCTCAATAACCCTTTGCGTCCTAGTGGCTTTATTGGACTTTGGGGGGGTTGGACTTTGGGGGCTTACAGTACCAGGTGTTCCCAAGCGGTCCCCCATCTAAGTACTGACCTGGCTCTACGATGCTTAACCGGTGATCGAATGAGAACCGGTGTTTTCAAGCGTGATTTGACCGTAAGCAAAAAGTCCAACCCTTACCTCACAGTCGGGGGGTATGTGTGTGTGTGTAAACGGTAGTGTCAGAACTATACGCCCGGAACTTCGTTCCTGGTAGGGCCACCCAAGGCAGACAGGTCTGACACACGCCGCTAACAAGGGCTCTGGTGAAAATCAAAGGGCGTCTGCATCCGGTAACGGGCGGCTTCTGGTCGTTCCTGTCTCTGCGCCTGTGGGAACCCCGCGGCAAGCAAGAAAGTTATCCGAGTAGGCCTGGGTACCCTACTTCTGTAATTTATCCCAAGAATCTTCTTCTCATAACAGGAAGAAGCTGGCTCAATCCGCCCAGGGTGAATGCCGCATCAGTACAGTAGTGGCTTTATTGCCATTCTTTGGAGGGGAAGGAATGGTTAAAAAATGCCACTTGGTAGCCTAGTCCTATTTTTATACCATATAGATTTATATATTTATTTTTCTTTTTTCATTATTGCATCTCCTTACAATTGAAATTGATTTAATTACATTTTTCCACTCAAATTAGCCTGAGGATGTATGCATTTATATAATCAGTGCAACATAAAAGGTAAATATATATCAATTGAAGGTTATCTAACAACTTTGAAATATTTATATGCATACATTTTTTTCTCAGAAAATTATCTTGTTACATTTCATAAATATTTTGAGGTGAATGTTGTCTCCAAATTATAAAAATATTCATCAGTAACTATTACATTAATATTTAATGCTAGAAAACATGAACTTTCAAATTAACATGAAAGATGATTTAAGATTTCTCAGATATATCTTGCAGTGAGAAGTGATAACATTTGTGAGCAATTTGTTGTTTTTTGAAATCTGAGAATTAAAGAAATATCATGAATTGATAACATCATTCCTAGATTTTTTTTCTTTTTAAATATTTACAACTTCCTTCATTTTTTCTTGCCGTCTTACTTGGTATCAACGCATTTCTGTAGTTTCAGTTTCTACTTAAGAGACAACTTCAATTGAATATTGAAATTCATGCTTTTTTGAAAATTTTCCTCAATACCAGTTCTTTAATTCTAATCTACACACACACACACACACACACATATATATATATATATATATATATATATATATATATATATATATATATATATAAACCATTCATTAGTGAACATCCATTGAGTGAACTATTGTCAGTTGAAATTTATAAAAATCTTTCACTTAAAACAATTTTTCAGTAAAATAGGTTTCTTGAGTTTAGTAACTGTCATTGCTCTTTTCAGTAGTGTGGAATGTCAGCATTTTGATTGACATTATTTTCTCTTTGATTTACATGTTATATCCATTTTAGTTGTTGTTGTGGTTGAAAGTCTCCCACCTGATGTGGTTTGTTATTTGGTACAGTTTTTTGTGATTTTGTAGCCCCAGTCCATGAGGTTCAAAGAAAGATGGTTCTTGCTAAAACCAACAGGCTTCATTCACACGAAGCCACCTTTTAACAATCAATCTGAAAAAGTAATTGTATACAGCTGACAATTTAGATATTTCTAAATGTATTTGGCACCTTGCATGACATCTATATGAAAGTCTTGCAATCTGATGAGGCTATTTAAGAACATGACTTTAGTTTTAATGTTTGGTTTTGTAGCAATTTGTAGTGTTGTGAAACTACACTTAGCACATCCTACTCTATGTTCAATTTCTTTATCTCCTATACTAAATTTGTTATAACTACAACACTTTCCCACAGATAAAACATTGCGAGCCCCTTGCTAATTTATCACGATTTCCATGGAAAGTATTTAGATGAACTACATTCTTTAGTTCCACGAATTCTAACCTTTACAGCTAAGACCTGCAATGCCATGCACATTGTAGTGAACCATCCTTGTTCCCATCATATTTAATTGGTGAGATGTAAGTTCCACTTGAACAGATTTTTTCCGACAAACTACTATTTTTTCGAACCAACTCCCAAAAGGATGTTTGCCTCATCACTATAAATCTCAACTTGTTCAAGTCTAGTTAACTGTTATCTTCCCCACATATCCTATAAATTCTACCTCAATTGACTCTTAGGCCTTGTATAGGCTGAACATTATTGTGTAAAAAAAAAAAAAAAAAAAAAAAAAAAACTAATCCATATGCAACAATATTTGAAAAGTTTTAGCATTTAATAATTCCATATCCTGATTTTTTTATGATATATTCAAAGTAGATGCTATCACATAAAAGGGATGTTGTAATTTTGAGCCTCACCTGAATGTTATTCTTTCTGTTTAGTTTGCAGCTGTTTGCTCAGTGCAATGACTGAGGGCTAGAGTAGTTGATAAAAATAAAGTTAATTCATATTTCAATTAGAACTTTAATCAAATTTTATCTACAACAAATCATCTTACTGAGATTTTCCAGCATTAAGTGCTACTTATTTTCAAAATAAATTTGAAAATTTTACCCTGTAATCTGCAAGCCAAATGTTACTTTTTTTTTCCCTCCTCCTCCTCTTCTTTCAAAAATGTTACAATCCTAAATTAGTGCTTGAGACCAAGAATTAGTTTTCATAATAAAAAAAAGTTTTAAATTTTCATGTAAAATTAGAAAATTTAATTAAATTTTACCATATACAAAGCTATATTTCATTTTAAAACTGCCTCTTCAAAATTTATCTTCTATTAAGTTTAAGTGAAAAGTTATATAAATTGTTTTCATTTTTGATAAAAATTTTCTGTAGACATTTTAAGTTCCAGTCAAGTAAGGCTTTACATGATTATACAAGAAACTCATCTTTTTAAAAATAAAAGCAATTATTTTGAATAATGTAGCAATAATTACAATATTATTCTTTTTTTTCTTTGGTTTTGCATAATTTTCATTGTATGTTGTTACTTTATACTTTTTTATATTATTAATAAATCATTTGGAGACATTGCTTTTTTTTTAACAGGATTAACCTCAAAATTAAAATCATATAAACATTATCTGCAATTTTTTACACAATTATAAACAATATTTACATTATTCGGACTCTTGTCCTCATCTTTGTTGCCATATTTATAACAACGTTTCGGCCGTTGTACACTCCAGCCTTCTTCAGGTGGTTGAAATGTCAAACTGAACCCTTTATTTTGCTCGCCGTGGTAGACTGTTCTAGTTCCACGTGCCATGTCTAATGGATGTCAGTTATCAGTTATCTCTTGTTAATTCTCCATTCCAAGTTTTCCAGCGCCTTAACCAGCTATTGAACTCACACTCTTTTGGTTAGTTAGATCGAGTGACAGGACCCAAAGAGTGTGAGTTCAATACCTGTTTAAGGTGGTGGAGAACTTGAAAAGGAGAATTAACAGGAGATAATTGTGTTAAACATTGTGATAAATATGGTAACAAAGATGAGGACAATAGTCCAAATAATATAAATAGTGTATAATACCTCATCTCAGAAATATAGACCGAATTATAAACAAATTTTTAATTTTGACACTTGTATAATTAAAAAAATGTTTGTGTGTATATATATATATATATATATATATATATATATATATATATATATATATATAATGAATATTGTTTTCTTGGTTATAGCAAGAATGTTAATTTAATTTGATATGAAAATGAGGAGTATATCATTAAACAGATAAATTATTTCTCTTGCCAATTCTTAAATTTGTCTGTTATTTTGTTTCTACTGAAAATTAGAATATAAAACTTATCTTCACTTATCCATTATAAAGAAATAAAGCTTTTGATTATTATATAATTATTAAAGGAGATGATATACTGGGTCCCCATACCACCGACTCCTTAAGCAAAAATGATGGTCTTGATTTTTATTGACATTATCTTTATTGTGCATTTTTATTGTTTTGTTTCACTTATGTTTGGCCATTTTTTTTTTTTTTTTTTTTTTTTTTTTTTCAGTAGCAGAATTCTGTAAAGATCAGAATAAATGGTAATCCAAAGGTACAATGGAATAAGTGAAAAATTCCCTGCTAAAATGTAACGATTTTTGCCTGGTTACCAAAAACAAAAATTATATAGTCTTGTATTATCCTGATGGAATGTTAACTAATTATGGATGTATTTTTTTATTGATTGCTACTTTGAGATGGTTTAAATGGGAGCAGTACTTGTTTGAATCCGTCATTTAGTTCCCTGGAAAGAGCTTATAGTAGAAGCCTCTCATCTAGTCTCTTCTTTGGCATGGTTAGCGGTAGTTAGTTTCACTTGCTTCATTGTTATAAAGTATCTATTTTCATTGCCTGTGACAATTTTGATTTTATATTGTTGTTGTTTGTTTGTTTTTTTTAAATGAAATTGATTTTTATGCTTTAGTAAATTGCACACAGAAATACAGTTCATTATTTTCCAATTTATAAGGAAGCCATACATTAAAATGACTAACATAAGTAAGTTGGTACAAATGAATTTCAATGTCTTCGTTTCTATTTTTGAGAATGTTAACTCTCTCCTGCATTTTATAACATTGATTATTCTCAAGTAATATCTTGCTTTGATCATTATCAACTTGTATCTCCATCTAAGGAACATCATTCAATGAAAAATCTCCAGCACAAATCCTAGCTATCTACTTTTGACATATTCAAACATTCATAGTACCTACTTTATAAATTAGATATTTTTTCTTTCTTTGTTTGAGATGCATTTTTACTTTTCTTAAAATAAAAAAAACCCCAAAAAACATAATGTTGATATTGTTCATTTTCTTAATGTTCAATGTTAGAATCAACAATATTAGGCCAATTTTAACAAATTAAAAAAAATACTAGCAAATATGATTGTTGTCATAATACAAGTAAATCCCTTTGAATGAAATTCAAAATAAATATACTTGATGCCATCAAAGAAAAATCAGAATGAACTTTGAGGATTTCAATGCATGCAAATGAGATGATGGATATTTATGGTTTATAGGTAGAAACCTATAATTAAAACTTTTTTTGTTTTAATAGAAACCTATAATTAAGACTGGATTTTTATTTTCATAATTAATACCAGATTTTATAGTAGGCATTACTGGGTTAAGGGATGAAGAATTTATTAGTTTCACTAATAAGACTGCATATCAAATGTTTTAAGAAATTGTTTGGCAATGATATGCCTCTGAGATATATAGCTACCAAAAAAAAAAGTGTTGAGCACTGTGGAGAGAAAGTGCAAATAGTGACTATTACTGCTGATAATGCAAGACTCTCACAATGGATTGAGTTCTCTGGGTCACTGGTGTGTTTATGAAAAAAATAAATATGCAAAAATTAACCTTTCTCTCTGGTGGGTGCTGATAGCTTAGGGGTTAGAATCTTCGACTGATGCCGAATTGTTCGGGTCCTAGCTCTAAGTGATCAGATGTCTAGCCACATTGATGAGCTATGATACAGTGAAACTGACATATATTAGTAAAAGTTTGTCACAGCAGATTGATGTTACCTTCAATATCCTGATTCCAGAGTTTTGTAGGTGTATGTGTCCGTCCACTCTTCAGGGGGGTATCAGCAATCAACTGTTTATATTATTCAATTTTTCTTTTTTATGCATCTATCATTGGTGTAAGTTTTTGTCCATATAGTTTATTCATGTGAGCATTTGTGTGCCTGCAGCCATGCGCCTGTCTGTGCATACGTGTAGGGTGTCATGATCATTTGTTGTTTTTGTTTAATTTTTCCACTTTACCCATGCTTTTATCTTTTTTTCTTTTCCTTTTTTCTTTCAATTGTAGGCATTTGGAATTAATTATTATGAGCTAGACATGCCAGCATTTTTCATTTTTGAGTGTTCTAGTCTTTTGGGTGAGGAAGGTTGTATTTCGTTTTTTACATAAATAATTGATATTAATGCTTTAATGATATTTTTCATATATATATATATATAGGGAGAGAGAGAGGTTAAGTTTATAATTAGATATTTATTTATTATTTGAATTTATGTACTTATGCTTATTTATATATTTGTGCACATTCATAGGTATACACGTGCAAATATAAATGCATGTACACAGGCACATGTATGCTTATGTCTGTGCATTGTTATTAATAAACTAGTGCTTAAATAGTGAAGTTATTTTTTCTATTTTTAGGGTATTAATTATGGTTGGTCAGGTTTATAAAATATTTTCTTTGTTATTTGAATATGTAAATATAGCATATACTCCAGTATGCACACACACACACACACACACACACACATATATATATAAATATATTTATATATATATAAATAGTGTATATGTATTAAATTAAATATTTGCTTATATCATGTTATCATTTATCTAATGTTTCATTTTTAATGGTTAGTAGTATTTTCTTTTACCTTGGTATTATATATTGAGCTATTAATTATGGGTAGTTAGGTTTTTTTTTGTTTTTTGTGTGCATATATTTATAAATACATGCACACACACATATAGGTGTGTATGTTTAATATTTGTTCATTTATTTATTAATAATTCAGTTTTTTAAGTTTATATTATATTTATTTCATTTATTTAAAGTTTATTTTATTTTTAATTTGTGTTTAGATAGCAAAATAAGTATTTATTTATATGCTTACATTTACCCATTATTTCAGTATTCTTGTTTAAGAGTTTATTTTGGTTTTTAAAACTAATTATTGCTAATTTTTTCCTATGAGCATAATTTAAAATTTTTACTGATAATACTGTATGGGACTATTCTTTCATAATTTCTCATTTGACTTTGGGATATTGTTTTCTTTTTGGCTCCATATGTATTTTGATAGGGTTGTATTGTTTGTGTATATTTTTCTTTTGAAGGACATTTTGTAGTTATATCATTTCAGTTTTTTTTTTTTTTCTGTGACACCTATGTAACTTTTTTGTCTGTGTTAAAGTCATTAGTTATGATAGCTTTGTATATTATGTTGTTGGTTAAACATTTATTAAGTGGGCAATTTTCTTTGTTTCTGTAGTTACATTTGATGGTGTTATTTTAGTGGATGTTGTTGTTTTTGTTGAGAATTTTTTTTTTATTGTATTCAGTTATTATTTTCTCCATGTTATCTATGCAGCTGTTACTATTTTTGATTGTATTTTTATTGATAATTTGCTGTTTTTAGGGAAGTGTTTGTCAATTATTTTGAATATTTTCCCTATTTTTGTTTTTATTGTTGTAGGGGAGGTTGAACCAAATTGTTCCTTTTTTTTCTGTTTTTGTTTGAATTATTTTGCATTTTGTATTCCAGTTAGAATATCTGCTGCGGGTTGATTCATATATTTTTTTTATTTTGATTGAATATTTTTAGGCTACTGGAATTTGTTGAAATTCTTTTATTTATAGATATGGATATTTCCTTGAATACTTTAAGTGGTGGAGAGTGAATTTTTGGTAATGTATATTGGTTTGTTTATATATATATATATATATATAGTGGGTACACATGTTTGATATACCTATGTTTTTATTTTCTTAAACAGTGAAATTAATTACAACTGGCTTAGATGGAGATGCCCTACTAAAGAAAAATGAAAGTAATAAGAAATAATGTTGAATAAAAAATCCTTTCCAAAAATTACTGTTTCTGGCATGAAACTGAAACTAGCAGATATGTATTTGTAGAAGTCCGTATGAGAAATGTGCCTTCATTAATAAGTTTGTTCAAACCTTGTCCTGTCATGCTGGCTCCATGGCCAAAACTGGTAGAGGCATACTTTGGATGAAATGTTGGTTCCCTGATGAAAGAAAAAATAAAAAATAAAATAATGGTTTGATTCATGTTGGAGGCACAATTTTTCTTTAGTAGGACTTCCCAATTTAGGTTGATGGTTGTTAATATCACTGTTTAATAAAAATAAAAAACAGTGATAGCAACTCACGTACAACTGTGTACTGACTAAAAATAACATTTATAGTGATAAGAAATGTTGGAAGAAAAATCGTTTTTACCTGATATAAATAATTTTTTTTAATTGAATTCAACCCATACAAGGCAGTAAGGCCATTAAAACACATGTTATTACTGGGCATGAAAGAATTAGAAAACAGAAGCATTATTAAGGAGCAAGAACAATAGAAGAGTAATCAGGAAGACAGTAGATAGCAATTGAATTTTTGAAGATCAAACTTGACTGGAAAGCCAGAAGAAACAAGTGAGAGGAAAAAAAAACAAAAAAAACTGTTAACATAAAACTTATGGTGACAACTAGCCAATTCAACTGTAAACCAATGAGACCTTGTTGCTAATCTAGTACTGTGCTTAAATTCATAAAATCTATGTACCATAAGAATGTGCTTATTTGAACAATTACCATGAAAGTATTTATAGAAAAGGCACAGGGAAGCTACATTACAGCAATGGGAAAGTGACCGAGATCAAGACATTAGAACCAATAATATTACTGATTTTTATATATATATATATATAATGTGTGTGTGTGTGTATATATATATATATATATATATATCCAAGTATATAATTGGTGTATATGGAATGAATTCCAATAACCAACAATTACTATTCTTAAAAGAGTGCTCAATACAAAGTAGATTTTCTAAATAAATAATTATATATATATATAATATTTGTGATTAGATCTAATGTTGAATTAATGGATTTTTGTCATGTGCAGCATTTCACTAATTCAGGAATGCTTGTCTATTCTCAGATTAATCTAAATATTTTAACCTTCATTTATTTGCCGCAATTTATTTAAATAATTGAAGATGGATTTCATTTTACTCTCTAGTAGCATGTTTACCATGGCACCTGGATTTGATTAAAGAAATGATGTGTAGAGGAAGTGTATTCATTGACAGACCATCTTCTGCTTTGAATAAATACATTCACTCTGCTGTTGTGCTTTGGTTTTTATCAATGATGTAAATTTAGTGCCCTAACTCTTGTCTGATGCTATCAATTTACAAACTGAAAGCAAGATATTTCTCTTTGCTTTCCCAACTGCTGTTTTTTTCCCCCCAACTTTCTCACCAAATTTTTTCTGTTAATGATCTTTCAGTTAACTCATTGATAAGGCTAATACTATGATATCTCTTTTAAGTAATTATATTTAAGCATCAATATAAAAGCTGAATTATGTCTTGTGTACAGATTCTGACATGTATGCCAAGATCCTTTATAAGCAACAAAGTGCTGATAATTTGTTCCTTCTTGAAATAGATTGTAGGAAATTTAGTTGTAGAGGTTTTTTTTTATATATTAACAATCCAAACATTCAATTTACAAATATTGATAGATTAAAAATAAAGAAAACATGGTTATACCTGTTAAATAAATCATTTGTTTTTACAAAACTATATACAAAAGGGATTTAAAAAAAAAAAAAAAAAACTTGAAAAGGATTAAAAATAATCTTTAGTTGAGTTAGTCTTTGGGTAGTTGGTTCATAGAAAAATCTGTAGTTTGGAAAAAAAAACTTTTAAATAGTTGGTCCACAGAAAAAGACTGGTTGAGAAGATATTTTTATCATTAGTAAAGATTCACTGTCTTTGTTGTTGTTGGAGATGGTTCATTTGAAGTCTCTGACTGACTATGCCTGCTGTTGTTGTTGTTGTTGAAGATTCATTTGAAGTCACCGACCTATGTTTCTTTCAGCTGAGGGGAAGCAAAAAGCTATATAGCTATATCTTCTCTTGTGTTTAAAATGACTTATATAGTTGTATCTCTGCTCTCTGAAATTCAAAATCTGCGGGGTGTTATAAGAAATGTTTTCCTGAAAGTTAGCTCAAGAAAAATAGGGTTTTAGTTTTCTCTGGTGAAATATTTCACATGGCAATGTTAATTTCTAACCAATAGAGACTTTTAATTTAAACTGCATCGTATTGTAAAATCTTTTTGGCATGTTTGTAACATTGTCTGTTATTGGGTAGTGTATAAAGTTTGGGTGTGTTTTAATATGGTATGTATGTGGGTTTGTAACTGTGTTGAAAATAGTGTTTAAAATTCCCTAAAGTTAATTTTCATGGATTTTTCTATACAAGTTGGTTAATTTTCTTTAGAATTCCTATTATAACATCTTAATCTTATAAATAGAAATGCTTATATATTTAAAAAATGTGAAGTTTATTTACTTTGATATTTATTATGAACAATTAAATGAAATCTACTTTGGATATACTTGGTAATTCTTTCAGTAATATTACATTTAGTAATTACTAGTGTATAATCAAATGATTATATCTTGTTTATGCAACTATGAAAAAAATGAATCAGGAGAATATTACTGGACCGAATGGTGTAGTAAGGATAAATAATACTTCCTCAAAGTAACCTTGTTTTTTTTTTTTTTTTTCTTTTTTTAAATAGCTGAATTTCATGCATTAATATATTTTTGAAAATATTGTTATAGATTATTTTGATTAAGAGAAAATTAATTGTATTTTTCTAATTATTTTTGTGGAATTTATAAAAAGTTTGTCATCATTTAAGAGGTTAAGTTTAGTCAATTGTTTTCTCGGAAATATAAGGCATTACTGAAAAGCCTTCAAAACAAATCTGTTTATCATTTGACTTAACACAGCAAAAAAAAAGCTTTTAAAATATTGCATTGTTATTAAACTTAGAGAATTTGATATTTTTTACTGAAGACGTTTTTTTTTACTGAAGCAAAAGATGCAAATACTATTAAGGTGTGGGTGGTGGTGGGGGATGAAATAATAATGAATCAGAACAAATCTTTTTAAAATCAAATTTTAAGCAAGTCATAAAATTATATTTTCAAACTCTCAAACATGTGAATAAAATACCAAAGGGAGACAGTCACAACATTGGCAGAACATAAGCAATGCTAACAATACATCCAACATTCTCACAAATATGTCCGAGTTGAATCTTTTCTTTGTAATATGACTCAAATTCTTTGCAGAGAAACAATTCATAGAGATTGAAATATTCCTCATATGCTGAGACTAATTTTTATATAAATAGATGAAAAAACTACAAATATCTAAAAATGTTCTTTGTGAGAATGCGTAGTTAATTAGAGGAAGTTGTTAGGAACACTTACAATCTGGGGACAGTGATTCAATGTGCTTCTTTTGATGGCCAAAGTCATTTCCATTTCAGCTTTACTCAAATGATTCTATAAAAACATAGATATAAAACTATGCTATAATATGACCTTACTTCATTTGACCTATAGGGTCTTAAGAAACTGCCTTGCCAATAAGTTGATAAACCAGTTTGTATCTTTATCACTTTAGTCATATGGATTGTTGGTTTATTAACTCTGCAACCAAATGTCTCTTAACAAAAAGTTTGCCTCAGACCAGTGTAATGTGGTAATTTAGACTTAAGAAATTTAATATGGTTTGTTTGTGATGATCTCATGAGAAGAATTGAGGAATTGATAAGATAGAAATATGAAGAAGATTAAATGAAAGTGTTCAATTTTTAAGGCACTTATTTATATTCATGTCAAATTTAAATATTTTAACATTTTACTTTCATTATCAAGTATTATTCTAAAATTATTTTCAAACTTTCTAATTTTGTTGAACCTCATGTTTATACTTTATTCTAAGAACAAGAAAGCTTGAAGAACTAAAAGATATATAAACATTTTTAATCTCTTTTAAATTATAGGTTATTAATGTTCAACAATGGGTGTATGTGTTGTTTATAAACAATAATAAAATAAACATAGTTTCCAATTCTTTCACAATGTTTTATAAATTGAGTAATCTATTAATTCAACAATGTTTCTCTTCTGTGGGGATTTGATGCTCAAAGAAAGAAAACTTTTGTAAAGTTAATTTATACATTGTAAAAAAAATATTTTGAAATGACTAAATAAGTAGGTGTAATGTCTTGTTTAAAGTGAGGCAAAAAGCTATTTACTTGTTTAAAGAACACACTTTTTGGCCCAACCCACTTCTCAAAATCAGACCAAATATCAGCTATTTTATTTTTTTTTTTTTTTTTAATCTGAGAAGAGCTTCTTAAGCTGTGAACTTTTCAGTACCCACCTCGTAATATACCCTACCCTCATCTGTTTCATATATATTTAGTAAACACTTCACAAATAACTGAAAGTAGTTTAACTTTGTATGTGCATGCATTGAAATAAGATTGGCTTGTTTAATCTAGCAGAAAAGATAGTTTGCAAATAATAGCATTATTTCTGACCCTTTACATGAACATATTTATTAGTTACACACACACACACACACACTCGTGTGTGTGTGTGTGTATATATATATATATATATATATATATATATATATATGCACACACATTGAATACTATTTTTAAGTACTGATATTTCATATATAACATCAAATGTAATATAAGTAAAACATTTACCCTCTAGTGTGTAATCAAGTTACTTGCTTATAATATTCCAAAGTTTTAAACGCTAGAATTATGACAATATATAATTTCTAAATGACCATATAAACTGGCAAATGGTAATTTTTATGAATGATATTTGAAGAAATCATTTTACTTTATAAAATATACACTTTCTGAGAAGTTTTATGGATGGAAAAAGATACATATATATTTATTGTAATTATGTAGGTACATGTATATTTATTGTAATTATTAACTTTTTCTGTATGGTGTCCCTTCAAGATGTTTGTGATTGTGGCTCTCCACAAATTCCTGCCCTTTGTAGCTTTTAATACATTTTGTCTTTTTGTTATCTCTCCTAAACCCTGTTCCATCATCCATTTACACAAGCTATTTCTTCTTCTATGTGTCAGGTTAAATAATGTGGTTCATTTCATATTTGCTAAAATTTAATGTAATTTGTTCTTTTGGCAAAAAGAATAATTCATTTGATCTGTCTTTTAAGAATGTTTATCTCCTTTCTTCATTTCTTTCTCACCTTATTTTTATAATCTGGGTTTTTTTGCTTTGGGAGTGGTATTTGATTTAGTCAACTACTCTAATTTGCTCTTTTAAAAATGAAGACTCAAGCAATATATACCCAATCTGATTGCATTGGAAAGTAACTTTTAAATTAAAACTTTGTGTTTTTTCATATTTCTTAGTAGTAGTTAAAAAAAAACAAAAAAACAAAGTATTACCAGGTTTCTACTATAAGGCGTTTGATACAACATTCTATTGGTCTAAATTAGTTCACTCTAATTTGAGGTATTGTTTATAGGAAAATAGTTGTACAGTCTTAGGTAGTTTTGCTGGTAATATCTAAAAAACATGTCTGACTTATTCTTAAATATGCACCGCTTTCATATGTCTTGGCATTAAATGTTTACTCAACAAAATTGTTTCTCTCTGGGAACCTCTGCAGCTTGTTTGTACTTGGAGTTAATGTAGAGATAAACAGATCTGTATCATAAAAGCTTAGCAATGTGTTAAAGCAGATAAATGGCTAGTTTCTAGTGAAGAGCAAACTGATGAATGCACCTGTAAATGACAGGCTATCAGTTTGCCTGTGTTGCACTGTTAAGAAATATAAGTATATTTTTTTTTTTTTTTACATTTTTCTCTGAAGAATTATTCTGTTACATAATCAGTGCAAGCACTACCTGCCCATACAAAAGAATCAGGTTTATTTGTTCTGCTGTTTCGTTTGTTCTCCACCCAAAAAGATTGTTGTCAGGTGGTGTCATGAGAGTTAAGAGAGGCAGTATTTCACTTAGGAATTCTTGTTGTCATTATGTGAGCCTGTTTTGGAGCAGGCTGTGTCAAGTCTTGTAACAAAATGAAAGATAAATGTCATCATGTATGATTCACTTGTTGCTCTGCTCATCAAACCTCTCCCTCATTGGCTAACTTCATTATTATATACAAAGCTTTCTTCATGTATACACTTACTAGTCGTCTTAATCACGTCTCTTGGCAATATTGTATTGGTCTCCTTTTTACTTGTTTCTCAAAATCAGTATTTTGTATTTGATTTAATTTAGTCAAGTATAAGATTTCCATCTAATTGAAAAAAAAAAGAAAAAAAGCACACTTTGACATTAGAAATTTGCTAATTTTAATAAAAAGAATTTACTACAGTATAATATCAAGTATTCAGTAAATGTCAAGGCAATACATATATATTTATAGGTATCAACATGTAGTAAAAGTATATTTACTTGTAAATTTAGTGATATAAAAGAAATAAACATACTGAATGATAGAGCTGTAACCTCATAAATCTTAATGTTGGCTTATTGTATAATTTGTCACTTTTATACATTTTAATAGCAATCACATGTAAACTGTATAACCTAGTACTACTTACCTCGTGTTACTTGTAGACTTGTGATAGGCATTCTTAAGTAACTCATTATTGCCGTACAGATACTATTAATGACCTTGCAGAGCATCTTAATCTAGTTCATAGGAGAAAAAAAAAATGAGAGTATTAAGTGTGTGCAAAAGTCTCTAGATTTTTTATGTAAATATTTTTATTTTTTATTTTCTTTTGTAATTTTCAAAAACAAGGACCCTATTCATATCCTGGGGGCCATTAAAATCAGCAAAAATATTTTTAAAACATTGTGCAGTCATGTCACAAAAATCAGAACAATTGACAGAAAATATGCCCATGAATTATGTATGCACCATTCCGTGCAGTTGTGACAGAATGCAGAGGTCAAATTGTTATCTTCTTGAAGAAAGGCATTTTATGTGATAATAAAATCAAAAATTGCAGATGATATGAATGGAAAAGAGAACATACAAATTTCTATAGAAACTTAAAATAGCTAAGACTACAGAAATTGTCTTGTATGCTCTAGTCAACCAAATTGGTAAGTTTAAGATGGAAATATATACCATATGTTAAAAAGAAAGAAGAATGCTGAGTCTCTTGCTGAAATGTTGTCGGAAGCATCAACAAATAGAATACCCATTAAAAAGATCATTGAATAAGATGACTTTCCTGAATAAGTTATTGTACACCCCTGGTCAATATCTTAAGACCAGATACAAAAGGGTTAAAAAAAAAAATTATAAAATACTGTTACTTTAATCAAAATATATTTGCAAAACATTTACATTTAATTAGAAAATGTAGCTTATCAACAAACAAGTGAAAATTTTAAGCTTTTAATTGATTAATTTAAACAAACATTGAAAAAAAGGATGTTTGTTTGTCTTTTTTTTTTTTTTTTTTTTTTTTTTTTTTTTTTTTTTTTTTTGGTTGGTCATAAAGATAAAACCATGTAAATAAAAATAGCAAATACAGAACAAATAAGTCACAATGACAATTTAATTCTCAGTATATACACCATTTTTGCGAATTACTTTGAAAATTCGCTTTGGCATACTCATTACTAACTTCTGCATGAGGGTGGTTAGGATGCTCACCATGGATGCATAAACTGCAGCACGAAGAGCATCTGCAGTTTCAAATTGTGATCCATATTTATAATCATCCTTTGCCATCCACCCATAAACATTCTCGATTGGGTTTTGATCTGGAGAGCGTTGTGGATTGCAGCATTGTCCTGCTGGAAAATCCAGTTTTCTCCACATAGATGCCTTTCTTAATATGTCACTGTAACTAGCAGCTGTTTGACGACCTCCTGTAACTCAAGACTTCCATTGTATGAAAATGAACCCCAGACCATAATTGATCCACCTCCACTGTGTCGTGTTGAGAAAATTTCTTTTGGGACATCTTTTCATGCCAGTAATGCTGAAAACCATCTGGGCCATCAAGATTGAATTTTTCTCGTCTGAAAACAACACTTTCTTCTGTTTATCTACATTCCAAGTTTGATAATCAGAAGCAAATTGTAAACTGGAGGTTTTATGGTGAGGAAGAAAAAGGTGAGGCCTCTGCAGCCGTTTCAAGTTATTTATACCCTTTCTGATTTAAATGCCGTCGAATTGTTCAAGAGCTGCATTCAGCATCTGTATTTGCTTTTATCTGATTTGATGTTAGGCTTGAATCTCTCTTAACTTCTCGCCTAATGCATCTGTCTAGAGATGGTGAGATTTTATTGGGGCGACCGCTTGATATTTTAGAAGCATATGCATCCAGATTTTTAATGAAGTAGCAATGACAGTTCTGCTAAGGCCAATTTCACTTGCAATTGGCTTGTTGTGAAAGACCACGTCTTTGAAGTTCAACAATCCTGCCCTGTTCAAACTTTGTTAAACTTTTACCCATAGCCATTTTAAAATCTGAAATTTAATACTGGAAATGAGCTACGTAGATGTCTACACGCCTGAAGCTATGAGCACACTGACTAGTTCTAAAATTTTTGTCGAGTAATTTGTTTTTTTCACACATGGTCTTATCTTTATGACCAACTAAAAAATCCTTTTTTCAATGTTTGTTTAAATTAATCAATTAAAACCTTAAAATTTTCACTTGTTTGTTGATAAACTACATTTTTTAATGAAATTTAAATGTTTTGTAAATATATTTTGATTAAAGTAACAGTATTTTATTTATTTATTTATTTTTTTTTTTTTTTAACCCTTTTGTATCTGGTCTTAAGATTTTGACCAGGGGTGTATATTTATCAGTGTTATAGTAGATTATGCTGGAGGTTAACATCAGCCATGTTTATGGAAGGCAAAAAGGGTTCTCTCAGATGATTAAAATGAAACAGTTTCTTTTTGGTGGAGTTAAAATTAACAATCCATTCCTCATTCCAGTTAACAAATTGTAGATCATTTTTGAGATCAGCTACCAATTTGATCTTATTTGAACTGATCACACTATCATTAAGACAGAAGTAAATAGTTGTATCATGCACATAGATACCAAGTTGAGAACTCATGACATCAGAAGGTCATTGGTGAAAATTAGTAACAATGTAGATCCAAGGCGAGAGTCCTGGAGGACATCTGCATTAAGTCATTTTGCGTAATCAAAATTATATAGCAGAACACTTTTATATCCCATATATAGTTTTCTTGATAGGACATCAAAACCATGTTAATATTTTATAATCTTTGTCTATTTTATGGAAACCATTTAAATATAACCGCAGCATTTGAATTTTGCTGATAATTTTAAGTGAATAGAGAAAGTTTTAATAAATTTCTTTTGCTTTAATGCCAGTATTCCTTCTGTTTTGCTTTTCTCTTTCTCTCTCCAATGCATGTGTACCTGTGTACATATATACATACACTTTATATACTGTAAATTTTGTTACTTTTCTTTGTCTTTTATCATCATGGTTGATGCTAACCTCCAGTAGAGTGACTCATCATACCTTCTCTGGCTGTTTTCCACAGACATGAAATGGAACGATTATATTGAATCAATTGCTAGATTTGCTGCTATGAATGTTGGTTCATTCTGTTTTACTAGACAATTTTTCTCACCAGATTCTACCTTACATATTTATAAGTCTACCATTCATCCATGCATTGAATATTGCAGCCACATCTGGTCTGGTGCTTCTGCTATGTATTTAGAGATTCTTGACAAAATCCATTGAAGAATCTACAATATTATCAGTTCTGAGATCTCATCTTCAGTCACTTTTCCACCATCCTAATGTAACTTCCCTGTGCCCTTTTCTATAAATATTTCCATAGTAATTCTTCTGATGAGTTTTCCTCTGTAGAACCTCAACTTTATGAATTTAAACTTAGTACTAGATTGGTAGCTAGGTCACATTTTACAGTTGAAGTGGTTAAATGTAACAGTTTCTTCTCTCACACCTCTTGTTTGTGAAACTCTCTTCTGGCTTCTTGCTTTCCATATTCAAAAAGTTAAATTCAATATCAATCATTATCTTCTGTTTTAATTTCTGTTCTGTTATTGTTCTCTCTCCTTAATAATGTTTTCTTTTTCTCATTCTCTCACACTTAGTAATCCCTTGTGTCTTAGTGTCTTTCTTGGGGTCAAATTATTAAAAAAAATAAACATAAATAAAAGTAGTCGGTTTTTATGATGACCTTGAAAATTAGTTTTGCTAAAAATATTTTTGCTTGCTTCATAATAGAAAATTATTTCTAATAATGACACCCCTCATTCTTTTGCAGTTGTGATAAATATGCTTTTTAAAAAAAAAAATAAATAATAATCTATTGAGAGGGTACAAATTGTCTTAATTGATTATATTACTGTAGAGTTAATTAAAAGAAAACAGTTCTCCCTTGTGCATTTACAATTCCTCTTTACTAACTCTAATATCAATAAAAGAGCATTTTTAAAAGCTCAAGATATTAAGATATGTTAATGTAAATTGTAACTACTTCATGTATTAAAATCTAAAAATGTCCCATTAAAAAAAGTCAGTTATTTCTTATATAATGTTATAAAAATTTTATATTTAATATTTCAATAATTTAAGTTTTGAAGTATTTTTATTTTAAATAATACACATTAGATGTGTTCAAATGTTGTGAAAATCATTTACAAAATTGTTTTTCACTACTTGTATCTTAGTCTTTGCTTCATATCAAATATTTCAAATGGATACTTGCTTATCTATGGAAGTATATTATCATCAGTACAATTTTAATTGTTCACTTCTCTTTTATTTGACATAAATGTTTATCTTCTTGCGATATACACAAAGGGAAAGAGAAAAAGATACGCTTCCCACTTTTCGCATTACTAAAATATCTGAGGTTAAATTTGTAAATACCTTTTCAACTATTGGTCACTATGTTCAACAGGTTTTATCACTGGCGGATACTACTAGGAGTACAAAGCTAAAGGAATACAATTAAGTTTGGAGAGTAACTGTGATACTCTTTTTAAAGCTTTCTGAATAAAGTGTGTTTTTATTAGAATGGGATTTATATTAATCCTGCCAATGGTAAGCAAGGTAACATTTTCTTTTCTTTTTTTTTCTTTTTTCTTTTTGTTTTCCCTCTTTTTTTTTCTTTTTCTATTTTCTTTTGCTTTCTTTTCTTTTCTATTTGCTTTCTTTTCTTTTCTATTTGCTTTCTTTCCTTTTCTATTTGCTTTCTTTCCTTTTCTATCTTTTTGTTTCTTCTTTTTTCATTCTCTCCTTTTCTTGTCTTTTTTCTTTTCTTCTTTTTTCATTCTCCCCCCGCTTTTTATATTATTTTTTGTTTTACATTTAGAAATATAAACTTATTTTTTGTATAGGTTTTAAGCGAAGCAATTTATTGAATAAAGAAAAATAACATTTTATATAGCCTTCAACTTAAAGAATCCATCTTCCCAGAATTTTGGTGGTTTCTTGGCAAAGAATGCATTAAAGTGTTTTTTATGTCATCCAAAGAATTAAAATTTTTACCATTGATCTTATTTTGCGAGGACCTGAATAAATGAAAATCTGAAGGACCAGTGTCTGGTGATTATGGTGTGTGGGGTAACATATTCCAGCCAAGTTGCAACAATTTTTGCAAAGAAACATGAGGTCTGGCATTATCCTGATGGAAAACAACACCCTTCCTGTTCGCCAATTCCGGGTACTTTTCAGAATCAATTGACTGGTTACTTGGCAGAAGCAAATAGTACAGGATTTCTTTCCAATCCCACCAGATGTACAACATGACTTTCTTAGGATGAAGACCTGCTTTTGAAGTTGGCTTATGTCGCTTACCCCAGGATTTTTTTCATTGAACATTATTGTAAATGATCAATTTTTCATCATCTGTCACAATTTGCTTCAAAAAGGGTGCTTTTCCATACCAATTCCCATGTTGTGTAATGCAGTTTATTCTCAATCAATGTCTTGATTTGGTCATCATCCATAATGGTGGTGGTGGTGGTGGTGGTGGGTTCTTCATCAATAAGGCAATAATCACCAACTCTAAACTTAGTGAACTACTTCCATACAGTTCTGTCAGCTAAAGCACCTTTACTATTACATATCCTTTTTGTTGCTTGCAAGGCATTTTTGCATTTATGGTACAAAAAAGAAACCTCAAGTGTCTAAAATGCACCTTATAATCTTCCATTTTCAAAGGGATGCAAAATTGACACAAATTAAGTAATTTTAAACTTTCTTTCTCAAAGGAGAATTTGAAGTATGCTCTTATTGGAAATGTAAGCATATTATATCTGTCAATAAATTTGACATGTTCTCAATATATATATTCTTTTTACAGTAAGGTTCACCCCCTTTACAAGGCCTGGGGGCAACTCAATGTAGAGGGTTATATCAGGAGGCAATTTTCTGCAGATAAGAGGGGAAGATAATAGCTAACCCTAACCTGGAATAGTGAATAGAATTGTAGTGATTGAGACAACTTCCTCTTCAGAATCAATTCCACAGAGTAGTGGTTTGTATGTAGTATAATTTATTTAATCTATTTTATAACACCTATTTAATTCCCATGAAAAAATTCAAGTATTTATTTTACACTAGTTTTCCAAAATGTATAGATGCTGAGATTTGGCTTTTTAACATGTGGTCCTAAAAGGAATATGTGCTCAGAATATGAGGCTAAGTAAAGTTAGAATTTTCTGTGTTATTGATCAGAGAAGTTGAAACTTTGAAAAGTGTTTAGAATATGAGACAAAGTTAAGTAATCTAAGGGAGGTAACTCAATATTTGGGATTTAAAATATTTCTGATGCTAGAATGAAACTCGACATTTTCTTATATTTGTAAGGTTGGGCATGAAAATTAGACAAAAATTAATGTAAGCATAACTATCTATTGCAAAAATTTAATACACTGACTTCCAATTTTCATTTTTTTTTTTTTTTTTTTTTTTAAACAAGGATTGAGGAATGAGTTCAAAATTAATTCAAAATTATGCTACAAGTTAGACAAATTTATTTTAAAATGGGTTTTATCTTCAGCTTTTTTTCATTGCAAAAATATTTTCATGTTAGGATAAAATTTGTCAACAGAAAGATAGTTAGAATTGAATCTACATGTAAGTCAGCTATTTGCTTCTGTCCAGATGATATTTTTATAGCTTTGTACTTTCTAGAGTCCTTTAGAGGTTAATGTTATCTATCAATCGCTCCTTCTACATTAGTAAAACTGAGGCTTAAATTTTATTTTTAATAGTTGCAGTTACTTTTCTTTTTTATTGAAAATATCAGTTTCTTCAATTGTGTTTCCTCACAGGTGGACATCTTTTATTCTATGTATTTTATTAGTTCAGATAATATACTGTGTGAATGAATTGTGATATATTAGAATTGAGAAATTTAATAATGGTAGATAGTCAATGAATGTGAAAAATAATTAAGCTTAAACTGATATATAAAAAATGTTCAAATGACACCTGAAGAAACCATCCCCTCCCCCAAATTATTATGGGACTAATTATTGATACCTCACCCCTCATTAAAGATTTAACAATTTAACTTTTTTAAAGGCCAATAAGAACTTATTTACAGAGATATATGACAGTGTAAAAAAAAACAAAAAAAAACCCTCGTGTGATGCATTTCGCCCTTTAATAAATAAATAATCCTCAACAGAATGCAGAAAGCACTGGACAGCAATTTCATCCTATCTGGACTTATCAACAGTGTGCATCAACTACTGAGAATCAAATCCACACACACACACACATATATATATATATATATATATATATATATATATATATATATATATATATAGCTGCCTAAATAAACACTATATATATATATATATATATATATATATATATATATATATATATATATATAGCTGCCTAAATAAAAACTATATATATATATATATATATATATATATATAATCTTTAATTGTATCAAGGATGTGTTTTTTGGTGGTGAAATTGTGTGTGTGGCTGCTACATAGTAATTTTACAGTGGAGTTTGAATGGTTTGTGTGCTCTTGGTAGTCACGTGCTACGTGTGGCCATGTGCAAGACTGCATGACTTGTCAAAAACCAATGACCTATATCAGACACACCACAGACATGTCTTGTTCATAAGTTGGGGATAGAACTTTGTAGTAGCAATTTATTATATAACTTATTTGCATACAATACATAACTTTAATTACAGAATGGAGTCTATTTAGTGTGTGGCAACTTATTCTTCTATAATATGAATATTATATCCTTTTTTATTAATGGATACCTAATTCTGGTGGAATCGATCAGCAGAAATAAAAGTAAAACTCATTTACTATCGTATTTTATTTACAGACTATGTAGTGAATGATACTGAGGAATCCTTCTTTTGGAGTAATTTCTTTGAAGACTTCTCATAAAATATTTGAAGTCATGCTTTCTGCACTACCTTTCCACTTTAACCTTGAAAACAGACTGGATGGCGAATGAAGAGGTCAATAGAATCTCATGAATTTATAGCAAATAAAGCCTATTTCTACCTTGAACTTGTTAACCTTCATTGTAATTAGGTTTATGGATAAAAAAAAACTTGTTAAATTAATGGACTGTTTTATAAGGCAGCACACATCTAATAAAGTGACTTTATTCTTGAAACAAAGCACTATCAAATAAGGTAACTAAGGGCATTTTGACACATGAATTCTTTGTAAATATATATTTACTAAGTATCACTTTGTATCGGATAAAATGGTATTTTACAAATTGAGAAGGCCTGCTTAGAAAATTGGCCTTGAAAATTATAGTTTTTTCCCCCTTGACTCACATGCCAGCTGCTGATATTTGTGAGAAGTGTGTATATATATATATATATATATATATATATATATATATATATATAACACACACACACACACACACACACACACACACACCTGTGATGCTCCAAGAGGAGAGGCTAAGCGCATCACTTTAACACAGAAAAATTAAATTTGACTACTATAAATGCACAATACTGCTGTAGCCACAATTTCACAGTGTTAAAAATTGGATTGAATAATTGAGATATCATGAAGAACCATGGTCTGGATAAACAATGGGGAGAATCCCCATCCGGAGAAACTGAAAAGTGCAGTTTGGAATAAATGACTGAAAGCTAATGATGGAAAATGGTTCATGAATTATTGATCATTATGAATTAACACTGAAAGTGTTCTCTAAGAGACAAATTGAAATTCATAGAATGAGTTAGGAAAGATAAACACTTTCCAAAGAAATGCATATAATTTTTCAAAACTGGATTTGAAGACAAGAAAATGTAATTAGATTAAATAAAGCTTAGTTTAAAGAACACTTCTATGATATATATATATATATATATATATATATATATGAAGAGAGAGAGAGAGAGAGAGACCCATGTTATCTCTCTCTCTCTCTCTATTATATTGATTGGCTGAGATCATTGGCTTCCAATGTGGTTTTTAATATTTCTCTTATGATTTTTGAAAGGTAAGCTTTTGCCAGAAAGATGAGAGCAAAACATATCCAAAATTAATTAATTTCTAAGACATTTGTATAAGCAGCTACAGAAAACCAAAAAGTGTCTAGAAAGTAATTGGCAACTAGAATCCATGTTCCAATGAAGAAGAATTGAAAACAACTGGATCAATTAGGGCTTAACACTGTAAGGGAAATATTTTTTGAGTCTTTACAAAAAATATGAATGAACAGTTTCATATCAAACAGTAAATACATGAACACATCACTGGAAAAATCTAAAATTTAAAAAAAAATATTTCTAGTATGGATTTGGGAAAGAATTAAAAAAAAAAAAAAAAAAAAAAAATGGTTAGAGAAATAAGACTTAGAAATTCCTTGAACTCTTGGATCTGGCAAATGTTTCTATTTCTATTCAATACAGTCATAGGCAAAGCTATGGAATTTTTCTGGTACCCATAAAAAATACTGTAAATACTTACTGTCAGTGTGTATGCATGTAGTTCAGTGCATACACTACTCATCCGTGGCAGACACTGGAGATTGACATAACGAGGTGATGTGAGATGTCAGCACTTTTATAGTAATGGAAATGTTACTGTGTAGAATGGAGCAATACATTCCAAGTATGGGATAGCATCTGCCATGAAAACTTTCATAGATGACTGTCCATGGAACATCAAATGGACTGCTTCTGCAAATACACAGGAATGGGGACAAAGTCCTGAGAAAATAGGTGTTTCTCCTTAACAAAAGACAGTGATAGCAGTATAATTGTCTGTTAATGTTTCTCAATATCAAAATTGTGAGTTATACATAAATAGTCCTTGTCATTTACAGATTTCTGGCAGATATAATGAAGTAATTTTCTGCTATGTAGTTACCTCCAACTTGCTCGCTGAAAAAACAGCATAGAATGATGAAAAAAGGGCCCAAACTTAATAAAAACAGTTTTATTGTCAAAATGTTTGTTATTACTAAAAGGAAAAAACCAAAGTATATTTTTAATTATTTAATTAAATTTTTAATTCTTTCTAGCATGTTTGAAATTTTGGTTAAAAATAATTTTTATGGCAGCGGTTGATGTATTTACAATTAGTATTTTTATCACCTCCCACACCCGAGATGAAAAACACAGTAATTTTGAAATTCTTGCAAAAATCAAATAATTGCTTTAATTTAATGATACTTTCAGGATTTATTCATGAATGAATGGAATTATTTTTAACATTTTTTTTTCTGTTTTTTTTTTTCTTATATAAAATCTTGGTTAAAATTTTTTTTTATTTTTGCATATGTTACCAATACCCGACTACCACTTAATTTCATGAAATTTTGAGAAATTGTAATCTCAAAATTTTATTAGTTAAAAGCAGGGCTCTTTGGATAATTTAAATCATCAGTGTTATTTTTTTTTTTTTTTTTTTAACAGGACTCCTAATTACCAAAACTGCTCTGAATCGTAAAATAAAAATACAATAAAACTATGACATTATTTAATTAGAAAAGTTTTTAATTGCTTTTATAAATAAGATTTATTAAGGACAGTATTGTCTTAAAAGAAAAAAAAATTCAATGAATAACAAGAGTTGTTTTCATTTTTTAAAAATTTTAATTATGATAATTGAAATTGTTTAAAATTCTGCATTATTTTAATCTGATTGCTATTAAGTGAAATCTATAAATGAAATTTATGAATCAAAAATTGAAAAGCTTAATGTCGTTTACTCCCAATATTTTTAAAATAATTTTTGATTTTTCCTTTAGTGTAGAAACATTCCCATTTTCGTAAGTATGGATGTTTGTCGTGTTTTAAGAGTTGTCCTCCCTTAAAATTTGGCTGTCTGCAATTCTTTCATTTTCATTTCTGTGTTTCATTGTGTTTACATCTCAACAGGCTATGCAAATTATCCCTTAAACTTTAAAATTTAAGTAATTTTCACTTTTTTAAAATTCCTATTTCACTAAATATTTAGTGTAGGTCATACTTCAATTATTTAATTTTTTTTTAGTTTATATAATTCTACTAAAAAAAATAATTTTTACTTGAATTAAATTTTTCTTATTCAATTTCTATTTGAAGTTCTTATTTTTTAATTTGAATGTCATTTTGAAATTTCCTTTCAAATTATTTTTACTTACTCATACAAATGTTTTTTTGTTAGTAGTTTTTTTTTTTACTTTAAGTTTCTTTTTGTGAGTTATTTTGATAAAGATGTAATAAATATATAAATCTAAGAAACTAAAATTCAATAAAATATTAGATAATTGTTGAAAATATGTTAATTTTAAAATATTACTAGGTAGTTAAAAACCAAAAAGGATGTGTTCACTTAGATCACATAAATTTATGTCAATTTTTGGTCAGCCATACTGTCAACACCATCAGTCAGTACGTTAGAAAAATAAGACCCCATTGTTAAGTAATTCTTGTATACTACATCTTATGCTATAAGTAAATAATTTGTTTTAAATCAGATTAATTTAACTTTAAATCTGATAATTTTCAATAAATAACATGTCATGAATATATATTTTATTTTTGGAAGATTTTTAAAACTGAGAATTAACTTTTGTTTACAAATCTTTCAAAATGGCTGATATTTATTGATTTTCTGAAAGCGACCAAAATGTTGAGATTCCAATCTAATTTCTATTTGAAATATACGAGAGTATTTTACTTACTGTAAATAGTAAACTTAATCATTTAGTTTTGAATTAAAGCTAAAAAGAAAGCTTCAAGAATGCTTTTTTCCTTTTTAAAAATTCATTTTAAACCTTTAGGTATTGAAAATTTAATGAAGGTTTCTAGTGCTGTGTATAGGTCCTGAGAATAAATTGGATCTTATAATGGACAAAAAGAAAATAGTTAAGGGCTTTCACCTCTTTAATTAGACTGGCCTTACATAGTGTAAAATTGAAATCAGGACTATGTTGAATGTGCTTTGTAGATAAATATACATTCACCAAAGTACAATTATTTTTTATTACTCATTTGTTATCACTCTCAACTCTGGAGTTAATACTTATAGAAAATCAAAGCCTGACAGTTGTAAAGACTGAATTCTGTTTGAAACTCATGAGATAAAAATCAAGACATGATAATAATAATAAAGGAGATTCATAAGTCTGAAGAAAGGGAAATGTTTTATGAGGCCAGTTATACAAGTGAGGGAAGATGGCTTGAAATTAGTGGGAGAATGTCAAAGATCTCAAATAGAAAACAAAGGTCCTGATAAAAAGCCATTTGTAACCTACTTTCTATGCCCTGCAGTGATCAAACCATAGAAGCTTCAAGCATTAAATTCAGGCAGTAAATGTGAGAAAGTAGATAATTTAGAACATTCCCTTTACTGAATCAAGTGTATACATGAACACTCAGTGCCAATGATACACAGTAAAATTGTGTCCCTGTAAACATCTGAAATGGTGACATATAATTTTACTGAAATTAATTTGAAGCAATATCTTGATGATCTTATGAGAAAAAGTTGTCAAAATAGAATATATAAAATGAGTGAAAGAAATAGCTGGCAGCTGGTTGTGTAATATGTTTCCATAAATATTGGATGATTTTAGATACTTCAACCTCAAAATAAGGTTTCAAGGAATTAATAATACAGAGGGAAGAAAAAAATATTGCAAAACTTCAAAACCATAAGATTGTATTTAATTGAATGTGGCAAGCCTATCTTAAGCTACCTGAATGAAACTTTGTAACCCTGGAAGAAGACAGTCTCAAGCACTATTGTAGATGCATTTCAGCAAAATATATGCAAGGAGGTGCTGAAAAATTCTCAACCTAAGATTAAAACAAATTCTGGTATTTGGTAATTTAGTCACATTTTAGGAATATCTTTTTGAACATCTCGTGTTTAAAATTTGATGCTTAAAGCTCTCTAATCATGAGTTCAGTTAACTAATTTTGGCAGAGTTGAATCTCAAATTATCTTGTCATGTAATTGTGTGAGTGAGGAAATATTGAGCATTACTCATGAAAATTCAGGATCATAAATGCCGTTGTGTATTTAATTTGCTCTATATGGCTTTTTTTTTAATTTAAAATAAAACATTGTGTGAAACTTTAAAAAATGATAGAAAATATTTATTCTACAGCCTTTTGTTTGCCTATTTATTTGTTTTCTTATTAAGGACTATCCAAATAATAGTTGTTCACTTTAGAAGCAGTACTTTATTTCTTTCATCATCTTATATTCTTATATTACCAAAATATTTTTTGTTGAATACAATTTTTAATCTGTTAGATCTTATTAATTGAAATTGTATCTTTTATGTCACATACTAATATTTACTGTATTTCATACCATATAAGATGTACTCCCTCCACCCGCTAAGTCAGCTTATATCTTATGCCCCTAATGGTTGTTATTGGTACAAGACTGACACCTAAATACTCCTGTTACACATATTAGTATCCTGTTGACCTCAGGATAAAATATGATTATGTTTACAAATCAAATTATATTAAAATATGTATATAGCTGAATTATTCATTGAAAGTTATTAGTTTTTCTCCCTAAAGTATTCCTTGCCAAATTATAGATTTAAATACTACATGAATGTTTTCTCTGGAAGTACAGTATGTCAGTGAAACTGAAAATACCATACCATGTCTGACAGCATTAGACTGTAAGAATCTTGGGAATTTGTAAGCCATGAAAAGATTTAGAAGCAAGCATCCTAATCTATTCAAGAATTCTGTCTTGTAAATATGACAGCAGACTAATGTTAAACAAATTACTTATAATTAAATGATAAAATTCATCCAAAAGTATTATTTTACTTTCTCATGTGTATGATGACTTGGAACTTGAGTAAAGGCTTGAGCCATAGACAGTTTTTTTTTTTTTAAATTAGTATCACCCCATGCAAGGCATTAAAGCCACTAAGACACAAGGTATTATTGGATGTGGACGAATTAGGAACAGAAACATTAATAATGAGCAGGAAGAGAAGAAAGTAATCGGGAGGACAGTAAATAGCAATTGACATTGCATTTAAATTTTTGCAGATTAAAATTGGCTGGAAAGCATGGAGCCAGACGGTAGTTCCACAAGTAGAAGAAAAGAAACTGTTAGCATAGAACTTACGGTTACATATAGACAGCTCAACTGTAAACTGATGAGATCTTGATGCCAGTCTAATACTACACTTAAATTAAAAAAAGTCTAGTTACCATAGCAAAGAGTTCATCAGAACGATTACCATGAAAGTATTTATAGAAAAGGCACAGAGAAGCAGCCTTGTGGCGGTTGTAAACTTACTGAAGCTGAGCCACCAGATCAGAACTGATAATATTGCTGATTCTTTTTTGGATTTTATCAAGGAGCTCAAGGCAAATAGCAGGGTCATTGGACCATATGTGGCAGCAACATTCTAAGCATGGGTGAATGGTAAACATAACTATGTATGATAGATTCTGGAGAGAAAGATTGTCTTGCATGACACTGTGAACCAAATTACTCAGCAGCTGACCTAGCAGTGGATTCAATATAGTCTTTCCACTTAATGTCATCTGAGAACATTAGCCTGAGAAATCACAAGAAGTCACTTTCCTGGAGGTTAGCATCAGCAATGTTGAGGCAGGGGGGGTCTTTCAGATGATTATTGGAGAGAAGTTTAGTTTTGGAGTTTAAAAAAAAGTTAAATTTTAAGAACCTGTAAATCATGAACTTTTCTATTTACCATATATATTTTAAAGGGTCCCTGCATATAATGTATATACCAGTGTTACACATTTGTTGTTTATTTTTTGTTGGTCCTTGCAAAAATTGATTTTTATTACTTCTTAACAGGTGGTACTATATCAGCCAAAATTACTTGGAGTTTTTCTATGTACTAAGTTATCTGAGATTACTTATTTGGTACTAAGAGATCTGGGAGAAAAAAAAAACAACTCTTCTGACTATCCCTTGATTTTCTTTTGAATGTTATCATGGCAGAGAGAAAAATCCAATTTTTATTTCCAAAACACATATATATTTAACATTGTTTCAGTAGGTAGACCCTCCTACCACCCGGTCAGCACTCCTCCCCCTTCTCCTGGACATGAGCAGAGGCTCACACCTTGTTTCTTGTCTAAGAAGGGGTTCCCGGTACTCTCTCTCTCTCTCTCTCTCTCTGGCCTCTGTACTAGTGCTGATGTGTTTCTCCTGTGATGTGTGCAGTCTGTGGCATTGCCTCTTCATTTTGAGGGTACATGGTTGACAGTTCACTGGTTGCTGTTTCTGACTGGTAGTTAGGAGCCCTAACTCTTGTGTAGCATCTTGAGCGACCACTCTGATCAACAGTTGTATAATACCAGGGTGTTTGTAGTGCCATGACGCACATCGAAAGGTGTCCCTGCAGTCGCCTCCGGTGGGCAACCCTGAGGCCACATTATGATGCAGGCTGTGCCAACTCCTCTCTGCTCATGTTGCGGTCGAAAACCATCTGCTTCTCTTCAAGCCTTCTCATCTTCCAACAATTACTCCACATGAAGACTCAAATGAACCAAAAAAGTAAACCTAAACCAGCCCCTCAAAAATCACCTAAACCCCTCAACATTTCGTTCTTCAACATCTGTGGCATTAGAACAAATTTCTGCAGTGTGGAATCTTTCCTCACAGCAAACTGCCCAGATATACTGGCTCTGTGTGAGACAAACCTTGTCTCGTCTATTCCCTCCTCTGATCTCTCGATCCCCAGCTACCTTCCTCTCCTCAGGAAAGACTCTCTAACCCACATCTCCCTCTGGCCAGAGAGTTGTCTTTCGAATCGCCAGACCATTCGTACATGTGTCTCCGACTATCTCTCCTCAATGCCGTAAGCTATCTCTTCTTCCTCTATCACTCTCCATCCTCTCGATAGCATATCTGACAGCATAGACAAGGCCCTCTCTCTCCACCCGTTTGCTCACATATTCATGTTTGGTGACTTTAACGCCTATCATACCAAGTGGCTCGAGAATGCTACTACTGACCGGGCTGGCATTCAAACACTTAATTTCTCAATTTCTCATTCCCTCATGCAGATAGTTAACTTCACCATGCATTTCGCCCTCAACCTGGCAGGTAAGGCCTCTCTTCTCGATCTGTGTTTTACCTCCATCCCCGAATCTTGTAGTGCCACACAGCTCTGCCCTCTTGGTAACTCTGATCATGCCGTGGTGTCTGTTATCATTTCCATCAACTCCACACCCCACAAAGAACCTCCCATCACTAGAACCTCGTTCTACTATCAACGAGCGGATTAGGACTCATTCCGTGACTTCCTCCGCAATGTCCCCTGGGATATTGTCTTTACACTCCCTGTCCAAGATTGTGCTTCTGAGGTCTCATCCTGGGTTAAAGCTGGAATCGACACTTTCATGCAAGAGTGTCCTGAACAACAGAAAACCCTCCATACCTCCTTTATTCAACCAGTTTGAGGTCTTGACCTCCTCTACTGACAAGGCTGAATGCTTTGCTCAAGAAATTCTCACTTGATTCAACGCTCGACTCCTCCGGTGTGCCCATACCAGACTTCCCTCTAAGAACTGAGGCCCTATTGAGCGGCTTACACATAACCTCGTCATTGGTACTGGGCATTATCTCCAATTTAGACCCCCACAAGGCTAGTGGTGGAGATGGCATACCAGCCATTGTTTTGAAGAAATGCGCGCCTGAGCTAGCGCCTGCCCTCTCTAAACTGTATAATTACTGCCTCAAGGAATCCTGTTTTCCTGACTGCTGGAAGTCCTCATCCATTGTTCCTATCTTTAAGAACTCTGGAGACCCCTCTAATTACTGTCCTATTAGTCTCCTACCCCTCTTTGGCAAAGTCTTTGAGGCCCTAATCAATGCCGAAGTAGTTAACCACCTTACATCCCATGATCTGCTCTCAGACAAGCAATATCATTTCTGCTACGCCCAATCTACAGCTGATGTGCTTATGGCCATCACTGAAACCATCTACCAAGCCTTTCAAAATAACAGTGAGGCTCATGCCGTGGCCCTAGACATCTCCAAAGCGTTTGATAGGGTTTGGCATGCCGGCCTTCTTCATAAGCTCCAGGGTTATGGTATTACAGGTTGATTGTTTGATCTAATACAATCATTCCTGTCAAACCGTGAATTGAAGGTCGTTCTCAACGAATTCTCCTCCAGTTCCTATCCCATGAATGCAGGTGTTTCCCAATGGCTCCATCCTTGGCCCCCACTCTATTCCTTATTTTCATCAATGACCTTCCTGATGCCATAGATTCCCAAGTTGGCATCTACGCGGACGACACTACAATTTACTCCTGCCTCAAAAACAAATCTAGTGTCGGTGACAAAACTAACTTGGCCATGCATCTTGAAATGGACCTCCAATTGGTCGTTAATTGGGGCAAGAATTGGCTGGTCAAATTTAATGCCTCAAAAACTAAACTACTCTCTATTAATTACTATAGAGATCCTTCCCTGCCCCCCATTAGAATATCTGATAGTCAACTTCTTGAGAGCAACTCCCTGCATCTGCTCGGTCTCACGTTGACTACTGACCTGAGATGGAACAAATACATTGAGTCAATTGCTTCTTCCACCGCGAGGAAAGTTGGCTCTCTGTGCCGTGCCAGGAAATTTTTCTCCCTGGAATCGATACTTCAAATTCAATCATTTGCCCTTGCATGGAGTATTGCTGCCATATATGGTCTGGGGCACCTTCTGTTTACCTCGGAGTTCTTGACAAGATCCAGAGACGGATATGTAATATAATTGGCCCTGATCTGGCGTCTCGTCTACAGTCACTCTCTCACGGACGCGCCATCGCCTCTCTCTGTCTTTTCTACAAATACTTTCATGGTAATTGCTCCGATGAGCTGCTTTCACTGGTTCCCAGCCTCCATGAATTCAAGCGCCCTACGAGGCTGGCATCCCGCTCCCACCCTTACACTGTAGAAACTTTTAAATGTAGCCGTCTCTTCTATTCCAATAGCTTCATACCTCACACCTCTCGCCTGTGGAACACCCTTCCCGATTACTGTTTCCCTGAGAGCTATAATCTCCAACTATTCAAATGTAATGTCAATCGACATCTCCAGTTACCTTGATCTACCCACTATTCTTCTCCTCATCCTTTCTTCTATCTCTCCTATCTGCTCTCGCTCCAAATCTTCTGCAACCCCCTGCATCCTAGTGGCTTCACACCTTGCTCGGGGCATAATGCTTAAAAAAAAAAAAAATACTCAAATATCTTTATAGTTGCTGTTGTTGCTGCAATGTTTCAGTCAATCTATTCTTCATCCATTGTTAGTTGTAATCTGTGAGAACAAAGGAAAACTATCAGAAACAACCATTTTACATAATTCTTCCAACAATGTTGGATATGTTAATGGCTCTTATCAAAGTTATGAACAATATATTGACATTCGGTACCTCCACAAAAATGTGATACCTAAGAGTTAAAATGAATTTTTAATAATGAAAAATCTTTCTTGAAGCTTTTATTTTATTTTTAATTTCAAGCTGATAGATTAAATTTAATATTTCCAATATGCAAAATACTATGCTGTATTTCAAAACTAATTTGAATTGAATGAATAGAAAGGAGTTTTCGTTTTGAAATTTCTAACATTTTTGAATTTCATGCCATTTTTAGCAAACTGTTATAAAAATGTAAAACTCATTAAAAAATCTTCCAAAAATAAAATATACTTTTCTGAAACTTTTTTTTGAGGAATATTAGCAGATTTAAAGTATAATTAATTTGATTTGGAAAAACTATTTACTTTAAACTTAAAATATCACAGAATTGCATTTTTTTAACATGACTGTAGTGGTTTATTTATGTTGACAGGTTTTTAACAGCTCCATGACAGATTTTTATCTAATGTTATCCTACAGCAGCTTTACATGTAAAACAATTGAAGAATATAATACGAGCACCTTTTAAGTACTCAGTAATCTTAAAATAAATATATTTTCTGTAATCTAATGTTTTATCAAATTTTAGAGAATTTTGGCTTTAAATTTACTATTTGCTGATGATGTAATGTATGGGCGATTGTATCTACAAAAATCAACACGTTTATACACATACAAAAATAATTCCAAATTCTTTTTAAAGATAATCAAGGTTGTCAGATTGTAATAAGCTTTACGATATATGATTAGTAAATATAGTATTACTTAATAACAGTTGCACCATTGAAACTGAATTTTAAAAGATTTAAAAATTTTATAAATTATTCTAATTGAAACTGCAAAAAATGAAAACAAATCTTGTAAAAATTTATTTTTCAGCCCCAAATTTTTTCTTAAGACAATATTTTCCTTAATATATAATATTTGTAAAAGCAATTAAAAGCTTTTCTAATTAAACAATGTCTTAGTTTTATTGCATTTTTTTTATTTTACAATTCAGAGCAGATTTTTGGTAAGATAGGGTCCAATTTTACACAAAAAAAAAAAAAAATTGATTTTAATTCTCTGAAGAGTTCTACTTTTAACTAATATAATCACTAAAAATTGTTGAATTTTTCTAGTTTTCATAAAATTAAGTGGGGGTGAAATACATTTAAAAAAAAAATTTATGATTTTCTTAAAAAAATATTTCTAAAATAATTTCATTCATTTGTGAATAAGTCCTGAATGTTTCATTAAAATTCGCCAATTGTTTGATTTTTGCAAGAATTTCCAAATTGTCTTTCACCACAAAAAAATGCTAAAATCTGATATGCTAATTTAGAGTATATCCACTGACACAAGAAAAACAAAATTTTTTAATCAAAATTTTGAATGTTCTAAAAAGGATTAAAAAATTGAATTAAATTTTTAAAAATACTTTGATCTTTCTTAATAATAACAAATATTTTGACAAAACTTATTAATTTGCAGCATTTTTTTTTTCCTTCATCATGGTATGCTAATTTTTTTGCAATTTTGTGGAAGCTCTTCTAATTTACAGTCAATATGAACCTGAATTTTATGTTTTAAGCAGATCAGCCAGTTGAGACACACATACATAAACACTTCCCACAAATAGCATCTGGAAATTGATATTTATAATCATCACATAGGCTCAGGAAAGATGGTCAATGTATCTTTCTTCCAGTAGTTGAAACTGTAGTGTGAAATTATTCCATCAGAGAAGGTGCCACATCTGTGGCCTTGTGAGCCATGCTTGCACCCCTCTAAAAGATACCTTTGAAGATTTATTTTCATAGATACTACATATCTAGCATAAAGACTGTTCTAGCATTTTATCTTGTAACTTAATTGGATCTTTTTAACAAATGTGAAAAAGATGCAGTTACCTAAAGCCTGTCCATTTGTGCTTTAATTAAACTTTTTTTACCTGTTTTAAAACAAACTCCATTTATTTACATTGTTCAGACTGTTGTCCTCATCTTTATTACCATATTCAATATGGCAATAAAGATGAGGAAAACAGTCTGAATGATGTAAATAGTGTAATTGGTTACAATACCTCCTCTAAGAAATATAGACAAATTGCATGATTTTCTATTTTAAAATCTTTTTCATATAAAGATTAATGAAAGAACTTTTGCAGATCCTAAAATTTTTGTTTTAAGATGAATTAAGCATCATTTGGAGTAATTTCTCAAAGAAAGTCAAATAATAGTGCATCAAAATTGATCTCATTTCTAGATAAGCTAAGTTTAATTTCTATAAGCTGGGTTTTTGTTTAAAAAGAAAAATACATGAAGATTTTAAATTGAATGTAATTTTTAAAAGCTTTATTTTTTGTCTTTATGATTTGTCTCTTTCCTCTGTAGTGATGACAGTTAATCACATTTCACCTTTTATCTGTTTTGATCTGTGATTTCACTGACCTTTTGCAGTTTTTCCTTCCTAATTCTTTCTCATGCCTTAGATTTGAATTATTGTCATTATATTGCCCCATTTAGGCTCAATTGTCTTCTGTTGTGACACTTCCTGTCCTGAGTGCAAGGGTCACATTTACTGACCTATAATACTTTGGCAGCATATTGACTGATTTTACTTTGAAAGAGTGATGGTTTCTAACAAATATTCTAGCCAATCATTTAACTGCTTTTGCTCAAATCACTGACCTGTCATGAGATGTCATTGATATGTCATGTACCTTTCTTGTTTTAAATGTCCTCCTCATTTCCAAAGGTTGTTGCTACCAAAAGATGGAAATAATGCTGCTGCTGCAAATGATTCCCTGCAAACAGCAATTGCAACTGATAACAACTTCCCAATGCTAACTTGAGGAAGTGTGTTGTTACTAACTGCAATCATATAGTGTGTGCGTGTGTGTGCACCCCTCACTCACTCTCTCAAAGCTTTTATAAAATACGGAAGCTGGTATTTGAATGCAGTGATTCTCTTAATCATATGTGTGGGAGTTTCAATGCCTGGGAATGGGAATATTTTAAGGGAGATGCATGACAAAATAATTGGTGAAATTTATAAAAAATATGTCCCTTGTCTGAAATGATTTTTAAAAAGTTAACAGCATTTATACTTGTCAAAAACTATTATTAAAAATTTGCACAAAATCAAGCTGTCTATATTTAAAAAAAAAAAAAAAATGAATGCAATAAATTGAGTCAAAATTCTCAAGAGATTTAATCAACTCTGAAAATAATTCAGAAGTTACTGAGCCATCTTTGAAATAAATTTCTCTTTGTAATTTGACACATATTACAAGGCTTATTTTCAACATGTTTTTTTTCTTCACAATTATGATGTATGCTATAAAATATACATTTATATTTTCTATCAACTCTAAACTAAAACTAAGGAAATCTTAGATGATATTCAGAAAATATTAATACTTGATTCTTCAAATTCAAATGACTTTTTATTGTCTTTAACTTTGAAAAGAATCCTTAACATTCCTGTAGAAGCTGAAATGTTATGGCAACGTAGAGTTGAATTGTTCAAACAAATTTTTGAATTTTCCTGTTTCTTTGAGATTTTGTATAAAATATCACTTGATGTAAATTTTATAACTAATTTTGAGAATATTCATTTTCATTTAAATTATTTCATTGCAATCAGATATTTGAATTTAATCTTCATATTTAATATTAAACTTTTGAATCATTTTGCATTAATATGCAACAACTCTAAACAGTATCCAATATTTGAACTTATTTGGTTATATTTTTGTTTGGGATAGTTTCTATTAATGGACAAGTGGTATGGTAGAAATTTTGTGTTTCCATAAATCTCTGGACTTTTTTCCATGTATTTTCTGACATTTTATAATCAAAAAGCATTTTGACAAAATATTATTTTTGTATTTATGCCTATAATTTTTACTCTAACAATTACAATCTTTGCTTAATTTCTAATATCTCAGAATATATACGGGCAACCTCTTTAAATACAGGCTTTCACTGTTAATTTCATATTGTCTTAGTTCAATATGTTGTTTATATATTGATTAATTTTTTATTGATGGCATTTGGCTAATGCAATCTTACCTTTTTAATGAAGTGTTTGGTAATTACTAAAACTATAATTAAGGTATGACTACCACAATTAGGGTAGGTATTATCACAATGATTCTGATGATGTTACCATCACTTTTATTGTTACCATCTCTAATTTTTCCATTATTGTTGCTACAGTAATAAATATAGGTATTCACTGAAAAATGAGCATGATGAAAAAAATGCCCCAAGCTTAATAAAAACAAAGTTTTATTGTTGAAACCTTTGTTATTATTAAAAGGAAAGACCAAAGTATTTTTTTATTATATTTTTTAATTCTTTTTTGGAACCTTTGAAATTTTGGTTTTCTTACATCAGTGGGTGACCATAAATTAGTATGGGATATTTGAGCATATTTTTGTCATAAAAAACACATTGATTTGAAAATTCTTGCAAAAATCAGATAATTGTTGGGAACTTAACTAAATTTTCAGGAATGGATTGTGTTGGAGGTACCTAATTACAACAGATGGAACTCCCCACACCCCCCAAAAAAGCAATACCTAAGGTTTAAAATGCATTTTAAAAATGAAAAATCTTTTGCTTTTAATTTCAAGCTAATAAATTCAGTATTTCCATTAAGCAAAATACTTTGCTGTATTTCAAACCAAATTTATATAGATGGGAATGATTTTGTTTTTAAATCACTAAAATCAGCCATATTGACAAATTTGTCAACACAACATAATTCTCTTTATTAAAAAATCTTTAAAAAGTATTCTTTTCTGAAACTTTGAGGAAGATTAACTGATTTAAAGTTTAATTAATATGAATTAAAAGAAATATTGCTTACTGTTAGTTTTAATTATTGCAAAAAAGCATTGGATAAGTATTTGTGACCCCCAGATAACATTTTATCTGTTTGTGATTATAAATATTTGGATAAACCAATAACCCCTTCTCTGTCCATAGAAAATGTCATTACACTGAATTTTAATAAAATGAATTCTTTAATGTAAAGTTTTTCTTAATTTTTGTTAACATTGATTATACAGGGTGCCCCACAAAAAACAAGAAATTTTAAATGATGAAAAAAAAAATGAACTTTTTTAGTTTGAACACCACATCTCACATTGGTGTTTTTGTTCTGTTTTAAGTGACTAAATTTCTATCCTTTGCTCTTGTTTCAATTTAACTGTAACAAAAATTCCAACAATTAAATAAGCTGTACCAAATTTCCTGTTTTTCTTTTTGTGAGGCACCCTGTAGAAGCAAATGTATTTGGTTACATTGATTATACAAGCATTCATGTAAATGTTTGAGCATTAAATTCATATTTAAGGATTCCACAATCCATTACATCTTTATAATTAAACGTAGTGTATACCACACCTCTAAAGTTTATTTTACTGAAGAGTAATAGTTAACAAGCTGGTCTCATAATGGTCACTACTACTAAATGTTCCAAACTTGTAGCCTTGTGCCATACTAAGTAAATGTCAGCAATACTTATGAAATTGTAAGTTTGATCTACATGAGGTTTTAATTAAGGACTCCATGAAATTTGATATTTTTTTTATCTTAAAAAGAAAAAAAAGAAAAAGTTTTTGAAATGTGCCAATGGAACTTTGAAGAGAGAGATCTTTCTTAACAATATCCAGAATCTATCATACATATGTATAAGTCTACCATTCACCCAGGCTTAGAATATCGCTGCCACATGTGGTCTGGTAACCCTGCTTATTTACCTTGAGCTCCTTGATAAAATCCAATATTATTGGTCCTCATCTGGCAGCTCAGCTTCAGTCTCTTTCCCACCACCATAAGGTTGCCACTATGTGTCTTTTCTATAAATACTTTCATTGTAATTGTTCTGATGAGCTCTTCTGGTATCTAGACTTTTTGAATCTAAGCACATTACTATACTGACATCAAGATCTCATCAATTTACAGTCGAGCTGGTTAGATGTAGCTGTAGCCATAAATTATATGCTAAGTTTCTTTTCTTGCACTTCTTGTTTGTGGAACATCCTTCTGACTCCATGCTTTCCAGTCAACTTTAATCTTTTGAAAATTTAAATGCAATGTCAATCACTATCAACTGTTCTCCTGATTATTTTTTTCTCTTCCCACTCATTATTAATGTTTCTTTTCCTAATTTTTCCACATTCAGTAACTCCTGTGTCTTAGTGGTTTTACTGTCTTGCATGGGGTGATACTGATTAAAAGAAGAAAAGAAAAAAAAGAATGCTTTGTAGTGCTTTCAAATAGATTCTACACTTAAATAAAAAAAAGAATATGTCAATACATTTCTTTTTATTAAAGGAAATTAATCTTTGAAATTTTGGACTGTTCATACAAATAAATGTAAATCTATTCATATTTAATATTTGTTTAAGAATTCCATTGAATCTGTGTGATATAATATTATCAAATATATTTTGTATCAAACATCAATTAAAAATATAACAACATGCAGTTATACCATTCATAAATAAATGGTTTGTGACATAGTTTCTTTTCAGAAGTACTGATCATCATTACTATTGTTCTTATATAGACTGAAATAATATAGGATTTCATATTCTAAGCTTTCATACTTAAAAATATTTTACAATCAAGAATGACTCATAACATAAAAAATGTCTGCATTCTCTTGTGAACTTTAACAATGTTAATTGTTGTTCATTAAGTTTTTTATGACCTTATACTTGTTATACATGCAAAATTCTGAAGATATTTTGTAGACACAGCAGCCAGGTATGCTTCCCCACCCTCTGAATATAAATCTGTTTATTATCTCTTAGCTGACCTGAGAAACTGTATTATAGGTCTTTAAAGCCTGCTGTCCAATGTGACATCTTCATATTCTGAGAATCCACTTAATGGCATGAAGGATAATCTTGTGAAAAATTTTTTTGTTTTTTTAACATGACTTAGAATTAACTATTCCAATATTAAGTTAGTTATTTATAATTGACTTTGCTAATTATTAAGACACTAAGAGATCATCGTCATTTAAGTGAAGTATTTATATTTTTGATGCAATTTGAAGTAATGGATAATGGCTCAGATTGAGGAATTGTAGAACTGAGTTCGAATTTCAATCAAGTTGGTTACATTCATTTATATTCACTAACGGCAAATACCCTTGAAAAGTATGAATCCATTTCATCTTTCTCCTATAGCAAGACAAACTAGGCCTTAGCTGGCAACCAGTCTAGGTAGGTGAGTAAACCAGCTCCCTTATCAGACCTTGGTCTGGTGAGGAAGATAAATAGAACCCCAAAAAAAACAAAAAAACAAAAAAAACAATAGCTCTTCAGAGTCCATGGGCATCCACCCCCAACTATGGGTTAAATAGCCAAGTGTGGTGAGTATGGCTACACCTCTGAAATGGTCATTCAGGGAGGGGTTCTAGCAGAAGTGAGAAGACTCTGGGATATTTTTCTTGAGATAATTAACTTGTTACTTGATATCCTAATGAGAATTTATGATCAAATCTCAAAGCTGTATAATTTCCATACTGTCAAAATGAACTATTACTTGGATCCTCTGAATAACTTAATATAATCAATTTGTTTATGATCTTTTGATTTTATGTTCAGATGTAGCCAAACACATTATTCTTTTACATTTCTAACTACTGAGGTCAATTTTTATTAATTCAAAATATTAAATTGCAATCAAATCTTAATAAAGGTTAGCTGTGATCCACTCAAGACTAGTTTTGTTTATTGCCAAAGAACTAAAATATGTTGAATCTATTTTCAACATTATAAATGTTCTTTCTTCTATGTTAATTAGTTTTGCTCCATCATTACATTTCAAAAATGCAAATCACATATAGTATTTTTATTGCATGAAATGATTTTTGTTTTATTTCTAACCAAACTTTAAAAAATATTTCTGAAATTTTAAGTGACTGATAAGGATACTTGTTTAAAAATAGCTATGGAATAACTTAAAACTAATATATTCAACAAATGATTCTTTTTTTTTTAAGCTGACATTATGAAATAATCTGTTTTTTTTTTTGTTTGTTTTTTTTTAAACATTTGGTCTTTTTAAGGATAAATCTAGAATAATTACATTAAGCATAATTGAGTTTGATACTGAAATTTTAGATTTAAATATTTATATTCCTCTTAGTGATACATGCAAGACAAAAATTTTTTTGTCATTTTGTGTATTTTCTAATAGTTCTGATGGCAGTGTAATTTCTACAAAATTTTTACACTTAGATTTTTTTAAAAAACATTTTTTCTTTGGTTATTTTGTATTTATCTTTGAAATTAATGGTGTCTTTTTTCCCACCCAATGATGTATTCAATTTCTGTTTTAATAACTTTGTTCCTCAGCAGTAATGCTTAAGCTGAGCAGACTGATTTTGATATTCTGTCTGCATTAGACATGACCTCATGAGACATATCAGCTCCTCTCCAGTTGTCACATTGATGATATCATTTAAACAAATTGTTTCAAGTGACACCTTTGAAAACAAACTAGTAACCTGAATACCCTTTTAGTATTAACCCATGACAGTTTAGTGCTGAAACATGTTTTTATTCTCATGAGAACAGATACATGCATTCTGAAATGTAAATCAACCACAATTGATAATTTTACATGTTTAAATAATCTTTCTCTTACTCTTTTAATGTGTTTAGTTCTTTTATATTGGATGAATTTTGTCTACCAGAACTTTCACCTCTCTTCACTCAAGAAAATCTTCAGATAATTCCTACATATCTTCTGACTACAGAACTATACAAAAATGCAGTTTTTAATAAATATTTATTTTTCAGCAATGCCCACATCACTACTGAATGTGACAGAAGCTTGAGGTTTAAAGTAGGTTTAATGGCAATACCATGGGAAAATTGCTCAAGCCCCCTCAGCACTTCCCTTTTTAGGGATGCCTCAGGCAATGAGCAATAAACCCAGCCCCCTTTCAAAGGAGAGGTACTGCCTGAAGGGAAGCCCCCCCCCCCTGAAGGCTTGTGCTGAATATTTTTAATACTTCCCTGGCATGTGCCACAGTTCTTAATAAGTAGGATTACAAAAAGCTGATAGTTTGTATCTCCAATAAAATCATTCTTCATATCTTTACTAGAAAATTATCTATGGAAAAAAATGTTTGGTACAGTATTTCCTATAAATGTTTATATGTAAGAAAGTAATAATATATTACTCAATTTGATGTATATCTTTTTACATCACTCCACACTATTAAACAAACTTCCTACTTTTTAAGTAGGACTACTTGAAAGCTAATCATATCTTGACATTTTACCATATGAAAATATTGGATTATGTAATTAGTTGGTGAAAAATTTTAAAACTCCAAACTGAGATGTGTGTAGGAAGCTTACAAAATCTTCTGTTCAAATTTTTTATAAACTAACCAGTGATGCATTCTCATATTCTTGTCAATGATTTTTGAATATCAACTTGTTTGCTCTTCTCCCTTATTTAAAACGCTATAAATTAAATAACTTTATTGCTATATTGTTATGAGGAGTTTGTAATGTTTAATACAGATTTAATTTAATCTAGAAATATTGTATTAAAAAGTTAATGTTAAATTCACTTTTATAAACTTTTCTAAAAACCCTGATTCATTTTTTTTATATAAAATATCAAATAATAAATGTAGCAGAGATAAAATTTTAGAAATGTTACACATATTCCTATGCAATATTTACATATAATTGAATTAGCTTGGATAAAAATTTCCAAATCTCAGAGACAAACAATAAATATGTAGCTAAAATGGTAAAAATGTAATCTCCAGTCATTATTTTTGCTTTTGGAATTTGCAGCATTCTTTCCAAATTCTAATAATGATGCTATAAAGTTGCCAGTTTTAAAAATATTCGTCTTGTCTTTGAAGAATAGAAAGTTAATACTTCCATAGCTTTGACTGTTTAGTCTTTGGTTTAATATGATTGTTGGAGATCATTTTATGAAACTGGTTCAATCTGCCTCAAAATAATGCAAAGGTTGACATTTAAAACTAAGTCGTCAGTATATCCTGATCTTTACAATAGGAGAAACATTTTTTTCCAGTTAATAATAAATCTGCTATTAGGTACGTCCCTGTATGGCTACAGTCAAGAAAATCTGATTTAGTATCATCTTGCAGATTGGCTTGAATTTAATTACATTTTAACTACAAATAATAATAATAATAATAAAACAATTAGAAACTGCTACAGTTATGCCCATAGTTGATAACCATTTTAAAAAGGTTGAATTTCATATACATAAAATTCTCATTATTTTGATCTTGTGAGGCTCTGAATTTTTCTGTCCAGCTACAAAATCTTTACATTTCATACTTGTGAAATTGTAAACTATTTGTTTATGCTCTTAATGCTTCCTCAAAGTATCAGCTTTTGATAATCCTACTTATTAAGAACTGTGACACACGCCAGGGAAGTATTAAAAATATTCTGCCCAGTTATCATAAGTCAATCATATCTTATCTATACTTATAAATTTAAATGTGTGTATTATAACTTGAATGCTAAAGATTTTGTTTTTTTTAACCATTTGCAATCTCCTAATATTTTCTTATCACAAATAAGTTTCATCTCGAATGGCATCAAGTTGTAAAATCTATAGCACACAGTTTTGTCTCTTGTATTACCCTAGCAATGTTACCTGCATTGAAAGCAGATTATTGAATGAATATTCAAATTTTTACACTTCTTCATTGCTTCATTAAAGTAAAATAATACATGAAAGAATACAAAAGCGAATTACTTACCTAAACCTTTCCTTTTTTGTTTTTTTTTCTCAAACATTGAATTAAAGTCTGATTTTATTTATTTTTTGTTTAAAAAATATATATTAATTTCTTTTATTTTATTTCATTGGATTTCTTGTGTGTGTGTGTAAAATGTGGGATGTGTTGTCATGCACTTTTATGAATAAATATCTACAAGTTCAATACGAATGAAAGTAACATAAAAAGTTATTGTCCTGAATGACTGATGAAATGAAACTTTTGATTCCTTAGAAATAAAAAGCCCTTAGGAACATAAAATCATGCATTTTGATATTGATATTATAGATACATCAATCACTCTCTTTTTCTCTTTTTTTCCTATTCCTGAAAGGAATGGAATATTGGATTAGAAAAAAATGTTAGAATTATTTTATAACTTATTCACTTTTTGTGAATACTTCCCAACAAAGTGGATATTTTCTACAAATATTTAGAAATGTAAACTAGTTAAAAAAAAATTGGCAATCTCAACACCATTCAGCCTCAGTTAAATATACCCGTCTCCTGTTCCAATGTTGGTGTCACCGAAACTTTCTTGATCTGATATTCATTCAAAACGCCTGCCAGTTGACTTTACCAGTTCTAATGTATATTGGTATTGGTTGAAATGAACACTTATTATTTATTGTAATTTTCTTGTATTTCACTTTTTTGCTTTTGTTTTTTATCACTTTTCTATGCCATTCTATTTCTGAATTTCATCTTACTTTTTTTTCTTCTCTTCCTTTGTTTTAATTTCATCTTAATACATGCCTCAACTTTGTGTGCATGCATGTAGGCATGACTGCATAAGGTGCTAGTACATTAGTGTTAATTCTCAATATTACATTATTTAGTGTTAATTCTCAATATTACATTATTTAGTGTTAATTCTCAATATTACATTATTTAGTGTTAATTCTCAATATTACATTATTTAGTGTTAATTCTCAATATTACATTATTTAGTGTTAATTCTCAATATTACATTATTTAGTGTTAATTCTCAATATTACATTATTTAGTGTTAATTCTCAATATTACATTATTTAGTGTTAATTCTCAATATTACATTATTTAGTGTTAATTCTCAATATTACATTATTTAGTGTTAATTCTCAATATTACATTATTTAGTGTTAATTCTCAATATTACATTATTTAGTGTTAATTCTCAATATTACATTATTTAGTGTTAATTCTCAATATTACATTATTTAGTGTTAATTCTCAATATTACATTATTTAGTGTTAATTCTCAATATTACATTATTTAGTGTTAATTCTCAATATTACATTATTTAGTGTTAATTCTCAATATTACATTATTTAGTGTTAATTCTCAATATTACATTATTTAGTGTTAATTCTCAATATTACATTATTTAGTGTTAATTCTCAATATTACATTATTTAGTGTTAATTCTCAATATTACATTTAGTGTTAATTCTCAATATTACATTATTTAGTGTTAATTCTCAATATTACATTATTTAGTGTTAATTCTCAATATTACATTATTTAGTGTTAATTCTCAATATTACATTATTTAGTGTTAATTCTCAATATTACATTATTTAGTGTTAATTCTCAATATTACATTATTTAGTGTTAATTCTCAATATTACATTATTTAGTGTTAATTCTCAATATTACATTATTTAGTGTTAATTCTCAATATTACATTATTTAGTGTTAATTCTCAATATTACATTATTTAGTGTTAATTCTCAATATTACATTATTTAGTGTTAATTCTCAATATTACATTATTTAGTGTTAATTCTCAATATTACATTATTTAGTGTTAATTCTCAATATTACATTATTTAGTGTTAATTCTCAATATTACATTATTTAGTGTTAATTCTCAATATTACATTATTTAGTGTTAATTCTCAATATTACATTATTTAGTGTTAATTCTCAATATTACATTATTTAGTGTTAATTCTCAATATTACATTATTTAGTGTTAATTCTCAATATTACATTATTTAGTGTTAATTCTCAATATTACATTATTTAGTGTTAATTCTCAATATTACATTATTTAGTGTTAATTCTCAATATTACATTATTTAGTGTTAATTCTCAATATTACATTATTTAGTGTTAATTCTCAATATTACATTATTTAGTGTTAATTCTCAATATTACATTATTTAGTGTTAATTCTCAATATTACATTATTTAGTGTTAATTCTCAATATTACATTATTTAGTGTTAATTCTCAATATTACATTATTTAGTGTTAATTCTCAATATTACATTATTTAGTGTTAATTCTCAATATTACATTATTTAGTGTTAATTCTCAATATTACATTATTTAGTGTTAATTCTCAATATTACATTATTTAGTGTTAATTCTCAATATTACATTATTTAGTGTTAATTCTCAATATTATATTTTAATGGGAGTTCATCCTGAGTGGAAAATTTCCCAACAAAGTGAATATTTGGACTTATACAAAACTCTCAAAACTTGCATTTTAATTCACTTCATTCAATTGTGTCTATATCTATATATATATATATATATATATATATATATATATAAAATCTCAAGTGCCACTCATTTGTGGTTGAGTAGTTGTTCTTGGTATCTGGGAAGAACTTGAATTCCTTTGATAGAAGCTGAAAGAAAAATAAGTTGATTAAGAAAAGTGGTCCTTCACCTCCACCTCCAGACTATCAGCTCATGTCCCAAGTGAGAGATAGTTGTATGCCATGGAAATCAGAAAAATTCATTTTTAAGTTGCCATAATTGTACCAAAGCACCATTGAAATGAAGTCAGTCTGCTCTGTCTGTAAAGTGTCAAATCTAAATATTGGAAAGAAGCAATTGAAGCATCTCCTGTAAGATTCTATAGACAGACTCCTACTTCCTAATATACTAGAATGTCGATTAAACATTGCATGGTCAAAAATTCTATGGCCACTGATTGACTCTCCAAATAGGCTAGTTTGTTTCTAGAGATTATTAGCAGTACTAAACAACAGCAAGTCCTTAATCCCTCCTCTATTCAATCAATTCAAAGTCCTGGCATCTACAACAGATAAGGTTGAATGTTTTGTTCAGAAATTCTCTTCCAACTCAACACTCAACTCATTTGGAGTACCCTCACCTGATTTGCCTCACTGATCTTGAACATTATTTCTAAATGAGACTCCCATAAGGCAAGCAGAGGTGACATCCTAAAGAAATGTGCTCCTGTGCTACCTCCAGTTCTCTTGCTGCTTCCTGCTTGTTGGTAATCCTCTTCTGTAGTTTTTGTTTTTAAGATCTCTTGAGAACCTTCTGACCCTTCTAACTATTGCCCTATTAGTCTCCTGCTTTTCAGCAAAGTATTTGAGGCTTTAATCACTGCTGAAGTGATCTACTCTCTGATAAATAATATGGCTTCCATTTTGCCAGGTCTACTGCTGATGTGCTAATGGCCATCACTGAATATGTATATCAAGCTCTTGTTAATGACAGTGAAACTTGATCTGTGGGTCTAGATATTTCAAAGGCATTTGACAGGGTTTGGCATGCTGGTCTTCTACATAAGATTTAGGACTAAGGTATTATAGGTTTATTGTTTGATTTAATCCATTTGCTCCTATCAAATCATGAAATGAAGGTTGTTTTGAACAGGCTCGCTTCCAGATCCTTTTACACAAATGTCAGTGTCCCCCATGGCTCTATCTTGGGTCTTATACTGTTTCTGATCTTCGTCAATTCCCAAGTAGGCATCTATGCTGATAACACTATCATTTACTCCTATCTCAATAGCAAATCTGTCAGAGCTGATAAAGTTAACCTGGCTGATGTTCTTGAAAAGGACATCCAATCAGTAGTTAACTGGGGCAGGAAATGGCTTGTAAATTTTAATGCCTCCAAGATGAAACTGCTCTCATTTAATCACCATAGAGAAACTTTACTGCCTGTCATCAGCATGGTTGATGCTAGATTCATGGAGAGAAACACTGCACCTTCTTGGCCACACATTTTCAACTGACTTGAAGTGGAATGACTACATTGAATCAATAGCTGCATCTACTGCAAGGAAAGTTAGGTCACTGTGCCAGAAGGTTTTTCTAATCGGAGTCCATTTTGCACATTTAAAAATCTACTATTCATCTGTACATTGAATACTGTTGCCATGTCTGATCTGGTCTGGTGCTCCTGCTGCTCATCTTGAGATTCTTGATAAAATCCAAAGAAGGATCTGCAATGTAATCAATCCTGACTTGGCATCTCGACTTCAGTTGCTTTCTCACTGATGCAACGTGGCTTTCCTTGTCTTTTCTACAAACATTTTCATGGCTATTCCTCTGACAAGCTTTTTTTTTTTTATGGTGCTCAGTCTACATTTGTTTTAGTGTGCTACTAAATTGCCATCTAGGTCCCACCCTTTTACTGTTGAATTAATTAAATAACTACCACTTCTGCACCAACATTTTCTTTTCTCACACTTCTCACCTGTGGAACTTCCTTCCATTTCCTTATTTCCTTTATGACCACAATCTTCAAAATGCAACGTCAATTGCCATCTAGCTTCTTCAACCCCATTCAACATTTATCCTTTCCTTGACCCCCACCCCAATATCCAGTCTTTTCTCTCACCTTCACTCTCTGTAACTCCCTGCGTCCTAGTGGCATTCCCACCTTGCTTGGGGTGAAATGATTTAAAAGAAAAAAAGCATAATAAAATTATGAAGCAATATCTTTAATGATAATCTTTTAACCTATCCTCATATCTTTGCATCTGTACTGATATTAGGTTAATATGGCATGAGACCAGGTGTTGAGAGAGGAAATAAGAGAAAAAACAGTGCTGTGTTAATCTTCCATGAGAAGAGGGTTTGTGTATCTGCTTAAAAGAAATCAGCATTTGAAATCTTGAATTTTTACCTTAGCTCAAATATGGATCCCTGGCATTGGGGAGAAATACATAACTATTTCAGTTGCAAGGCAGGCCATGTGTCGTGTCTGTATTATGTAATCAGTTAGATTATCATAAAGTATAAAAGAAAATAGCATTTTTCTTTTAATGGCAAAAATTTTGCCATAAAAATATTGTTTTCTAGAATGTGAAGAACAGATGCTTATAGCAGAAACTGCATATCTATATGACAGCTGAGTTTTTGTCAGTGTAGTGACCCTGACAATCGAGAACCTTATTGTTAGTGATGAATTCACTCCAGATGATGTGGAGGTAATGCTAACGGGAGTGCTCCAGTAGGTATAGATAACACTGGTATATGACCCAAAGCTTGGTACTATATAATAAGGTTGACTTTATCGATTCTAGTTTCTGCATAATTGATAGATGTCACTACTTTATCTGACTTGCCTAAGCTGTGTGTTGTAGAGTTGGATGATCATGGTGAGAAATTTTAGTGGGCAAATGAATTTATTTCTTCAAAATTATCAAGTGGCTTCACTTGCTTATATTGAATGCCTTTGTCAGGTTAACCCAAAGTGACATACAGTCCTTTTATATTCATAGCATTTCTGTTCACAAAAACCTTGTTGCATTTGTAATGCAGTTTTCTCTGAAACCACATTGGGTTTTTAGTAGCATTCTTGTGAAAATTTTATTTGCTATTGAGAGCCATGATACCCTGATAGTTTATGTATCCCAATTTGGTTCCACTTGTAAATGATGACTGTGATCTTGATGTCCAAGGCTAATTTTCCCAAATTTTAGCAGGTGACAAAGACTTTGTCTTTTCATGAATAGTAGGGCTACTATGTTTCCTGATCTCTATAGTGACATTTCTGCTGTTTGATTTTTCCACAATTTCTTGTGCTACCCACTTGTTATAATTTGTTGTCAGATGCAGTTAACAGCAGACACTTGTGTTATGTATTTTGTGCTAAAAATGGTGTGGAAGTGCTTGAACCAGTAATTTAGGATATATGGAGCACTAAGCTGTCTACACTTTGATGAACTTGGAATCTGGCAGGTGGGAAACGTGATGCCTTTTAAAATTTCATAATCATCTTCTGTCTAAAAGTTTTTCATTTATAGTGAATTTCAGAGTTTGAGAAAATTTGCAAAAAGGGAATTTGAGTTTTTCTTGATACTTTTCCTTGAAAACAATGTTCCACCACCTATAGCAATCATTTAATCAAAAATGCCAACCTTTCATTTTTGCATTGCATTGTTACTGATAGTGAAATATGGGTTTTGCATGTCAACAAGAAAAAAAAAAAAAAAGAAAAAAATTGACAGTGGTTATTACAAAATAAGAAACCAGTGCCAATGCCAAAATCATGATTCAATTAATTAGAAGATTTTTTTGCTTTGTGTCTGGTGGAATATGAAAGATGACATTCATTATATGCTACTAGAACATAAAGGGACCATCACTGGAGCCAGCAACTTGATTGAGTAAATGACACATTATGTTGAAAGTGTCCTACTTTGGTAGCAAGTGAAGGTATTATTCTCCCCCATGACAATTCAGAGACCTGCTCCACAAAAGAAACCCAAGAAGAAAAAAAGATCATTAGGATGAAGGGTCTCTACAATCACCAGATTTATAAATTAGAGATTTTTATTTGTTTTTTATCATTAGAACATTTCATAAATGGCAAAACATTCAGAAACAAGAAAAATTGAAAATGATCCTTCAAACATTTTGAGGGAAGACCCAGATTTCTTTATATATGCATATATGCAATCAAAACATTTGCTTTCCTGTTGGAGTCATTCAAAATGAATGAATGAATTATATATAAGAATATTAAAACATGTAAAAATCACTACACAATTACAGTCATGTTTTGATGCAAACCAATGCAATTGTAAATTACTAGCGACTGTACAATTAATTTGGTTTTAAAAGCAAAATACATTCCCTTTTTTCAAAGAGAAAAAAGGTTATAAGTCTGGAACCAGTCAAATATAACCTACATTTGATTGAAACTAAATGAAAAAGAAAAAAATTAAGTTTCTTCAAAGTGTGTCATATTTGATTGGTTGATCAGGGTAAAGCCCTCAAGCCTTATAACCTTTCTTTTTTTTCCCCCCTTGAAAAAAGATGATGTATTTGGCTTTTAAAACGAAATTAATCATTCACTCACCAGTAATTTACAATCGCCTGAGGAGAAGCATTGGTATGCATTGAAATACGACTGCAATTGTGTAGCAATTTTTACATGTTTTAATATCCTGAAATAAATAATATTGCTCTTTTCTGTATTGAGCCCTCTTTTAAATTAAATGTATGAATGTTGGAATTCTAAATATATATATATATATATATATATATATATATATATATATATATCAAGTAGAAAAGATTTCTTGTGGACCTGAGTTTTTACAATTTGAATCAATGGACTATTTTGAATAAGGTATGAGGTGAATACATGACTGTACTCAAATGCAACATATGACATTTAGGATGGAGAACATTGACCAAAACATTGTGATACAAAGATTAATATTTTGTGGAATAATAAAAATGCTTCATTTTAAAGTTCAGACACCATTCATCAGACTTATAAATTCTAATATCATTTTCATGTATAAAATAAAAACTACTAGACAGGCACAAATTTTTAAGAACAAGAATTTGGTTTCACTCAAAGTTTTAAGATTTTTTTTTTTTTTTTAATAAAAATAAGTTGTATGTTTGTCAAAAGTTGGCTTTTGAAGTTGCCATTTAAATGCATAAAATATTTAGCAAGTTTTTCTCTTATTTTTATTTGTTTATTTTTTGTTGTTGTTTCAGCCAACCCTTATTCTCTGCACTCCTTGATGTTTATGAATCTTTCTCTTAACTTATTTCTTTTCTTGTTTCAGTCCAATGACAGTTGGGTGACTGTGCAAAGTCTTAAGACTTGTAGCGATGGTGGAATTCTTGATCCTGATGACCATCTTAATGACGTAGTAGATGATAGAGAGCAGGTAAGTTGCTTGGGTTTAAACATTTTTGTGGTTGACCTCCAAATTACTGTTTTCATTTCTTTTGAAGTTGTAAAAGCATTTACACTGGAGCAACACTTGCATTATTCACATTTCTTAACCTGTACAACATACTAAGGTCATCATTTAATAGGATCAATTGGGTCAGCAAAAAGAACTTGACTGAGTTATAAGAAAAACAAAAAAGATACCATGTCCACTTGGAGAAAGTTAAAAATTAAAATAACAAATGTTAGAAAAAGAAAGTGATTCTTTTTTTTTTTTTTTTAAGTAATCATTGATTCCTCATCTCAAAATTTTAGAGAAACCATTTACTTTGAACAGAAGGAAAGATAGCTTTATAAACCACACTTAAGTATTTTTTATATTCATTTTCTCAGAAAATGTGCTTCTCATAAGTATTTTCAATATTCAATATATTACAGCATTGAATCTTTTAAATTGTTTAAGTACTAAACTGAGTATCCAGAAATTTAAGTTTTAAACATTGAAATTGATTTTAAGCTGTAAAATTTTTGTTTTAAAATTCCTCTAACTTTACACTTGGTTGATTCTGAAACTTTTTGATTGTCATTTTGCTACTCCATGACAAAGAGAGCTGCATGCTAAATATCTTCTAGAGTTGAATAAGTTGAAAATGAATATTGTATAATGCTTAAAAACTACTAAAAGTATAAAATAGTATAATTTTAATATAAAGATTTGATATAAAAACTAAGTTTGTGTATTTAAGATTGTCAATAAATTAGTTTATAATTATACAGAATAATATCCTATTGAATTTAATGTCTTATAAAAAAAAATTCAGCTAAAATTTCTTGGGTGTTGTATGAATATGAAAAGTGAATTCCCCTTCATCAGTGGATTGAATCAATATAATACATAAATACTTCAGTTTGCGTACTTAGTTATCTCCCTTGAATGCAGGAAATATTTTTAAAAACGCTTGCATCATTTTTACAGAGTGAATTTCGTGTATTTAACACATTTTTTGTAATTTGCTCTCTTTTAGGCTCGTCCTATAAATTGCTCAGAAGAATAAAAATTATATTGGATAATTTTTTTTTCCAAAGCTTTAAGCTTTTCCTTCTGATGACAGTTTTTTAAAATAGAAAAAAAATTATATATTGAAATATTTTAAAATCATTAATGCTAAGAATACTTACATTTTTTTTTTTTTTTTTAGCTATTAGTTTTAAAGACTTTTGTCTGATATAATTATGGAACTAATTTAATATATAGCTGACCTTTATTGTTTGAAGTAATAAAACTTATGATTAGGCGAAGAGTAGGATTTCTAAACTAAATTGGTAAATGAATGTTCATTATTTTTAAACATTTGTTTTAATTGAAAATTTTGACTAGTAAAGAATTATGACAAATGTGTATATATTGTATTTTTGACTATCATGATTTATATAGAGCTGGGTCTACTATCTGAAAAGCTAAAATTTCAATGTGTTTACTAATAAATATATCCATTTTTAAGAATTTGCTAAATAAACTCTAACAGACATATCTGTATACCAAAATATTAAATATAAACTTATAAACATGGCTTGTAAAATTAAGTTTGAATTTATTTTTCAATAATATTTTTCTCTCTAATTTTATAACTATTTAAAAAAAATATGCTTATATGTTCCTATTTAATAGTATTTATTAACTATATACATCGATAATACGCTAGGCTTATTTCAATATCACATTGAAACATGGATTCTCATACAATCACCAAATTTAAGCAACATTGAGCCTGGTCAGTACCTAGATAAGTGACTGCTTGGGAATATCAGGTGCTGTAAGCTTGGGTGTGCAGGTGGTGTAATGGATAATGGCTTGGAATTAGAAATCGAAGATCAGAGTTCCAATCAGGTCCATTATATTCACATGTGCAAATACCCACTTCTACACTACCCAGCTATGAGTTAATGGGTGTGATATATGAGTAAATGCACAAAAAAATACATTAAAAAAATGTAAAATTGCAAGTAATTCAATAATTTTGCTAAGGAGCCTATTTTGTTGTCCAAACCCTACACTACATATGTATGCCCTTCTTAAAATACTCTACCTGACCTCTGGGTCACTCCTATCTTAATTTTTTCTTTAACTCTTATATTTAGATAGCATGGTTTTACTCACATGATCTCTATCAAACAAGAACTTATTATTTTATGATCCTTCAATTCCCCCAATGTAGTAAATGTTTGGAATGTTTCTATTGTTTGCTTGATAAACTACATTAGGTGTCAAGTATTTTATAACATTTGTAGAGAGCACTTTTCAATTGTCCTTGTTAGATTACATTATCCAGGTAACAGGAACTTATTTTTAAGGTGTTTTTGTTGAAGAATTTGTACAAATTTTTAGTTACCAGGAAATGATTCTTCATCAATTCTAAAAGATTTTTCTACTTTGTCTTTCACCACCTTAATAAGAGAATGGGGAAGAAACCAAATCTTTATTTTATTTTTTTTTCATTCATTAAATTTTAAGTAGCAGAGAAGCTACTCTTTCTCAATTGGGTCCCAGCTATGTGCTAAACCCCCCCCCCCATATAGACTGGGGTCAAAACATGAAAATATAAAAATACATTACCAAAAATTACCAGCAATATATTTTCATAGTTAAAAAAAAAAAATTACCAAAGCTCACAAGAAAATAAAATTTTGGCATTAAATGACCCATAAGGAGTTGATATACCATTTCTTTCATTGCATTACCTAAGTACAATCTCTATATAAATCAATATCTCTTATCAACTGTGTTAATTTAGATAGAATCAATATTCTAATATGTCTACAAATCTCAGCACCATCCAATATTAACATCAGTTACATGCCTCATTCTTCACCTATGCTCATGAAAATCAATGTCTAATAATTTTTGTAATATTTTGTTGAACCAATAGCAAGATTTAATGTACAAACACACAGATTTAAAATTTCCATTATTTATTATGCTCAATATTGGGGAGGTATGTAGATATAAGCAGTAGGGGTATAGAAATCAGTATGCTGTGACCCTGTAACAATAAGACAGTCTGATGATTGTGAAAGCATGAAATGTGTGTGTGTGTAGCATATATTCTCCCTAGGTGAGTATGGCTTGCATTATGTTTTTGTGAATTGTCCATAGTAAGATTGTGTTAACCAAAGAAAGGGAATATATTCACCCACAAAACCAAAGACCTTTGTTGATAGCCTGACCTGATGATTGCACACAGGATGTCTATGAAACTATAGTCACAACTGACCATTGGCTTAACACCATTTTTATACACACACACACACACATATAAAAAGCTGGTCATTGGATCTGATAAGGTAATTTAATTTATAGTCCCTCTTATCCTTAAAAATCTCAACACATTTCCCTTACACAATTTTATCTTTCATTCTGACCTGAGGTCAACAGATTTTAGGGAAACACATTCTTCATGGCTTTTCTACTTCCTCCTCATTTCCGCTTTTGTTTTGCATGTGTCCTACAAATGCACACACACACACACACACACATACACACACACACACACACATACACATATATATAAATGATACTATTTGTTTTTTTTCTCTTGTAGTTGACTGCCATTTATGAAGAACAGCCTGCAAACCATCTTCACAACAATGGTGATGGAGCCAGTGCTAGTTCTGTAGGAACTTCTAGTCCTGACATCTTCCAAAGTAATAATGGACCTAGTGGTGCTAGCAATGGAGATTTCAAAAGCTCCAACCTCTCTGACAATGATGTCATTGTTACTTTGGACGATGTTCCTTCAGGTGAGCTTTAATTTTCTATTTTACTTTCTCTCTCTGTATTTATCTATGAAAGTTTTACACATAACTCCAGAGATGATCCATTAAAAAGCTTTTATGAACTTTATGCAACCGTTTTAAGATCTTAAAAGAAAAACAAAAAAACATTCATCTACACCTTTTGTTTTTACTAATAGAAATATAGATAATTTATTATTAAAAGTGCTGGTATTAAAGAAAATTTACAAGTCTGAATTTGATTATCATTTCAACACTGAAAAAGAAAGACATATTTTTTATCCTAGTGAATAAATATAAACAAATATAAATTTGATATAACAAGATAGAAGAATATAAATGTTTGTTCCACATGAATTTCTTTTTCCTGTTGCCAACAATCTTGTCTGCTCTTTAAATACTATATTGTGTTATGTGTATTTCACTTCTCATCCTGATTTATCATGAGTTATCCTAAAGTTCTCTATTTACTGAACTAAATAATAACAATTGTTAATTAGCAATTAATAATCTTACAATTTTTATTACTTCTAGTACAGTACACACTGGCTTTTCAAACTGGTCATGTGTTTGATCCTTTCGTTTTACTCTCTATTCTTTTAGACACTGTTTCTCACCATTGTATATTGGTTCATGTTTGATTTCTGTCTTAACAATTCAACTGCTCTAACCATTAAGTTTCCCTGGGTGACTGTTGGATTTTGAACCATTGTTTTGTGGGAGCGTTCATTTCTCCTCCCACAGACATGTGTAGGAAATGGTTCCAAAAGCCCACAAAATATGCCAAATACCTTGGGACAGCCAAAAGGTGCAATGGCTAAGACATTGTGATTTAAAAAAAAACAAAAAAAAAACAACAATGACAAGGACATTAGAATGAACTACTATAAGAGTTTAATCTGCTTTAGATATTCTTGAAGCTTTGTTAACTTGGTTAAATCAATATTGATTCATTGGTTCCTTTATAAAATCATTCAAACCATATCCAATTTTATTTCTTTTTTGACTAAACGTTTAGTATAATGCTTTTAAATTTCACTAAATACACAAAAGAAAAATCCAAGTTATCATTAAAACACTTTTCATAGCTGAGGTATCTGATTAAGACTGAAAGGCACAACGGTTGAAACATTGTGATAATAACAATCACAATTACTACATCACCAATTTTATGAACTAGTTCTTTAATCCACTAGTGGAAGCAGTCTGAGAAGAATGAGCTAATATATCTCTAAATATGGACGGTGGAATGAGAACAATCTACATAGATTAAATAAATGTTTCAGTTTGAAATTACCTGAAAGTTACCGAGCTTGACAGACCTGAAAAAGGATGGCCAAAATGTTGTGATAACAACAACGATGAAGATAAGTCAAAATGTAAATAACTCCTCATCCCAGAAATTTAGACAGAAACAATTTATTTGATTTTTTTTTTTTTTTTTTTTTTTTTTTATGTTATTGAAAATTTAGCTTTTTGTTATTTCCCTAATATTTTAAATTTGCAATATGCATGAATAGTAAGTGAAGCATTTTTTTTCATAAAAGAGACTTTGAAATAAACAGAAATTCTGATACCATAAAATAATTATTATTTTATTCTATTTTTAGATTAGAATTCTTTAATTTGAATACGCCACCCCATTTTTTTTTTGTTTAAATTTAATGTGGTGTTTTTTTTTTGTTTTTATTTCTAGGGCCAGGGTTAACAGTTCGGCGTGGCAGTGAACCTGCTCTTGTAGGTCTTGGAGAAGAAGAAACCTCTTCAGGTTTGGCTGTCAAACCTGAAACACCTGTTGTACATAAACGTTGGGCAACATTTGGCAATGATACCGAATTTAAGACTTCTACTTCAAAGCAGGTATGTAATCAATTTGCATTTTTTTCATCTTTTTTTTTTATTTATTGCATCCGCTTTGTTTAAAGCTATGTGCTTTGCAATAACACAAAAAATAACAAAAGTAATTTGCCCCAGAGCTTTTATTTACTGCTCAATTTAACATTTAGCACTCTGCATCATTTATAAATATTGCTTCCCCTTTTACTGTATATGGAATCCCCTCAAAATATATTTGAAATTGCAGTAGTCTGGCTCTCAATTTCACTCAAGATTTTTTAGGTGTTGCCACAGAAGGATATGGCTACACGACCAAGAAATTCAAATTCAACTTGCATTGGTAGGACTAACATTTTTTTAGTGAAAATAGTCACCTACAGAGTACTAAAGGTTAAGTGTTTTAACATTGAGTTGGTTTTCAATATTTTTCATGTCAATGTGCAATGAATTTTAGTTTACCATATCATACAAAGCTGATTTTTTTCATAATTACTATTTGAATAAAGTCACTTCCATCTAGATCCATAACACTGCTACAAATTTTTCAGGCAACAGCATTATAAATGGTAAGATGGTCTTGTTTGGTGTTTATACAAATTGTGTAGATTTCAATCTTCTTGAAATTCTGCATTTGAATTTATTATTTTGCAGACTTATTTCAATCTTTGCAAATAGAAGAAATTTATCTGGCCAGAACAATTAAAATAATCTAAGAAACGTGTGACTAAATAAGACTGTTGTACTTATGTGCGTGCGTCATTGTCAGTATAATTTTGCCTTTGCCTGAAATGTGTTTAAGATTTGTCTTGACATTATTATGTACATAGAAATTAGCAAGAAACCATGTTCCATGTCTAGATTATCCTATACTGTATAAAAACTGTACTCTTTGAAACTTTATATTTTAAAGAGTACAACATTTTACAAATGTCATTGTGACATTTTCATTTTTTAAACTTCCTCTTGATATATGCAAAAAAATTGATCTGCTAAATGTCAAAAATTTTTTTTTAACTCCTAAGTTATTAAAATATTTTTGGTTTTCATTTTACTGAAATTTTAGAATTATGGTTCATCCTAACTTATTTTTTTGTAATAATTACTATAGTTTTTTTTTTTTTTTTTTTAATACTGTAGTTATAACAAAAAAAAAAAATACAGTCATTATTCACATTTTTTCTTATTATTTTATCCAAAAGATAATGTAAATAAAATTTGTTCAATTTCTGTTGAATTCTTTTCTTCTGTCTTTAAATGAAAATTGTAATTTATGTTGCATGCATTTGAACTTAGGATTTGGATTTTATGGAAAATATAAAATATTTAAAGTTGAATTTTAAAATCAAGTTAAAGATCTGTACCAGATTTTGAATGGAAAAAAAATGCTTGACATTTCTATATAAGTGCATCATGTTCATTTTTAAAAATTGTTACCACAATCTTTTAAGAGCTGAAATTTAAGATTGTAAATTAAGTTTTCTAAGATGGATGAGTGATGTGAGTTTTTAGCTGATGTCTATGGCCATATTTCCAGATGACAGATTTGTTTTTTAAAATCTCATGCCTTGTTTTTCATTTGTCATGAGCTTTTTCCTGTCATTCTGCTTTTAGAAAGAAAATGATTGATTTATTTTTATAAATTTTTTTTAAACTCTTCAGAAAATTGTTTTTTAAAGACCTGTCTGAGTACAAGATTTAACCAGTTCTATAAACTTCTATTTAAACTTTTCTTTTTCTTTTCTTGTCTCTCTTATAGAAATATTATATTACCACATTGCATCATAATATTACTGCATTACATCATCAATAATAGTGCCTGCTAAATATTCAAAATACTTGCCTAAACATAATAATTTTGTAAAGTGCTTCTTGTCTTTAGAATATTGAGATTTATTATAGAAAACTAGGTACCTAATCATTCCACTTATTCAAACTATACTTTGTCTGGGGACCAGTTTGTATGGATTTTCATGATTGTAAGAACATTTTCACCTCATGCACTTCATAATTCATGAATATCTGATATGGCCTATGTCTTACAACTAATGAATGATGAATGTGGTGGATCTGTTAGGGAGACAGAAAGAAAACCAACCAGTTAAAGTCTTCTATCATGCATGATGAGCTGTCTCAAATCTGTTGACCCATACATTCCCCATCTGTGCTATCTTTATTAAAAAGGAGCCTCTCATTCCAGTGGAATGTTCTCTTCAATTATAGTAATCAATTTTAAATTCTAAATTTCTTTTCATAATAAACCTGATCAATTATTGTTATCAAATTATGAAGAGCAAACATTAAAATAATCTGTGAAACATTGTTCAATTGTATCAAATTCAGAAAAAGTCATTGACTAACTAGAGTTTAGTTTTTATTTAGATGTTAGCAATTTTCTTTGGCTTATAATTGTAAGAGACTATTACTAATGTAAAAGCTAAAGCAGTTATGTAGCTATGAATTCAAATTTAATGGCTAGAAAGCAGGCTATAAAAAAAAGCAATATTTCGTATTGTCCGAAAAATGTGTTAAAAATGTTAGACAAAATTTGAGACATATTCAAAATTTTTACCTAACTTTTATCAAACATGGATGATTGAAATATATATACATATATACATACATACAGTGATGCCTCAGTTTAAGTCATTTTCGAAGATACATCTGTTTTACTTAAATATTATATTATTATTCAGGCTGGTTTACATCTGTGCTCTGCCATTGACGTTCTTTTAATTACATTTCAGTTGTGATTTAGAATACATTTTTGCCCATGGCTCCAAGGAAAATTGCTAATGCTAAGTGTAGGGCTATATCACTGGAAGATAAGATGGAAATTAATTATTTTATTCAGAATACTGTACATACATATAAATACTGTAATATGCAATTGCGGTTATAGTGTGGTTATTTTGACTTAAGTCGTTTTTCAACCTAAGTCGTGACTTTTCTAACCAATTAACAACTGTGTGTGTACACACACACACACACACACACACACACACACACACAACTAAATAATCTATTTTTACTATGCTATCCAATGTCTCTTTTGTTACAGTCTATTTGACTACAAATTCAAATTTTGAAATAAAGTAGTACTATATGTAAAATAAAATTTTAAATATTGTATGTAAGTACTACTTTTTTCTTGTTACATTTTATTCTTATTCAGTAGAGGAAAAATTGCTCCATAATAAAATATGTATAAAAACTAGTGTCCAAACTATTTCCAATTAAACTGTACATTTTTCTTGTAATCAGATACAAAGTATTCATTATTTTCTGGAATTGCTTTTGTGATATCTTGGCTTTTTATTTAAAATTAAAATTTCTTTAAATTATTAGTAAATATAGAATCAGAAATGCCTACAGTAAATTTTTATATTGTAGAAGTAGGTCATCCTCAGTATTAAAAATGGAGTAATTATCGAATTGAAATGTACTGACATTCCTATTTGAATAGATAAGATATTACATTGTTGGAGTATGAATTAAAAACTTATCTTTTCTCCTGTTGAAATATTTCAAGATCATCATCGTTCATGTGACAGTTAAAGTTTTTCTTTCTTTTTTTTTTTATCAGTCCAAATTTCCTTGGTTTTGCTAAATTTTATGTAGGAGCTTTATAGGTTTCTCAAGTAATATCATTAAGACATTTTTGAAACTGTTGAAAAGATCATATTGTTCTGATATCTTGAATGTGTACTTGTGAAAGCCAAATCAAATGATCAAGTGGATAATCCAGTTGATAATGTACAAGTTTTTTACATATTACTTGATAAATCTTTCAGCTGTAATTTTATTTATGCTTTGTATGAATACCAGAAAACTTAAATCCCCTAAGAAAAATATTATGACCATGTAGACTGGGAAATGTTAAAATCTTGGATCTACATTTTTTTCTTAATTTTTTAAAATATTTTCAAGATTAATAAATTTGAATATTATTTCACCCTTTTTACTCTTAATCTAAAGTTCATATTTTCCGTAAATATGCATTGCAAATGATTTTCTTTGGTAAGAGATTACTTTTGTCTGAATTTCTGGGATGAGGAGTTATTATTATTTACATAGGTACCTCCACGAAATCGCTAAAAAAAGAGCATAGCTTGATGAAAAAGACGCCAACCTTGCCGAAAAACAAAATTTTATTGTCTAAATGCTTATGTTATTATTAAGAGGAAAGACCAAAGTTTTTTTTTTAATTATTTTAAAAAATTTCCTTCTTTTAGAACATTCTAAATTTTGATTAAAAAACCTTTTTTCTATTTGTATCAGTGGAACTAGTAAATAACATAGACAATTTTAGCACGTTTTTTGGTATGACACATTAATTTGAAAAATCGTGCAAAAATAGAAATAATTATCGGATGTTAATGAAACTTTCAGGAACTATTCACAGATGATCGAAATTATTATAAATATGTTTTTTTTTATGAAAGTCATGGTAGGAATATTTTTTAAAATATTTATTACCCCCATAACTAATTTTATGAAAACGCTAGAAATTGATCGCATTGGTTTTAGTGATTACAATAATTAAAAGCACAGGGCTTTGAGGAATGCAAATCATGTTTTTTTTTTGTTTTTAATTGGATACGCAGTACCTGAAAATCAGCTCTGAATTGTAACATACAAAACTCAATAAAACAAAGATATTATTTAATTTCAAATGCTTTTATTTGCTTTTAGTTGTTTTTATGAATATGGACAATATTTTCTGAAAGCAAAAAAATTTTTCGATGAAAAATGAATTTTTAATACAATTATTTGTTATTTCATTAATTATAATAGATTTTACATTTAAGTTGTTAAAATATTATAAAATTAGTTAAAAGTCAGATCGGCTTTCATAAGTGTCCTTATGAGATAGATCTTTTTTTTGTGTGTTGTAAATTGTATCATTTTGACTAATCAGAAGATACCCAGTAATTAAGAAATGTAATTTTGTGCTTATAATCGAGCTGTAATTATAAAATACGGAAGACCAACCAGAATATAATTAAGTTGCTTTATTTGAGTTAAGCATTGTTCTCCGCTGTTAAGGCCTTTACTTTTTCTTGAAACACGTGTGGAGAAGTTAATTTGATTTTTCAATTTCAACTGAGAAGGGTACCTACAAGTATCAGTATCATCTTATGAAATTTATATGATCTTATTTTTATATTAATCTCAGTTACGACATTTTTCCATAAATGAAATCTCAAAATTAATAATAAAATGAATGCAAATATAAATAACAGTAGAATGTAATAAATGTACATAAAATTATAGTATTTTATGTACAATTCTGATAAAATTTCATAAGAAAGGTACCTATAAATTAATTAGATACCTTTCTTAAGAAATATGAAATTTAATGTCACTCTTAACAGTTTTATTTTAATTTCTTTAGAATATATTTCCCATAAAGCATCATAAACGTAAAGGTGAAAGCTAAGTACAAAAAAAAAATAAAAATTAGACCGCTGAAAGTTTTCGTTAAAAATAACGGGGTAAATAATTTGTTCACGTAAATGTAAATTATTTCACTTTTCTCCTTCCAGTAGAACAAATTAGCCTCATGGAATTCGTAGAATATATCATTCATCACATGTCAAGAGACGCGAAAGTTTATGACCTGCTTTGTTTTATTTTCAAATTACATCTTTTTGGCACAAAAGCTAAGTTAAGTTTAGTTCAAAATATTTTAAATAAACATTATAATTTCTGATTTTCTTAAAATAAGTTTTGAAAAAATGATAATTGATATTTAAAAAAATTTCAAAGTCAGATTTCCATTTTTTATTAAAATGGAAAAAAATGGTAAATTTTGCTGACTCAAAAAAAAACTAGATTTTTAACGAAAATTTTGGACGTGCTAGGAACGATTAAAAAATGGAAAAAATACCCCAAAATACTTTTTGACCTTTCCTCTTAATAATAACAAACATTTAGACGATAAAATTTTGTTTTCATCAAGTTTGGCGTCTTTTTCATCATGCTATGCTCTTTTTTTAGTGATCTTGTGGAGGTACCTATAATTTACACTATTTATATTCAGTCTATTGTCCTCATTTTTGTTGTTGCTATCATAACATTTCGGCTGTTTTGCCCTTCAGCTTTCTTCAGGTGCATATTGATCCAGGTAACCTACAGGGAATCCTGAACCCTTTATTTAATCTGTGGAAGTAAACTGTTCTTGTCCATCTTCCCAGAGATCAAGGGATATCATCTAGTTCTTATTATTACTGTTCATTTATTGTTTCCACTGTGTTCAAGTACACACTACCTGATTCAGATATTGAACTCACCACCAGTGTTATCAAATTCACAAACCAACACTTGAATCCATGAGGCAATAAATGGTTCAGTTAAGAATTCCCTGTTGCTTACCCAGATCAATATACATCTGAGGAAGGCCAGAGGACACAACAGCTGAAATGTGATAACAACAACAAAGATGAGGACAATAACTTTCATGACATTGGTGATCATAGCTCACCACAATTTCTTGTATTTTGTAGCTCTTAGTAATTTTGCCTTTTGTTACTCTCTTCATCTTTTCTCTGCCATCCATTTACTCAAGTTTTCTAGGTAGATTGTGTTGTTTTCTCTGTTCCTCTTCTTTTCTTGTGAGTATCAAATTTCCCAAGCCCTCTGACCTCATGTGCTCTAGAAATTTCAACTTCCTTGATGTTAAGTATAAGTTTACTTTTCCTCTAAAACTTTGTTATAGCTCACATGTTCAGTCCATGGTATTCTCAACATTAGTCTACAATGTTTAAAAATAATTGACTTAAATACAAGGTGCTGAAAAGTTTTCAGCTTGACCAAGAAAAAATTGTGGGTCAAGTCAAGAACTTTTCTGCACTCTTCATTACGGCTATTATAAATTGATTTATGGCATTGATTTAATATTAACAAAAGTTACTTGGTCAGTAATATATATGCAGTAATAAATTTCTTGTTCTCTTTTAGGTTTAGAATTATTTTTAAGATTATTAATAACTGTCTCCCTTTGTAATATATTTGATCAGGATTAATTGGAGGAACCTGGGGAAACATAATGAAGTTTTCAATCTTAAGAATAGTGAAGAATCTTGTTTTGGCATTTTATATGTAAATTAGTGATAATTATTCTTTTTTTTCTTTTTCTTTTTTTCCACAATGAATTCATTTTAATCTTGTTTTATTTAGTTATAAAAAGCAATTTCATATCAAAGTAGAAAAATTACTTTATTTCAGGTAAAAAAAAACTAAATCATCAAAAAAAAACATTTTTAGGTTACAGATCTGGAAAAAAACTTTTCAAGAAGGGGAAATAATTTTTAAGTGTATTTCCTCCTTCATTAAAACAAAATGAAACCACTTGATGCCTTCCAGTAACAATATCTGAAGTGTCACTATTTCAGTTGAGAGAGAGCAGGGTTATTTTTGTTTTTACTCAATCTCTTTCCTTATCAAGCCTATATATTTGGGAAGCAAGTGGTTTATTTTGAAAGATAAAAAGATTTATATGCTTTAAATTTACTGACTCATTTTTAGCACAATTAAAAATATGTCAGACAAAATCTCTGCAGAGTTTGAGCCTCAAGTTACAAGCAGTTTACCTACCAATCCTCTTTGGTATTACCAAAATGGCATAGGGACTTAGCCATGTTACTGTGTTTGCAATTAAATGTCCCTGCTGATTTTTATTGCTGTCACTTACAGATGGTTATAGCCCAGACAAATTTAACCAAAATAATGAAGTGTTACCATTTTATGTAGTGACTGTCTCCAGAGATATGTGCCAACACTCATTACTTTATTGGCCCCCTGTTTAAGGATGGGGTTTTGTTTAATTTCAGGCTAAGGTTCCATTGCCATGTCATCTTCCTTACTTTACTATAAGTGTAACCAAACATATCTACATCACCAGATTTTTACAGGAAGCTAATATTTGCATTTTTTTAACATTTTTCTCTCTCTTCACACTTGTCAGAAATATTCACTTATAAATTTTTTATTATTTACTAAATAATAAGTAATGAATTATGAAACTGATTGCTTGTGAGTAATAGAGAAAAAAGACACAAAATGTTAGACATCTGTCATATAAGTGAAAAGAAATTTCTTGATCAATAAAATTGAACCTTTATTTGTTCACACATACATATCTGTATACAACACTTTTTCTGCATCATCATAAAAGGTCCACTACATAGATTTGGTGGACAAACTGGCGATCTCTATATAGTTGACTATTCTGATGATATAGAAAAAATACCTGAATATCAAACATTCTATTCTGCATTAAGTAATTACTACATTAAGGGATTTGTTACAGCAATTTATGGTAGGAATTGGTGGTTAAGATGTGTGCTTGAAAAATATCCTGATAATGAATAGGTAAAATTGACATTTTTACAATTGAAGGGCCCCCTCTCTTTTTGTTATCCATTACATCCAGATATTAATTTTAAATGATTCTGATATTCTTTGTTTAGTTGATCCAATAACTGGAAGAACTTATAAACTTTCAAAAATTGAGGTGGAAAAAGCTTCAAATATTTTAGGAAACAGAATTTCTTGAAATAACCTTAAAGATATAATCAAGGTTGGTCATCATAAAATATTTGAGTGAAAAAGTGGTTTGCATATCCAAATTTTTATTTTCTATTTAAACATATATTCCAACAAGAAAAATAAGTTTGTTGTTAATCTCTTTGTAAATGTTATGAATTTTTTCAAATATTTATTTTAATGCATCACTTTTTCAGATCAGAACTTAAATTTTAAATAATAAAAAACAAATCAAGAGTCATTGTTTTGTACATTTATTTAGTGTACCATGTCAACAAAAATTTAACCATTAATACCATTTGTTGCATATTTTCATAATATTTTGTTATTTTAACATTAATTCATGACACTTTTTTAAAAATAATTTTTAAAATCTTCATTTTGATTACATGGTAGATACTAAAAGACATGTTACTGTGTTTGCAATTAAAGATCTTTGCTGATTTTTATTGCTGTCACTTAGGGACGGTTATAGCCCAGACAAATTTATAATCTTAAGTAATCCTCTTGTCAGTGTCATCTGTCTTGAGTATCTTAACAAAATGCTTGTTTGTTCAAATGGCATCTCAACTCCTTATGAGTCATTTAATGCCAAAATTTATTCTTTGGGGCTTTTTCTTTTTACAAAAATCTATTTTGCTGGTAATTTATTCTTTTAATTCTAAATCTATATTTTCATTTTTTTTACCTCAGTTTGGGGGTTCACTATTTTCCCATAGCTGGGACCCTAACAGGTGCTACCATCCCAGGTCAGGGTGAACCTGGGAACAACAGCAATTAAGAAGTGGTTCCATGCTCCTCAAAAACTCTTAATTGGAGGTCTTACTGCCAGATGTAGTTTATCAGCATACCCAGGACAGATCTATTAATAAAAAGAATTTTTCTTTTCATAGTTTACTTAGCATAACTATGAAGAAAGAATTGCATTTGTAAATTGGGAGATAATTTACATACATTTTTATTCCCAAAACAATCATTGATTTTCCTTCATATTGATTATTAAATTATTTCTCCCATTGAAGTTAAAAGAATTAAGATTATTAATACATTTTTTCTCCTAGAATAGACTTGGTAGAAACTATAACATAATTTTAGTAATTTACATAAAATTTAATACATAATCATGGCACAGGTTAAAAATTTTAGCACTTATCTTTGGACTGGATTAAAGCAATGTTACTATAATTTAGTCTAAACAATCTTTTATTTACTAAGCTTAACTCTATCTGAAACATAGTCAATCTGTCATGAATGATAAAAAAAAACTCATTTTGACATAAATAAATTTACATATTTTATTACTTAAAAAGCATTGTTAAATATGATACATCTTGCTCATAAATTGTTTTTTTTTTTTGTTTGTTGTCATAGTATATTATCTGAAATACTTTTCAGAAGGAAATTTGGCTTGCAGTAAGCATTACACTTTTTATGTACAATACCTCTGAGAAAGTTAACTTTGTCCAACTTGTGTGGTTATTTACTCAGTAACAATAAAAGTTGATGTTGACCTGAAAGAAGCTTATAAATTATTTACTTGAATACAAACATGAAAAAGGTAGATTTTTTTTTTTTTAAAAGTTAAATTATGCGTGTAGGTATGTATATATAATACAAAAGAAGAATGGGATGTATGGTAATTTATTGGAACTAAAACAAAAACTAAAAAGAATTTGTTTCATTGTATTTATCAGAAAGTTTCTCTTTATGGCTGTAGCCTCTATCAGATCACCTATGGTGTATGCTATAGACCTGTGGGCTATGTCTGGACACAAAATTTCGTTTCTTTGTAATTGTCAAATTTCTTTCTTACAAATTTCGGAATCCTATGTTGATAAACAATCCAAATAAAACTCATTCTTTTAAATTTTATTCATTTATAAAACCTTTTTTGTTCCCTAAAATGTTTTTGTGCCTCACTGTGGGCACCTGAAAAGTTCAGAGATTACTGCCATAACTTACAGATTAACTGGCTTCCATTTGCAATTCTTTCTGTCTGAGAAATTTAGCTATAGCAAATATTGCCTCTTCAATGAAGTTAATATATATTCATGTCTAAATTCATCTAAGATATTAAAAAAAGAATCCTTACTACATTGAGGAAACTTTTAAATGGTTCAAATATAATTGTAGATCAAAGGTGACTTTCTGATTGTTCATCTACTTTAGACAATATAAAACACTCTAAGGTTCACTCTTTCAATTTCATTTTTTTTTTTGCAGTCTTTGACAATAATGTTAAGAAATGCCTCCTACTGATTTGTTTTCATAATGAAAGGACATTGCCTCTATTTCTCAGATGGAGTATTATAACTATTTACACTGTTAAGACTGTTGTCCTCATCTTTATTGCCATATTCATGACATTTCAGTCATTGTATGTTCCAACCTTCTTCAAGTGATAATAGCTGGAATTTCAGACTGAACCCTTTTAGTTGATGGGTATAGATTGTTCTAATTTCATGTGCAATGCCTTTGGATATCTCAGTTTGTTAGTTCAACTCTCCAAGTTTTTATTCCATCTGCTGTGACCAGCTATTGAACTCACAGCTATTTGGGTCAAGTCACCTTTGGATCACTAAACCAACACTTTTATCTACATCCAGTGAATAAAAGCATTGGTTGAGTGATCCTAAAGTTGGAATTAACCGAGACAGTCCAAACAATGTAAATAGTGTAAAAAGGACATTATTCCTTTTGGTGAAATAGCTTTTTTGCTATGATTTGTAATTCTTAATGTCTCAAGATAAATCATATAATTTATACTAGAAGAGTAATCTCAATGATTTTTTTACTGTCTTTGTTGTTTTTTTGTTTTTATAAAGTTAACAAGATGTGTGCCTTGCAACAGTATATTTTCTTTGTGCAATCTTAGTGCCCAAAGAACATATACTGTTGCAAGATGCATATGATAAGTCATAAATGCTGATGTTAGAATATTTTACTCTGTTATTCTGTATCAATTTTGATAAAAATATTATTTTTTTTATTGAGTGGGTTATTATTCTGGTTTTCTAGAACAGGAAAATGCTTCAAGAAACAAATCTAAATTTCTGTTGGATTTTTAAGTTTTGGTTGTTCATAGCTGTCTTTTCCATGTTTTTCTAGCCAATATTAAATAAAACTGCTAAACATCACTGGTGTTGTATTTATCATTGATTGTTTTGTCTACTCTGACCTAAATATTTAAGATGCACTAAAATATACAAGGAATTGTATTGTATTCTTTCAGTGACACTGTGTTTCTTCTGTTTTAGAATGTTCATTTGCTTTTCATTTTTGTCTGCCTTTGTTTAACTTCATTATCTTACTTGAATATTTCATGGGAACAAAAAGTACTTGACATGTCTTTGATATAAAAGTTACTAAAATTATACATACCAGCTATGAGGGGATGCAGAAAAGTTCTTAGCCCAACCAACTTCCAAAAACCTTACCAAACTGTGAATATCGTGAACATGATTTGTTTCATTGGAAATTACCAATTTCCTTTTTATGAGGGATCACAAGAGTAATCATTTCATAGGTATACTTCATTTAAGTCGGACAGGTTTTTTGTTTGTCTAACATTCACAAACTTAGATTCTGTGATAATTGGATAGTTAACCAAATAAATCATTATGTATGTTTTTGTCATTTTTCTTCATGATTCTAAGTTTTTATAAAAAGTAAGGATGGTAATTAATGTTTTCTTAATTTCATTAACATGTTTATTCAAAGATATATTGTTATAAGCAATATTAATTTAATTAGCTTGTTATAAATTAATTGCTTACAAATTGTTTTTTAAATGTTAATGTGTTGTACTGTTGATTTATAGTTACAGCATCAAGTGCATAACAATCAGGATTTTATATGTATACAATGTTTGAAGAGGAAAATGTTTTACTCTTTGTTTGAATATTCCTTTCTGACATGGAAATCTTTCCAGTTAAGGTATAAATCTTATTGAAAGAGACCAGAAATGTGCACTAATTTAGAGTCTGGTGTAGTCTATATTATAAACTAGCTTAAAAGCCACACTTTGTATGGACAATGAGGCCTACAAAACAGCATAATATATGATAATTTTAAAGAAATAACTTTGGATTCACTCCATGGAACTCCAAAACCTTACTTTAACTCTGATTCGAGCTATAAGTTCAATTCTGGCCAAAAGACCAAAATTTCAATTAAGGCTGAAAATTGAGTTCTTCAAATCACAACTCTGCAGAACTTCAAAATGTCATGTCACAAAAGCTCTCACTTTAACTCTGATTGCTTGGCATTTTGAAGAAATAAAATTGATTTCCTCAATTCACAGTTTGGGAAATATTTTAAACTGAATTTAAAACAAAATTTTTAAATTCACAAAGTTTTTGTTACTTTAAACTCAATATAAATTAAAAACTTTTAAAATCACTAATATTTTTTTCAGTTATTTTAAAATTTGAATTTCTGTTTCCTTCTCATCTGGATACAAATCTCACTGCTAGATGTTCAAGGACCAAATGAAGGGCAGATTTTCAATCCTGGGATCATCCTGATTCTAAAAAGGTATAATTTATCTAGGGAAATTATGGCCCGAGTTACAGGGGTTTCAGACACCTGGACGGACAGACAGAATTTGCCATTTATTTATTTAGAAGAGCTGATAAGTGTTTGACTATGTATGTGCATAAGTAATGTATAGACATGTCTGTTGTGTGTGACTAACATACTTGGGCCATTTAATGTAAACACAAGCACACACATTCACAGAATTTGGTGAGTTTGAAATAAGGTATTGGAATAATCCAGCCTCTTCTGACTCAATCTGGACAATCTCTACTCTGTGCTGAGCAAGAACATTAAAGTTTTAGACAAAAAAGTTAATTTTGTTAAACCTTAAGGATCAGATAATTGAGATTGTATTGAACTTTTTAGTAATTATTCAGTGATAGAATCATTTTTTTAAAATCTTGTTCCGTTTTTAAATTTTATAGAAATATTTTTTAGGTCTGTCATTTCTACATGAGCATACTCAAATATACCTATACACAATATGATGAATGAAATTAAAATGGACATCTATGTTGTAAAGGGTTAATTTCCCCATCCATCTGGCAGCAACCCTTGTATAAAGTCTAAGCCAAAATATGAGCAGCCCTTTCAAGTTATTTTTATGGCTCTATTTAAACTAAATATATTTTCTAATAAATGTAGCATTTTGAATGGACAAACCATTTAGATTTAAAATTTGAACATCTTGTCATAAACAAAGTCACAGGTATCAATAGTGAAGATTAAAGCATGCTTGAATTATTTGTTGGAAATATCTCTCTGCAATTTTAAGAATATTGAAAAGATGTTATTGTATAAAGCACAAATCATTACTTTATTTACAATCAGACTATTGTTCTCATCTTTGCACATTTCAACCTTTATGCCCTTTCATCAGGTTCTTGTCAATCCAGGTAACCTTCAAGGAATTTTGAACTGAACCTTTTATTAAATCTACAGAGGTAGATTGTTCTCAAGCAATATTACATCTAGTTCTTATTTAGCACTGTTCAGTTATTACTTGATGTGTTTCCAATGCATCTAAAGTCTTCACTTCCTTGCTTAGGGATTGAACTCACTATGTCACCAAATTCCTGTGTGTATAACTTGAAATCTTAAACCTAATCTGCTGCTGTTGAAACATTGTGGTCATTTTTCTTTCTTTATTAATGACTCCCATAAAATATTTATTTTTAAGCTAAGCCTACTATAGCTTAGTATATGTTGATTCGTTCAAATGTCTGACTCTCCAGTGTTCTTCTGTCTAGTATTTCTACTTCATTCTATAAGTATTACTGACTACCTTTCTCACTCTATTCATTATCAGCCATGCCTGATTTCATTGTCTTGCCTGCTCCTCCCCAATGAAATTCAAACAGAAATTAAAGCACAAATGTTTGTTCATACTTGAGGAATAACTGTAACTAGATATTGAATTTATTCAATCAAGATAACTTGATGTTGATAATCGGATGCAAAATTTCTTAACTTTGTTGAAGACAAAATTGGGAAAGTTTGTTCAAACAATCTCAATAGGATGATTAAATTCACGTTTGTTTCAAAAATATTAAACTTTGTCTGTATGAATTCTACGTAAAATTTTACGCCCAAAATAATTTTTAGTTTCATATTCAGTCACCTGTTAGCTATAACTTTAGAAAATTTGTATGCATTTTTATATAAAAAAAAATTAAAATTAAAATAAAAGTCTACCATTTAGTTTCTGCCACCATTTTTTTTTTTTCCAAATTCATTTTCCACTAGTAACACTGGTTTTCTAAGTTTCTTTTTACAACAGACATGTCACCTCTTCCTCTTTTTAGTTAATATACAATCTGGTTAGACCTGCTTTTGTTTTATTACAGCTCAAAAATTAGAATTTGTTTTGTATTGCACTTGAAAATTTATCAAATAGAAAGCCTATTTCTGTTACAAAATGTCTAGACTTCATTTTACTGACCTTTTTATATTTTTCAATGAACAAGTATCTTCTTTGCTTGGCAATTCTCCAAAATTGTTATAAAGAGTGACTAATCTCAAGAAACTAAATTAATCCATTACACTGAATAAGTTTTTAATCTTGTATCCAAATTCGAGTGACTTTGCTAAGCCTGCAGTATATTCAAGTTATTCATTTACTGCCAGGAGATATGAAGGCCTGTATACCTGGATATGAATTTAGTTATTAATTAAACAAAAATTAAGTTGTGCTAAATAAATGTAAACAAATGAAGCTACACTAATGTTCTTGGTGAAAGATATAAATCCACATTGCCATATATAGCAACAAAATGGTTTGTCAATAGCATGCCACACTATTTGATAAAGAGTTAGTAAGCATTTGAGCTCAGACAATCATAAAGAGTCTTTTCATGAATAAGAAATGATACTCACAAGCCCAAATTTAGATTTAAAACAGAAAAACCTTTTATTGCAATAATGAGGATAGGCTCTTGCAAAAGAAATAAACTGAACAAAACAAAAAATCAACAATTTGAACGACTATTTACATTGTTCAGACTATTGTCCTCATCTTTATTGTTATATTCACAATGTTTCAGCCATTGTATGCTCCAGCCTTCTTCAGGTGATATATGTTGGAATTTTGAACCAAACCATTTATTTTGTCCACCGCGATAGATTGTTCTAGTTCCACATGCCATGCCTTTTCTTGATATCTCGGTTTCACTTATTTCCCTTTAGTAACTCTGCAAGTTTTTTGTTCACCACTGTGTCCAGGTATTTGAACTCAAAACTCTTTTGGGTCAAGTCACTGGATTACTTCAACCAATGCTTTTATCCACTGGGCCATGTGCATATGACAATAAAGATGAGGACAGCAATTCAAACAATGTAAATAATTACAATACTTTATTTCAGAAATATAGACATATTAATTTGAAGGAGTTGCATAAATATTCCTTTGTGTGTCAAAAGTTCTCTTAGAAAATTGATAGTCATTTTTAGATATTTTAGAACAAAAAAATTACTTGAAGAGAAACATAAGATGAAAATTGTAAGTTGAAGGGGAAGAAAGCTAAGTGGGATTGAAACTGGTCTTTATACATTTGAAACTGTGTTCTTTCAACCAGGTAGGATGTTTAGAAGTAAGATTAAGATTCTCCTGTTGCTGCAGTTGTTGAAGGGACATTTTTTTTTTGCTGACAAGGGTTCCACTTTCTGCCCTAGGAACTTTTTAGACTACTGAGCCAGTAACCCTCATCTGCTTGTATAGCCAGTGTCCTCCAGAGCCATACCACCTTTCAAGTTTCTTGTGACCATTATTTTTGGTGGGTTTTCTGGTTTAAATTTTTTGAGTTTTTCTTTCTATAATAGTAACAGCAAAAAGCTGTTGCATTCATTGTCAGTTTTGAAGGTATCCAGTCATTGATTAAATACATTTGATGCATGTTAGTGCTTTATTACATGTTATGATACATAATTACCCCCCTCCTCACTCTCCAGTCAGTTTGTACCTTCAAACATACTAAATCAGGTTGTACATTGTAATTTTATGTTAATATTATTCTGGTACTAAAGCTTTTTTGTATAAGCACAATTATTTGTTAGTTCTATAAAATTAGTATCTTTTTTCTTTCCAACATATTTAATATTGAAAACACCAAAGACAGGAACATCACTTCAAAGAAAATCATATACAATGATAAAAGTATTTTATCTGATAAAATTCTGACAAGAATGTCTTAATAGTTATGCAATGAACTGAATGATTAAAAAATGTTTCATGGATTTTTTATTAGAAATGTTTTTTTGTTTTTTTTTTTAAAGAAAAAAAAACTTAAAACATTTTGCACTACTGAGACAATTTAACAGAATTCATATAATATTTAAATAGAAATTATATATAACAAAAACGTGTTGCATTCTAATAGATTTTCATTTATGACAAACCTTAAGTTTGTTGTTCCCTCTTAATATAGTGGTTCCTAAACTTTTGTTTTCTCTGGGCTTCATTTTTGGAATTAAAATTTGCTCATGTTTCACCAAAGGGAAGTCCCAGTGAAAAGGTGCAAGCAGCCCTCTGACAATAAACTACATTTAAGTTTAGAATCTTGTGTTTATCATGGGGAATAAATACATTAGCCACCAGGGGGTTATCATCAGTCAGCTGAAGATTGCATGCTTTGTCTACATGAAACTTAGTGACACCCCTTTAGTTGGTATTACATTCTATTTCTACTGTCAACACATGGAGTACTTTCCCTATATGTCTATATACCACTCTGCTTAAGTCGGTTAATTTGTTCTTTATATATATATATATATATATATATATATATATATATGGCCTGAAAATTTATTAAAACAAAAATGATCTTGGCTCATTTAACTAAAAATCTAAGGTGATATTAGTTTTATTAGATTTTGAAAGATTCTTTTTATCTAAAATGAAATATTTTTGTGATGAAGCAAATAGTATTCAAATATTTTTTTTTTTTTATATTTAGTTCATTTTATATAACAATAACAAAGACAACCTGAAATCTTTTTTGAATTCTTAACTCCAAAACAATCTTATTTGCCCTGTTTAAATTGTAGAGAACTAAGCTGAGGGCTCAAACACCATTTACTAGTAAGAGTACTGTGTGTAAATAACTGTGTTTGTATGCTGTCAAATAAAAACCAGTGGTATGTAATAAGCTTACCATCCCACCTGCTACAGATCTCACCTGGTGTGTATCATTTGTGTTGTTTATAAGTAACTAGAGGAGGTGACCAACTACCAATAATAGTCTGGTAGTGTGTCCCCCCACCTTACTATGGACATATGATAACACCATAAAAAGGTTTTGCTAGTTACTAATCAGTTGTCAGTGTAAAAAGCAGCCAGAGATATGTAAACATGGTGACCTGCTCTGCAACATTTACCGTCTTGTTCTTCATGATTTCAATTCTATTCACTCATGAACTAAAATTCTAATTAAATAGCCCTCTCGATTAAAAATATACATTTTTATAAATGCTTGAATCTCTCCATATGACTGGGTGTGGTGACAATGTTGTTCTCCAGTTAGCAGACTTACTGGGATAGACTGGAATTGTGGTCACCAAGACTGCAGCTTTGTGATAGTTGCATTTGCTTTTCTAGCAGTAGTAGCAATAGTGAAAGCTTTTTCAGTTTAGAACTGTCCAGAGTCAGATGGGGAGGATTTGGCTTGACATGGAAGCTGTGGCTACTCTGGGCAACTTCATCTGGGATTATGCTGGCAAATTACAGACCAAACAACATAAGAAATTACTGGCCCAATATGATCATCGTTGCTCACCTACAAAAAGGAGTCCACTTGAATCAATTTCAGAGGTAAAAAGTTCAGTTTAAGCACAGTGCTATTGACACAGATAAATTGAATGTATTAAATACTTTATATTTTTATTTTTTTTACAATTCTTGATTGATTATTTTTATCTGTTACAATTGATAAATATGTTGTTAGTCTTTTCTTTTTCTTTTTAATACTTTATCCTTTATTTTGCTTCAACGTTTAAAATAAATGTATAAGACTGTTTTCATGTTACTTAGTTTAATATTGCAAAGTGCTAATTTGTTTTTTAATTTGTCAGTTTATTCACAAAAGTAAAACTAAAGTAATATCACTAAAGTGAAAAATAAACTGTTTTAAACATCACTATTTCAGAATGACAAATGTTTTCATAGGAAATAACATATTTACAAAAGAAATCACTATTATATCACAGTGTTAGTGTGTTGATATGGTCATTGCACTTCAAAATTTGATTAATATTGTGTTATATGCCAACACACTTTTTATAGTTCAATAATATGTTTATTGTATATGATACAGCTTTTTAAAGGTTACAAAATCTATTTAGGGTTTCAGTCATATGTACAAAATGAACTATAGATGTATACTGTATAGTATTGTCCCTTATTTTTAATTCATTACAGCAATTAATATATTATTTATTCATATAATTCCTTATTTCTTTGAAATCAAATTATTTTAAATGATGGAAAACATGAATATGGTTGAGCAATTTATATTTCTATGGCAAACCATGCATAACTAATGTTTTCTTCAGTTAATGTCATATTTTTAAGTGTTTATTTATTTTTTTTTCAATATATGGGCGGCTACAGCAAACACTACTTTTAATAAACAACTTGAAAATTTGACCTATTAAATATTTTCTTCTACACAATAAAAATTTATAAAACATTTTGTTCTTTAAGTATAAAATACTAAATGTTTTCCCTTTCATTGTAGGAATTTTATGCATATCTCAGTGATGTTTAAACTTAATATTTTTAAAATAATTTAAATTTTTTAAAGTATATTTTATATTCCATTTTTGTAAGAGTTTCATTGATGACTTCTAATGCAGGTTATAAATTTGTTGCTATTTTTATGACTGAATAGTGCCCTTATCCCACTCAATATTTCTGGGATTTTTGTTTTGTTTTGTCAGTGCCCACAACATAATATTACTGGATTGATTGTCTTGTATTGCTTATTTATACTATAGAAATATGTTAAGACATTTTCTGGTTAAGTATGTAGATAGTTGTTGGACTATGACTACAGTTTATACAAGTAGTTAAAAATAATAAAAGAAAACTTATCTGTTGATATGTAAAATAATTTTTTATCCTGCATCTCTTTATTTAATTCTGAATAATAATCCATTCAGTTTATCTGATGAAATTGTTTTATTTCTTGGCATTTATTTATAAATAGAAGATTATTGTCAAACTTAAAAAAAAAAACAGTTCCACCTACAGTTTGAATTTGGTGTCCAATACTCAGTAAATCCCTTGAAAATAATTGTTATTCAATCTTTGTTTTTTTTCATTATTAACAATTATCTAAATATCAACTATCAAAGAGGTCATTGTGACAAGCAACTTTTAACATGCATATCATGATTTAGTTCTCATAAATAAACCATAAAATAATAAATTCTAATTTCAATAAACATTTTATAAATGTGTTTAGAAAAGTTCAAGTTATCCTACAAGGATTTGCTAAGATCACTTAATTAAAAATTGTTGCTTTAATTCAAGTTCATTCAATGCTGAGTTTTTCTTGCAGCATTTGATTTGTGTGTGGTTAATCATGAAAATATTTCTTTATGCTTCCGTTCATTTAAAATACACACACTGTTTTTATCATGAATTTGTTTTGGGAACAAGTCAGTACATGAGATTCATTTACTAATAAGATTTCTATCAAAGCCACTGTTCCAATTATTTAAAAGGCTAAAGATGAGAAAAATAAACCTTTGTAATTTGTTTAATGGATAAAATAGGATGGCGTTAAGTAATATTTAATTAGTGTTTCAAGATAAGTCTCCGCAGATTTATTTTATTAAATAAAGCTCTTTGGCTTCAACTGCACAAGACAAAAAGTAAAGGTTTATGAAATGGATTAGAAATGTATCAGGAACACTGCTGGATGATGTTAAAGTAGAAAATGATGTTTAGTATTTACTTCTTTAAAATATTCCTTATAAAATAAAGCTGAAAAACATTCTCATATTTCTGTTAATATTTGTACTATAGAGACTTGTCAGTAAGGACTTTTTTTTACCCACTAATAAGCATTGAATCTAGTAGCTCCAATGTAAATTCCTTATAACTCAATTGTACCCACAAACGGCATTTCTGTGGTTTTTACTTTTATAAGTGGAGAGAAAATACAGATGTAAGTTATAAGTATATACATTTATCTTTTCCAGTCAGTAATATTTATATCTCTACTGTAATTTTCAGAAAATCCTCATTCTGAATTGTAATTTGGAACAAAATTGCATTAAATGAGAATGAAACTATCTTGAGTTATCCTAAGTGAATCTACTTTTAGCAAATCAGACATTAACTGATGGTCTATTTTACATTTGAACAATCTTCAGGTATCCACTTTTTTCAGCTAGTCAGTCAACATTATACCAAATTTGAATATTATGCACGATTTAGTTTGTCACTGTATTTTGTTTAACATGGTTTACTGAAAAAAAAAAACTTTGTTATACAACACCAGATAATGAAATTCTTTTGACTTTTTATACATTATAAAACTCAGAAAAATGTAACTGGGAAATTACTAAACCATTTCTGATTTTATATATAAAAATAAAAAAGCATTTACAACAAATTCATTTTAGAATATTATCTTTTTTTTTTTTTTTTTTTTTTTTTTAATTTTCAGTTTCCAATTTCATGTATGAAGTCATGATTGTGGAAGTAATACTACAGTTATAGGGCTGGGTTATAAACCGCCATACTCTGAAGAAGGGATTGTTTCTCTTGGGGTTTTGTTTCCACATGTTCTCACTCAAATGAGTTCCATCTACCTGAGATTTGGAATTCAGTGTTGTACTTCTAGCCTGGTTGCCAAACAAGGCTGAAAAGCCCAATCTGCCCTACTATTTAGCCTATAGCTATGGGGAGAAGAGATGGATTCATACTTTTCCCAAAGCATGAAAGTGAATCTAATGAACTTGACTGGAATTAAACTTAGTTCCCTGTTTTCTCATTCTAAGCAGGTTAACATTAATCTAAATAAGATAAAACAGTGTTAATGCATAAGATTTTTATTCTCTCAGAATTGTTTTTAATTTCTTGAATGAATAACTTTTATGAAAACTCATTTTGATTTGTTTTTTTGTCAATTGAACTGTGACTAAGACTTAAACTTTATTATTAAATAACATAAAATTGGGTCCTATTCTTTTTTAATATATTTAAAAGTTAACTCCTATTAAGTTTTACTATCCATCATAAATGCAATATTAGTGTTTAAAATGTTTTATACTATTGATTAGTAGCAGTTCTCAAAGAAACTAAAGTCAGATTGCTACTGTGATTAGAAATTGTATGGAAGAGAAAATGTTTTTTTCTCTCGTAAAGTGAAAATAATCTCTCTAAATGAACTCATTATCTTGGTGCCATACTAACAGTTATATGTTGCTATAGAAATATGACATTTAAGATTAAATATGACCTGTTGAAGTATTTTTCAGATTTAGTTTAATTTCTGTCAGTCTAATTGTAGCCTGAAACAGGTTATGTTTATCCAAGTTTTCCTTAAATTAAGTTTGATTATTTTCTTAACCTTTTGCACCGAGATTCAGTAATTCATCAACAAGATCATTTTCTGATGTTTTTAAAATTGGAAGTAATTGGGGAATGCTTTTCAAGTTAATCGCCATTACAATAATTTTTATGAGTCTTATAATGATTACATATATTAAAGATGTTTATAGTTAAAATATCTACCCAAGTCATTGTAATGATAACTTGAACAAATAATTTATAAATAGTAGATAAGGTAGTAGCAAATAGTTTTTAAAACAATGTACAAAAAATCTATTAGAACCTTAATTTTCCCTGGTGGCTGATTTGGAAGAGGTTACAGTACACACAATAAGATAAGTGAACTAATTATGATTCTGTGAGCTTACTTTCTTTTATATCTGCATAATTCATTGATTTTTTTCTGTTTTTTTTTTTATTATTCATGTTCTGTTTTATCCCAAAATAATGTTGTCATTTTAGAATGTATTTTTGGTTACTATTGCTTTATAATAAAACATTATTAAGAGGTTTTGAAAGTAGTCATTTATTTGTGCATTCCATGTGTTAAATACATCCTTTTGAATGTCTTGAAATATCAGAATATAATTCCTTTCCCTTAAAATAATTTGACTAATCATAACGCTGTGTGATCAATCAGGATCCACCTCATTCAAAATATTGAAAACCAATTATATTTCGTCTAAAATACCTCTAGTTCTAAATCTTATTTGGTGTAACAAAAATGTAATAGTAAATGTTACTTGAAACTGCATGTCTTAATTTAGCCGTCGTCTCTTAATCTCTCTTTCTTGTTTTAATGTCAGACTTGTCTCTTGCTAATCTCTGTTCCTCTTATTTAAATAAAAGTGGATATATTGAAAATAAAACAAACTGTTTCTAAAGCATAAAGCTGTCTTTTATATTCAGTATTCAGCATTTTCTAATTTTCTTTTCATCTTTATTACAGTTCTTGAGTTTGAATTAATATCTAATTAATAGTTAACTTTTATTTGAAAGCTCCAATTTTTTTTTTTTCAATTTCAAGAGTCATTTTCCATTTTTTTGCTATTTTTTTTTTTTTTAAACAATAATCTCATTATGATTGAAAAACAAAGAAATGGTCTTCATGATAGTTGGTATTTTTATTTTTAAATACCATAATCTTAAATGCAACACATTTATATACACGCGCGCACACACACACACCTCAATTTCTTGTCAACAAAAGATAGACATCACTTTAATATTCATGACCAAGCAGTGAACCTGAATATCTAGATCATTTGCATAACTTTAAATGTTAAGTTGTACAAGATTGTCAATACTGACAACTCAATTTCATTTTTCACAGAAGGCAGTATTTTTCTTTCTCTACCTGTTCATTTTTAAATAACCTATATTCATCATTATTATCAAATTTGGTCTTAAATTCCAAACTAAAACATACAATAAAGAAGTTAGGAGAGAGAGCAGATATTAGCAATTTTGTAATGCATAATATTTGAACTATTTTGCAAATAGTAATCAAAGATTATATTTATTTTATTAGACATAGAATTGAACATCTGAAGTGTTTCTCAATAGCAGACAATGTTTATAGCAAGAGAAGGATTGGTAGAGAAACTAGAATAGGTGAAAAAAATGATAATCAACAGTTTATCAAACTTAGCCAGGAAGCATCTAATACAATGTTTAAGAGTTGTGGTTTACTTTTATAATTTATGCAAAATGTCATCAACTATTAGAAGAAGGGAAAAAAGTCCAAGAACATTCAGAAACTGTGTTGGTATCAGTTTATCTCTTTATTATGGAAAAATAAAGCTGCATGTGGCATGTCATACTGATCTTGTTTCCCAACAGGAAAATGGGGATTCAGACTTTCTTGACCCAAAGAAACGTCTCCAGCCACGGTGGAGTAGTACAGGCCATAACAAACTTTTGGCTCCCAAGTTCTTCCGCGATCCTTGCCGCCAGTCCCTTGGGAATCGACCTGACATGTTCAAGTGGTTTGAGGCACAGGAACGGCAGGAGGAAAGGTTCAAGGATGTGAGTGGTTTTTGCCATTTTTAAGTTAAGCTAAATTCTTGGAATCTTGTCTTGTGAGAAGAATCCATGTTGCTGGCTCCTGTGCATCTCTCAACACAATAAGCACAGCCATATTTCAAGTAGATGCACCTTTCTCTCTTGCTCATTATATATCTTTGTGCATATCTTCCAACTGTTCACCAACTGGATTTATGACCATTGCTCAAGGGGCCTCTCTTCCTAGCAAATTATCAGCCTTACAAATACTTGCCACTAGATTTCAATATGATCCTATATGATAGTACCATTTTTTTCTCTATCTAACATCCTTATCATTGATGTTTTCTTTATCTAATTTTCAATTAAAGTAGTAATTTGGAGTTGATATCTCCCAGCATGTAAAATACATAATCAAGAAAACTTTGTTCAAGGAAAATCATTTTTATTACTGGCTGATTTTTATCTAATTCCAATTAATTATTGTAAAGAGAAAACATTGAAAATATATCTTATCAATCTCTTTCTATAGGAAATTTGGTAAATATGTCTCTTTACCTTCTCTATCAGTTTATAAGAAATAACAAAAAAATGTTAACTTTTTATATACAAAATATAAATGTTGAGGTTACAGAAAATCCCAAAGATAATAAAAGTGTCTGTGTTGTGTGAATGAAAACACATGAAACTAGGTCTATCTGCTGATAGAGATAGAAGTAATTTGGGTGAAATATACAAAACATCAAACATAAGGATGTTAATTTAATTCTAGTAATAATATATATATATAAATATATATATATATATATATATATATATATATATATATATACACAAACTTATGTACTTCTTTTTGTGCATTTATTTCTCTTTCTTCAGTTTCTGTTTTCTTTTTATTTAAATCTTTTCTGCTGAATCTTTTTGATATATTATACTTAATGAATTATCCTCATTTTTTTTTTTGTGCAGATGAAATTTCATAAACCTATCAAGATAGTAAAAAAAAAACCCCAAAAAACCCTGAAATTATTGTATATTTTCAGCTTCAAAATTTGCATCCTCAGTACTGTATTAAACTGAGTACTTATTCTTTTTACTATACTTGGAAAGATGAGGATAGACAAATGTCTTTTTTAACCAATATTTTACTATTCTTTATTTCCTTTCAATATAAAACTGACCCAAATTTATTTCAAACATGGCCTGTATAATTTATATTTTTAACTAATCCTGCAAAATATATCAAACCGGATTTGTTAACCCCACTTCTGTAAAAAAAAAAAAACAAACCCTTTTAACTGCTTGCAAAATAATTCTAACAGCTTTGGCATGTCTTCTCTATTCCAATTTTGAAAGTTTTGTTTTACTTGTAAATTATCCTTGCTAACATTCTACTTGATATCTTAATTTTTTTTTTTATGAATTTGTCTTTGAAAGAAAAAGTTTTTCATTTTATTTATTGAAAAATTTAAACTTTTAAAGTTTTGTATTTATCTCTTGAATTTTTTGTTCATTTTTGTTGTGCTCGGCTTCTTTTCATGTTGCATTTTGTCAAGTGAAACTTTTGCTTTTTATTGTAAACATGATTAACATCATTCTTGTTCAATATACCAGATAAAAATCACTGTTCTAAATAATGTAAATTCTCTTTTTTTTTCATTACCCTATTTTAGCTTTAGGGGATTTTTTCTTTTTTTTAATACTTTTGTTCATTAAAGTACAAATTAAAAGAAAATCAAATCAGGATGTTCTGTTTCTGTCCATTGTAAATGAAAAAATATATAAGAAGTTTGGCTCTGGTTCATGCTTTGAAATTGATATTGTCAATCATTTTCTTTTCTTTTAAGCGAATAAAAATAAATGTTTATTGCTATAAAATGAGCATACACGATGCAAAAAATGCCCCAAATGTAATAGAAACAAAGTTTTATTGCCAAAATCTTTGTTATTATTAAGATGAAAGATTTTTGATTATTATATTTTTAATCCTTTTTGGAACCTTTGAAATTTTAGTTAAAAATGTTGTTTTTCTTGCATCAACAGGTGACCATAAATTAGTATGGAAAATATGAACATCTTTTTAAGGTGAAAAATACATTGATTTGGAAATTCTTGTACAATTCAGATAATTGTTGGATTTTAGTGAAACTTTCAGGACTGCTTCACAAATTATTTTAGAAACTTTTTTCTTTTTTTTTTTTTTTATAGAGAATCTTGGTAAAATATTTTTTTTTACATCTGTTACCCCCTGCTTATTTAATTTTATGAAATTTCAAGAAATTAATTTTTGTAGAGCTTAATGTTTATATTTGTTATAAGGATAAGTTCTCGGAGAATTTAAATCCTCAATATTTTTTTTTTTTTTTTTTTTTTTGCCAAACAGGATCCCCACTTAAAGAAAATTGCCTCTGAATTGTAAAATAAAAAAATGCAATATAACTAAGACGCTACTTAATTAGAAAGCTTTTATTTACTTTAGGAAGAAGATATATTATGGACACTATTGTCTTAAGGAAAAAAATCTTCTTTTTTTTTTTTTTTTTTTATTATTATTAAAATAGTTTATAAAGTTTTAAATCTTAAAATTCTGTGTTAATTTGTACCAGTTAGGTGATATTGTTATTAGGTTAAAACTATATTACTAATCATAAATGGAAAAGCTTATTCAGTGACACCCCTCCCTGTATTTAAAAAAAATTTGAATTTTTTTTGTATGTGTATAAAAGTACCAATTTTTGTAAATACAGACATCCATCCACAATATGATCAGAAAATAAGAGTGGCAATTATTATTAATTTAAAATTTATTGGTCATTTTTTAACATTTCCTCAATCATTTTTGTAAGTTAGACTATAAAGACAAAGTACCTAAGATTCAGTTAAATATTAGATTACTTATAATATTTTCCTAAATTTTAAGATTATTGGGTATTTAACGTACACACGCGCACACACACACACACACACCTCCAAATTAGAGAAAGAACAGATGAAGTAAAATTCCGATGTTTGTAGCATTTACTTTTTAAAAAAAGTATTCAATCCCAATATGTTGGGAGTACCAAGAATTCTTTTAAAACTAGGTGGTATCAACATGTATTATCTTTCACCAATAATGCTTACAAAAATAGGATGTCCCTTTCTAAATATTTTTGGAACTTAAAAAGTTAACAAAACCCCTAATAATGCTAAAAATGCTAGAACCTGTAAATCTTTAAATGAACCTTGTTTCTTATGCTTAAATGAGAAATGATCCGATTTGCTGACAAAAAAATCTCTGCTAAATCAAAGAAGTGAATTAACTGTAAATTGCTGGCACATTTTCTTTTACCTTTTAAAAATTAGCTAATTCCATAAGTAAATAATGGTCCACCCTCTACAAGTAATTCTTATTTTGTTTATTCAGATTTAATATTGCTATGTATTTCTGTCCATTTAGTATTATTTATATTTTATATAGATGTTTCACAGTTATAATTTTATCTACAGGTCCCTTTAAGAAGCTTCCTGAATCTGAAAATTAAAAAAAAAATTTTTTCTGTTGAAATTAACTTTACGTCTGATTATCCATCTTCCCCTCCCCTCAGCATCCTTTGAAAAATTGAACATGTCATATTTGTCTACAATTACAATACATTTGTTGCTTACATTTTTCTGTAATTGTCAATAATGACCTGTCTATGTTTCGGTTTATCAGGTCATGAAAAAAAGAACTTCCTCACTTCCAGCCTCTGAGCTTAATTTTCTATTTAATATAGATCTGATATTTAATTGGTTGATCATGACAAACCCACATGTCTTTTTTTTATTCTGACCATATGTTTTCTTACCTCCTTTTCTGAAAGATAAAAGAGGGGGGTATCATTGTGCTTTTGAAAATTTATTTAAAATCATTTAATCACCAGTCACTTACCATTCGCCTAAAGAGGTACAATTTAGTACCAAATCATGAAAGCTATTGTGTAACGATTTCAACACGTTTTTCTAATTTCTAAAATGATAATAAAAGTAATTATATATATGGTGTTCACATTATATTCAAGTAATTTTTGCAGTTATTTATAATTTGCAGTTATCTATAATTCTCAAAATGAATATGTAATTGGATGTTGTTTATGCATTTCATTTTCATCCAATTTCAATGAATTTTTTTTGTTTGATAGATAATTCTTCAGTGTCGTTTTTGAGTCCAAATTGTTGGCGGCAGTGGCTCTCCATTACTTCCTGTCCATTATAACGTTTTACTATTTACTATCTGTTCTTGGATATATATCTTTCATAAAAACTTTAATAAAATAAATACTTTAAATTATTACAATAATATTATCTATATCTATAATTCTCAAAATGTGTGTGTGTGATCAGATGTTGTTTATGCATTTCTACAGTTTTCATCCAAATGCTTCTGTACACAAGGCTGAAAATGATGATCAAAGGACTCAACAGCTGAGGAGAAACATCTCTTCAACTGCTGCTGCGCATGAGGCTGAAACAAAATTGAGAACACAAAAACGGCAATTTTCAGGGCTACCTGCCCATTCAAATTGTTACCCCCGCCTTTGGGATGTGCCTCAGTTGTATCTAATTGTTGTTAATAATATTGATTTTCAGGTGGGCTGACTTTAAACTTAAACAGCTCCAATTGAACGGCAAAAATTCCTAGTAATGAAAGACTCTGTTGAAGACTGGTTATACTGTTAGTTTTACTTAAAAATGCCAAACATCAGGTTATCAATAAATGTCAACACCCCCATAAAACCATCCACCTCGGTGTTAAAAAATCCTTTTCTCGATATTTTAAACTGAAAGTAAGTAATATTTGTTTTAATTCAGATTAATTTATCTCTTCTTCAAATCAAATTTAAGAAAAGTATATTTTATTTTTGAAATCTTTTAATAAAAAGAATTTTGTGTTGACAGATTTGTAAATATGGCCAATTTTAGTGATTTAAAAGAAATAATTACAATCAATTTAAATTTGGTTTGAAATACAGCAATTTTACATTACACTCACTTTCAATAAACTTAAATTCAAAAATAGCTTTTTAACTGAAGTTATTTATAAAAGGCTGAAATCTTTTGTTAATAACCTCAAAGTGTACTTTTTGTACCTGTCATTTCTTCTTTAATGGTGTCCCCTTAAACCAAAATTCATTCCTATATTTATTCCAAAAAATATAATCTTTGGTAATCTTGGAAAGAACTTATTTATTGTCAAGTTTAATAAACCCTAGATAATATTTATAACTTTAAGAGTCATTAACATTGTAAATATTCAGAATTGGTCTAGTGTACCTCTTTCAGTTATGGGTTAACTAGCTGGGTAAACTTTGCTGAATTTCAAACTGTGAAGAGGGCAATATGAAACTAATTCACCATTTTTCTCAATTCACAAATAAGGAAAAAAGAATCTGTGGAGAGTTATGATTGCCTGTATACTGAAGGGCAGAATGTAAAGCCATCTTTTTTATGGCATTATATATATATATATATATATAAAAAACAGTACTGGGGAAATTTTATGACAAAAGTGGAAAGTTTACTCATGATACATTTCATCCTTCATTGGACTAATTTTTTATTTTTTTTTTATTTTGGTAGGACTACACATGCACACGGCAGAGGAGTGCTAGGAATTTTAGAATTTTTTTTTTCCGACAAATTCATTTAGACTTATTTTCTTTCCATCACTTTTGTAAGTAGGTATTCCACACTGTGATATTAAGAAATCTGCCAGGGATGGTGAAATGTTGTAAGAGCCAAGGCACAAATTTACTGTAGATGACCTTGCAATTAAGCACTCTCTAGACATTTAGGTCAGAGTGAATTATTTTCTCCTTTGATCATGGTAACATTTTTTTTATGTCACAGTTGAGGGCAGCCAATGCATTTGATGTATTATTTTGTAAATGTCCCTTTTTGTGTTCATATAATCTTTTATTTAAATTCCTTTAGGTTTCTCCTATGTATTTTTTGTGACATTTATTACAGGCAATGGAGTAAACTCCTCCTTCAGGTTTTAGGCTATTGTTTTCTTTACTATTAACTAAGTCTTTTATTGTTTTAGATGAAGTTGTAACAGATAGATGTTGAGTTTAAATAGATTCTTTTCGATTGTAGATGTGATAGTTTGTAGGCAGGATTATATATTTTTTGATTCATTGGGTGTCTCAGGAGGGGGCCTTTTTTTTTTTTTTAATATTTTGTTGGCCTTTTTGTTTTGAATTGAATATAAAATAATCATGGTACTGGAGTAGTTTGAAAGTGTTTTCAATATATTTCTCTTCCTCATGCAAATAATCTGAGCTGCATATTCTTAGAGCTCTTAGATAGAATCCAATGATTATGCTGGATTTTATTTTGTTATGATGTGAATAGAAATTTATTAAGTCATTTTTGGTGGTTGATACTGAGTTTTTAACTGTTGTTAATATGGTGTAACTTGATATCTAGGAGGAGTAAGGAATTGTTCTTCCATTTCATATGTAAATTCTATAGTGTTTGATTTTGTTTAGTTGATCTACTAGGTTAGGTAAATCAGTATCACGAAGATATATAAATAGAGCATCATGAACATAACGGAAATATGTTGATTGTTTGGTTAAAATATTTTGGAAAGGACCATATTCGAGAAATTTTAAGAAGATACATGCCATCACTTCACTGAGAGGCAAACCTTTTGGTAATCCAAAGTTTTGTTTGTAAGAATCATTGCATTGATTGGTAACATGATGGCACATGTGTAGTCCTACCAATATAATGAAATTGGTCCGATGAAGCCCTGAAAGACGAAATGCATAACAAGTAAACTTTTCCCACTTATAAAATAAATAGGTTGGTTAATAAGACAAGGACAAATGAAAGTGTACCAATATAATCAGTACGATAAACATTTATTAATCATATGACAGAAGTGAAGCACAGAGCAAAAGGTTTTATTTTCAGACATGCCTGTGTCCTTCATCAACATTCTGAGGAACAAACAGAAAAATGGAAATTACTCACTGACTGATACTTTTGTAGATGGGGTATTTTCCAGAGGAAATTGTATTATTAGCAAAAACCAGATCTCTATCTGATTTCTTGATGTGCAAAACTTTTTATGAAAATAGATTTTAAATTTTTATTGGTGTAAAAGAATTAGGCAGGTCTATTTTTACTAGTGTGTGTCATGGGGTGGGTGAGATTGTAAACATTGATGAAGAGAGGGCTATGGGTTATGGAGTGGGGGGGAACGTTTCATGTGTAGCAAGTTGTAGCAAATATTGGCAGGTTACATGTTTGAATGTTGAAAGATGAAACTATGGTTAGAATATGATGTGATGAAAAGAAAGAGTGGGGAAAAGGGAAATATAATAATAAAATTAAATGAAAAGAAAAAAAGTGAAGGAACAAAATATAAAAATTTGGAAATCTATTATTAAAAAAAGGGTTAAATAAAATAAAGGAAAAAAGTGTGTGTGTGTGTATATATATATATATATATATATATATATATATATATATATATATATATATATATATAATGTTGTAAAATCATTACAAAAATAGCCATTTTGTTTCAGCACCTCTGGTGTCTTATCAAGTGATGATGTTGAATGTAGATTGTAGAATAAAGGTTTTAAAAGGTTCAAATTAATTAATCACCCCTCGTAAGGGGAAATGCTGTTACATGAGCTGAAATGACCAATCAAAATACAAGTATACGAGAATTCCAAAAACTTGACAACAAAGTAAGGTTATAGTAACTATTAAATGCTTTAAAGTTAGGTTTATACTAAAATAGTTATTGGAATTTATTCCGTATACACCAATCATATATATATATATATATATATCCCAGCTTGATGATATTAGTTCTCGATAATAATTTAATTGGTCAAGCACTGTAAGGAGTAAAGAGATTATTTGTAGACAGTCACTATTACTGCTGATAATGCAAGACTCTTCAAGCTGGTTAAGTTCTCTAATTACCTGGTGTGTTTATGAAAAAATAAATACACAAGAATTCGCCTTTCTCTCTGCCAGGTGTCGATCACCTAGAGGTTAGAATCTCAGACTGATACCAAATTGGTCTTGGTTCAGTCCCTGCCTAAAGTGATCAGATGGCTAGCCACACTGATGACCTGTGATACAGTAAAATAGTCTCTCTGTGGATGACATATAATGGACTCTCCCGTCGGTTTAGACGTATGAGGATCTGACAGCTTAATTGATTCAGTTATGAAATTTTGTGTGATAATCTCAAGTAGCACTTAAGACCTGCTAGTGATTTACAAAGGAGGCCACATATGGAGCAAGAGTGAGGATTGTGGGATAAGATCACTGTTAGATTGGCTAACCTTTTAGATCTTGCTCTCACTTATTGAAGACGATTCAGACAAGCAGATCTAAAACTGCTGATATATATAAGTATATAAAGCACATTCATACATATGTGCACATAAGTGTGTAAATATACACAAGCTACCACATGAGCATATAAAAAAAAGCAATATATATATATATATATATATATATATATATATATATATATATATATATATATATATATATAGAGATATTTATATATAAAAAATAAAAATTTATTTAGTATATTTTTCTCTCTTGATAGAGCATTTGACAAGACGTTTGACCTAATGAAAATCTTCAAAATTCTTCTCATTTTAAGTCCTGCACAAACATGTAGTCCACATTATAAGGCAATCCATTTAAATAGTAAATAAAGTATGAAAGTTTCTATTTGCTGATTTGTTACAGTCATTGACTATGGTGCTTCTTTAATAAAAAAAAAAATTGTCAATTATAAATTGAAATATAAATTAAACAAAATGCTTATTGGTGATTTATTGCAAATGATTCCACCCAAATTTCACTCTTTGAAAGTGGCATGAATTTTGGGCAAAATTAAATCTAAGGGATGTAACTCTTAATTCTTGTGCATCCTTTTTCTTGAATTTAAATATTTAAACAGATTAACATTGTAATCTACCTTATTCATAGTTTGTTCAATTTGTTTTTCTTGCTGTATCTATAATAATGAATTTTTCTAATTTTTTAAAGTTTTTTTGACGCACTAAATTGGGTCTAAAAAATTAAGTACAGTTTATTGCCCCCAGTAAGTACCTGACTCCTTGTGCTATACTCTACCTTTACAAGAGCCAGATAAGGTCGAAAATGGAGTATAGCTGTTATAGTTGGGTTGGAGCTGCCCATTCCTCACTTTCCTGTCTCTATAGTCATAAAATGTCTCAGAATCTGTGATGGTGACTAATTATTTTCCACCCTTCAACCCCCTCTCTCACAGACAGGATATGGCAAGCCTCTCACTGCTCTATTGCTAATTCCATGGAAAATGCTTGGGCAAAAACTAAATTCCTTGATTCCACCAGTTCTAACCTTCACGGCCAGGACCCACCATGCCACTCACATTGTAGCAACCAACCCTCATTCCCTCCATGTTCCATTGGTGAGAAGTTCCATTCGAGCAGTTTCTTCCTGTGAACCATTGCTCTGTACACTGCACTTAATCCAACTCTTAAGTGAATGTTTTCCCAATCACTATAATCTTAATCTATTCAAGTCTAGTGTTATCAGTTATTTTTCCCCCACCTATTTCTGTAACGCTTTACTTTGAGTGACCCCCTGGGCCTTGTACAGGGTGAACCTCACTGTAAAAAAAAAAAGTGTTAATTTGAAAAAGCTTTATAAAATAACCTTTTTGTAAAGGTGACATTGGAGGTAAGCCACTTGAAATTCTACAGTATTAAAACAAAATGTTTCTATCAAACAAATAACATTTGGTGTTTCCATGAATGCAAGAATAATTTCAGCCTCAATAATTTATGGACTTAGCTTTAAATAACTGAAATTTATTTAGCTTAGTATTTTTTTTTTTTTTGTTAGGCCCATTGACCTAAAAATACTGTGTCTATTCAATATAGTCAATAGATATAAGAATGTATTGTCAAATACTTTTTCTGTGTTAAACCAGACTCCATCCACTTTTATCATTTAATAGTTGAAATGTTTACTTAAACCTATTACTTGTTGCCAGGATCTATACATGGTCCCTCTCCCTCCCTCTCTTAGACTTTTTCTTTATCAGTATTTATGAAATGCATGCTAATATACAAATGCATTTGTTAAGTAAATGATTGTATATTTAGGAGAATGTGAATAATTATACTTCCTTCTTTCTTCCTTGCATGAAAAATCAATGTTTTTCAGAAATTGCTTTGATGGTTTTTTTTTTTTTTTGTTTTTTTGGGGGTTTTTTTTTCATTAAGCTAGGTAAGTATATAGTAGTGACCTTCAACAATATGAGATAATATTTCACTAAACAGTGACCCATAGTATGACTGTTTGAGGAGTCAATTCTTCAGACAATCACAGCATTTTCTAGACACTTTTTTCTTTCTTTTTATCATTTCACACCATGCAAAGCAGTAAAGCCATTAAGACAGAAGAGATAACTGAGTGTGAAAAAAAAAAAAAGGAAAAAGAACAAAAGAGTAATTAAGAAAACATTAGATAACAATTGACACTGTATTTAAATTTTTGAAAATGTTGGAATGGGGCCAAAAGAGGGTTCCACAAGTGAGAAGTGCAATAGAAGAAACCACTTCAACTGTGAATTGATGAGACCTTGCTGCCAATCTAGTACTGTGCTTAAACTCCTAAAGCCTAGGTACCATAACAAAGAGTTCATCCAAACAATTACAATGAAAGTGTTTATAGAAAAGGCACAGAAAAGCTACATTATGGCAGTGAGAAAGTGACTGAAGCCAAATACATTTTTTCAATTTCTCATCTTAGCTATCTTTTGCAATATTATATATATATATATATATATATATATATATATATATATATATATATATATATATATAAAAAATTGTTTACTTGAGAGAATAAATTTAGGGCAAAACACCAGGAAGATTTTCAATTCAGCACAGTCAAGCCCAAAGTCCAAAATTTGTCATGTGTTTTTATTTCTTTCTTAGATAATTTTTTTTTAATATTTGAATTTCTTAAATGTATAATCAAAATTAATTTCTATATTCTATGAAATAATTTGGATCCTTGAAAATTCTTTTCCAATTAATAATTCTAGCAACAAACTGTATTTGATAAGTGAAATTGTTTTTTTTCTGTATCTTCATTAAATGGTAAATTTTAGAACAAGAAGTGATTTAACAGTAAAAAGACAAAGATGAATTTAAACTTATATTGACAATAGAGTACTGAAATCACTGAATATTGTATACATTAAGGGTTTGCCTATATTAATTCAATGAAATAGTTGAACACATTTCTATCCAAAATGTTACTTAGAAATTACTAGTTTCAATCTGTAAACAAATCAATTGCCACTCACAGATATAACTTTTATATATTAAATTTATATTTATTAATAACCAATTTATATAGTAACGTTTTAATTATAAAAATGTTACATTTACTAACATAAGTCATTTGAAATCAGATCACTTGAGAACAGCTTTATTAAATTTTTGTTCATGACTAAAACAAAACTGATATAGCAATGAAACTCTCTATATTTCTAGCTTGATAGGTGTTACTACAAAACTAGTATTCTCTACCTTACTAAAATATTTAGGTAGAATGTTAGGTATGTAAGTATGTGACTTGTAAGCATTAAGTAGCTAGTTACCTTTGCAGATGAGAGATGGCTCTGTCAACCATGCATGACCAGGAGTTGATGAATAAGTACTTTAGTTGTATAGTGCTTTAGTGTCAGGGCAACCAGGCCATTAAGAGATAACGGAATCATGCTAAGCATATAGCTTGGAATGTTCTTCAATGGTTGCTAGTGAAAACTGCACTATTTTTAACGGTAATGTTAATCTGCAGAGTTTTGTGACTCTGCTTACTTTCTAAATTTACCATTTCATTCATTTACACCTTCACGTTTTTGATCAAAGATTTTCTCTTCACTTTATTCACTGCTTATGTTCAAATTTTAATGGCTTATATTTGTTTGTTTGTTAAATGGCATATCAACTCTTTATGGGTTATGCTTATGCCAAAATTTAATTTTCTTAGGAGCATTATTAATTTCATTTACAAAAATGTATTGCTGGTGATTTTTTTTCTTCAAAAATGTATTGCTGGTATTTTTACTATGAAAATTTATTTTTATACTTTCATTTTGAACCCAGTTTGGTGGGGGGGTACTATTTGCCCATATCTAGAACCCTAATAGGTGGTTCCACACTCCTCAAAACCTTCCAATCAGAGGCCTTGCTGCCGGATGTAGTTTGACATACACAGGATGATTTAATGGCCTACAAATATTTTGATGATAATATAGACTTCTATTAGGCTACAAAAGAATTGTTGTTTTTATTAGATTTGAACAAATCTTATTTGGAAAACTTCTTTTCCCATCTTTCAGTTCTAAAACAAATGATCACCAAATGTATCGCTGAAGATAATTATGAACAATCTTCTTGGATATTCATATTACCAAATCTTTAACTAAACAATTTAGACTGTGCCAGAAATTCTTGAACATGTCTTTGTGGGGCTAAAACACCTAATGATAATTGTGTAGCATTAAATGAATTCTTAAATATTTTGTGGATAGAATTAAAACATGGAGAAATATTTGATATTAGCATTTACACTTGGACTAATACCCTTGTCTTTGTTATCACAATGCTTCCACTATTATTCCCTTTGGCCTTCTTCATGTGTCTATCAATGAATTTGTTCACATAGCAATTGATAGATCAATCCCTAAGCTGGATAGTACAAACTTAAACTCACTGGAAACAGGGTAAACAACTACTGAGCAATGGAATGAACCAAACAAGATATTCCTAGACATGCAAAGTGGAGAAAGAATAGTGTATCTTTGTAAATTAAATAAAGAGTTCAATTCAGAAGAAGGCTGGCAGTCACAATGTAATAAGAATAATAAAGGTCATATCATAGATCCAAATGTAAAAATAACACCTGATCCCAAAATTTCAAACAGAAATTATCTAATTTAAGGATTTCCAGATATTTAAAAATTGTTATGATGCCTATTTTTTCATAAAATTTTCTACCAATATCAAATCATTGGCACTTGTTTGAAAGTTTGTTTTTTTTTAATAAAAACATTATCATTATTCCTTCATCCTCCAAGGTTTGTTATTACATCACTCATACAGCAGAAATATCAAAGATTTTCTTATGCTCTTAATTTAAAATGACCAACTTCATATTTGGTAATTTCAGGCTCAAGATGGAAGAGAAGAACCTGTTGGTGGCAGCATTGAGAAAGAAACTAATAGCAATGTGGCTGAAAAGTAAGTTACTGTTTTCTTTTTTGTTTTGTCTTTTTTAGTTGGTGGTTACAAGACTGTTCCATTTCCCTTGGAGATCATTGTGTTAATTGTGGGAGACTATCAACTACTTGTACTTGAAGCTGTTTATAATATAGAAGGAAATTAACAATAAATTCCTTTTATTTTCTGTCAGCTGGAATATTATAGAAGTAAAATAAAAATAAAAATTTAAAAAAAAACCCTAAACTGATAAAAATCATTCAGTGAAAAGACAACCCTGCAATACTTATGTTATTGTTATAATGTTGTCTTTGTTCAAAATAGCCAAGAATTAAGAAGGCCATAGTTAGAGTATCAAAGGAACAGAAGTCTAGTTAGAGGAAACAAAGAGGTTTATTAAATACTCATACATAGAATGGAATAACTTAAGTAAATCAAATACTACTCTAATGTTGCTACTTGCCATATTTATAAATAGGAGCAGTCTATTATCACATTAGTAGGGAAGAGTAGGGAGTATGCTGAGTTTTATTCTGCAACAATTATTGCATTTGATCATCTTGATCGCCTGCTTCATGATGGGCTCTATCAAATATTGAAGATTGTTATCAGGAATGGAACATTTTTCTTTTCAAATTTCCTTCCAGGTTTTTACTCACTCCAAAAAAACAGAACCTTTCTTAAAAAAAAAAAACTTTACTAAGGCATTACATTTTTTAAAGAAAAATTTGGACACTTGGGAAATAAATGAATGTTAGATTTTAGTCATGACTTATAAAGCTTGATCTCTGTAGTTATATATACTGTGCATTAATAAAATTATATATTTGAGGAAGTTGTATTTTCATCAAAACTTTCAGGCAACACTTATCAAATAACTTATTTTCTCTGTCATTTTAATACTCACTTTTGAAGTATAATGTATTTACAGTAGTTTACCTATTACCAGACAAGTACAAAAAATACTGAAGACTCCCTTTTTTATTAAAATCTCAAAGAGTAATAGAAATGCATTTGATAAAGTACAGTACAAAAAATTATTTGAACTGCTAGGAAAACTTGATTTCTTTGGGAATGATATTAGAATAATCCAAAACTTATGCTGGGAACAAACTGTCCACATATGGATAGAAAATAAATTAAGTATACAAAAATAGAAAGGGGCAAAAGACAAGCAAGCATATGTCTTCTGATTATTCAACAGTTACAACAAGGGGATCCTAAGAGAACTAGAAGTCTTATCAGGATTTGTTATTAGTGGACATAACCTTAACAGATATGCAGATGATACTGTGTTGATGCCAGATAGAGAAAGGAAACTATAGGAGCTACAAGACAAAGTAGTAAAGGAAAACTAGAAGTCAATGTATGGTTGTCAGCAAGAGGAACAACCTAGGATAAGAACGACAAATTGTCAAAATCAAACAAGTATGAAAATATGAATATTTGGGAAATGTTTTAATAAAGAATGAGAAATGTAATAAATCAGGAGGTGAATTGGAAGAGCAAAAAATGATTTCCAAAAGCTAAGCAAAGAAAATTTTGTTAGAAGCAAAGAAAAGAGGGCCCAAATGTTATGTAATATCAGTCTTCCTATATAGTTGTGAATACTGGACAATTTCCTCAGATGTAGAGTAGACTTCAGGTAACAGATGTGATTCTACAGAAGGATACTGAGAATATTATGGACAGTTCATATGAGTAATGAAGTTTTAAGGAAAATGAAAGCAAAAAGGATGCTTGAACTTAGAATCAGAGATAATTAAAATTTCTAGGTCACGTAATGAAGGAAGGAAGGTTTTGGAAATTTGACACTTGCAAGACACATTGAAGGCAAGAGGGACAGAGAGAGACAATAATTAATCTACCTAACAGGTTTGCATAAATGGATAGCAGAACAATCTGCAGGAGTGATGGTGAAAAATAAATATTGCTAAGCACTATGATCACCCATGCCGGCATGACATGGGCCGAGCTGAAGAAGATTGCCCAGTACTGCATCCATTGGAGTGGTGTTATTGTGGCTCTATATTCCCCAAGAAATCAAGGGGCATAATATATATATATATATATATATATATATACTTTAAAAATCAGGAGGAGGACATCAATTAAATTTTTATGTTTTTACTTATTTTTTTTTCTCATGTGTATTGAGTACTTTTTAATACTACTGTTTCCTGGTCTGATTCAGCTCTGACCATTAACTTTTATTATTTTTATATATATATATATATATATATATATATATATAATGATCACCCATGCCTTAAAGAGACATGGTATATAAAAAGAAGACTGTTACATTATACAGGAATCCCTTGATTAGTGTGTGGCTAATTTGTACATTGGTAACTATAAAAAAATCAATTTTCAATTACTATGATTGAACTGAAGAATGTTTTCCTGCACTAATCGAGACATGTACTAATATGTACTAATCAATTTTTTTATTTTGGTATATAAAAATGTTAGCACACTAATTGAAAATGCATTAATTGAGGGATGCCTGTCTTATTATGCAATGAAAAATAATTAGTTTTTAAATTCATATATAACTAGTGGAAACATATTAATCTAATATGTTTCACTTTTATTAAAGTTTCGTCAGAGATTGAAAGAAAATGGACAAAAAGAGAGAAGCACTGGTATTTTCAATTATGTTTGGATCAGTTCTCTTTGGTCAGTGGGCATCAGATGGCAATGTGTATTTGTAATTGTGTATTTGTGTCTGTCTAGTTGGAGTTCTGATATCTTTGTGTGGTCAGCCCATGCAGTGGGGTGTCACAAGGTTCTAATTTATGGCTGACCTCTTTAAGAATGTATTCTTTGTATTAGATATAAGTTAGATTATTTAAGAACGGATTCAAAGAATGATGGCAATTTAATGTTTTAGGTGTCTGTTTATAGTTGGTAATAATGTTGTTATTAAATTTTCAATGTATTTTCTCCTTAAAGAATTATGTTCTTTTTTTAATTAGAGTGGCATTAGGGAAATCAAAGTGATGTCCAGTATTGTTTTGATGCAAAATGGGAGAGTTAGAACATTTGTCCAAATACAATTCTCTATTGTGTCCATAGATACAGGCTTTTGATCACATGATGTCTCCTGCACATAAACATATTTGTATTGTAAAGAATTTATTTGATAAATCCCGACATTTGAATTGGTGTTGGGTTTATTTTTCTTCCTAAATTATATCTCCAATTGTCTTGGAGGTGGTGGTAACTATCCTAGTATTAGGGATTTGTTTAGTAGAAAGAGTTCTAAATGACAATAACACCTACACTACAATGAACAAACAGTAAACACAGACACACAAAGGTTCAACAAAATTAAGAAACTATTAAATTTTTTTAATAGTTTCTTAAACCAAATCCTGGAACAGATTAATAGAATACCACCCACTATACGGCTTACCCAAAATACACATACCCATCAGATCCATTGTGTCCAGTATCAACAGTGCACCTAACAAATTAGCTAGAGCCATTGCAAAAGCCTAACTCCATTCCTAGGAACCATTAACAGAACACATATCAAACACTGGAAAATGTAAATGTGGAAAACATGGTTATGGTAAACCTAGACATCAAATCATTATACAGCAACATATCCATCATGAAATGCCCCAGCATACTGAGAAACCAGCTCAAAAATTCCAAAGAAAACCTTCTACCCATCCGCAAAATTATAAAAATATGAAAACTAACCACTGCTTCTCTTTTAGACACATCATACCAAACATCTCTACTTATCTAAGATATATAGATGACGTCATTATATCCCCAAGATACAAACCTATTAGACTAATAACATTGAACCTACCATTGAATTCACACATGAATTTGAAATAAACAATTCTGTACCTTTTCTTGACATCTTATTAATATACAATAATGAAAAATCAGATTTTAAAGTATATCATAAATCCACAAACAAAAACGATCTAATCAACTTCTATTCCCACCACAATAAAAAAATAAAATGTGGACTAGTCATAGGATTCTACCTCACAGCCCTTAAGATATGTAGCCCGGAATACCTAAATGGAGGAGAGAAATATATGGAGAAAACTTTCAAACTTCTCCACTACTCACATCATCTAACGCTAAAAAATGAGCTTACAAAATCCACATAGCCAAAAAAAAAAAAACAGACACCACCAAAAACACTTTTAACAAAAATTACACAAAATTCATAATCCTGCCCTCCAAAACGTTTTCTACTAAATTCACAAACAAATTAGTCATCCCTAATACTAGGATGGCTACCACCACCTCCAAGACAATCGGAGATATAATTAGGAAGAAAAATAAACCCAACACCAATTCAAATGCTGGGATTTATCAAATAAGTTGTTTATAATCCAAATATGTTTATGTGCAGGAGACATCATGTGATCTAAAGCCTGTATCTATGGACACAATAGAGAATTGTATTTGGACAAATAATCTAACTCTCCCATCTTGCATCAAAACAATACTGGACATCACTTTGATTTCTCTAATGCCACTCTAATTAAAAAAAGAACATAATTCTTTAAGGAGAAAATACATTGAAAACTTAATAACAACATTATTATCAACTATAAACACATACCAAAAACATTACATTGTATCACCATCTTTCTTTGAATTCATTCTTAAAGAATCTAACTATATCTATTTAATATAAAGAATACATTCAAGGTGCCCAGTCCAAATTACGCTCCCACCAACCACTGCATTTTCCTTCCCTCTCTCCCCATTAAATGTGTTCTAAGTAAGCAAATTGTTTTTTCTTTTTGTTTTCTCTTTTTGTCATTTCACATGCAGATATATCCAAATTTCGGCTAGACTGTTTAGCCTAGCAAAATATGATTATAAGCCAAAATATACATTTACCAATTCAAAAATGAATACACTTATAAAATGAGAAAATAAATATAAGAGAACTTCTCTGTCTTCATTTCCACTGATTTTCTTCCACCTCATGCCTCCATTTGGCCAAAAGAAACAAACTATGATATATGCTTCTAATATTTGCTTTCATTGACTTTTCATTGACTCTAACATGCTTCATATACTTCTATTGCTATTAATCTTTTTATATAGAATTATTTAAGTAGTAGTAGTCTTAATTATTAGGCAAAGGGTTGTATTTAGCTTAAAGTACATACAATACAGTATTAAAATAGTCTACAACTTACTATTCACCATACATGGTAATTAGAGCTATATAATGAGAATGACTGATGACTGCTGGACCTGTCAAGCTTTCCATGTTAAACTATGCAAACCAAATCCCTTGGAGGGGGGGGAAAAAGTAATTACAGCACTGATATCCTTGGGAAAGTTTTAAATTCAGAAGTTTCAAACAAATCACCAAGGAACTAAAGAAATTTGTTTTTTTACACACACACACACACACACATATATAATTACTAATTATTGTTATTATTAGTGGATACCTGTATTTGAGTAGACGCTCAGTTTTATTTTAAACAGTATCTATTTCGTCTAACAGTCTAACTAGAGAAAACTTGCGAAAAGATTCAAATTTGCATCCCCCTTTGCAAGAGAAACCACCATCTGATGTGTCATGCTTTAACTGCTTGGCTACAAAGAGCTTCATAATCAAGCAAGGTTTTATTTACCTTTAAAGTATATTCACTCAATAAAATGAAGTGTCTAGTGAAATACAAGTATCTGCTAAAAATAATATCTGAAGTAATAAAAATGTCTGAATTAAAAAAAAAAAAATCGTTAATTCTTTTGAAATTGCTTTGTTTATGTTTTGGATATGAAACTGAGCAGATATGCCTTTCGAGATAATCTGAATGAGTGAGTGTGCTTTAAAGCCAAATAGAACCTTGCTTGATTGTGAAGCTCTTTATAGCAGAGTGGTTAAAGCACACTGGATTAGACAGGTTCAAATCCTGCTGGAGGATACATTATTTTACTAATAGTGTGCAGGATGGTAGACAAATACTGTTGAAAATAAAACAGTGTATCTACTCAAATACAGGTATCTACTACTAATAATAATAACAACATTTGAAGTAAAACATATAGTTTAACATGTTTAGCTTTTTATTCAAATCTGATCAGAAAATGAAATATGGAGGAGAAAAGAAAATTCTGTTTTTTTGTTTATTTTTTTTTAATTTTTTTTTTTTTTTTTTTTTTTCATGTATGGTCTAAGTAAACCAGACATGAATTTGTCCTGTCAAGTGGCATTCCTGTGTATAATTTTTATGTGTTTGTGTATCACAATTGTAGTTGGTCAGTGTGGGGTTTGGTTGAATATATACTTATATATATATATAAGTTTATGCAAGCTAGAGTAATCTAGAAATATATAAAATGTTTTAAGTGCTATCCTAGTTGAAACTGTGATTATTATTTTATGTTTAAATGTTGTTCTGTTGCTAAAAAAAATCATAGCATTGAATTACTTTTCTCAATATTCTAAAAATGTTGAATTTTAATGCTATAAAATATTTATCTATTTTCCTTTATTTGTAGAGAACTTGAAATAATTGTAACATTGAAGAATGATGGGGAACCACTTGGCATTCATGTGGTACCAGATTATGATGAAGATGACAAGTAAGTTACATGCTTTTATTTTTTATAAAATATAGCCTAAAAGAAATATTTATTACTGTCCAATAAGAAAAACTATTATTTCACAGAAGATATATATTTTACCACTAATTTATAATACCAAGATGCATAAATTTGGTGAACTCCAAAGGTGCATATAACCTGACACTCACTATTATGGATATAGAATAATGAATGTGAAAACTTGCCTTAAATGAACCATTTAAAAAAAATAAGAACAAACTAGATTACAAAATTTGCTGCATGCAGAATTATCATTTATTTTTTCTTATTTTATTCTTTTTGTGAAAAAGAATAAAATAAGAAAAAATGAATGATAATCCTGCATGCAGCAAATTTTGGAATCTAGTTTCTATTCATAATGATTCATATTAACTTATATGTATAAGAGATTATAACAAAAACGTTGGAATCGCTACACAATAGCTTTTGTGTTTCGGCAACTTTAAGACAACTCTTTCTCTCATTTGTATCTCTATCTATCTATATCTATCTATCTATCTATCTATCTATATATATATATATATATATATATATATATATATATATATATATTTTCCTGTGAAACTCTAGTTATAACTAGGGCAATCTTTTCATAGGAATAACGTTAACCATTTTTTGCTCTGTCAAGACAATCTCTGCTTTGACTGCTTTACTGAATAGGCAGGTTTGTTTTTAGGCCTTATTTTTTTTCTCCTTTTTTCAGTGTTGTCCGTTGGTTCCATCAATGGTTTTGGTTTTTACACACACACATATATATATATATATATATATATATATATATATATATAGCGATCAATAAATTTTTGTGTAAATTATGCAAAAATGAAAATAACATTGATATCTCATTTTAACAGATATATTTATTAAAAATTACACAAAAATACCTTCAACCACAGCCTCCAGATAACTTTGGAATCTCCTGCAAATCTTCTGGATGGTCTCCTTGTTTAAGTTGGTGAATGCTGCCATAATCCTTGCCTTCAATTCATCTTTTGTGTTACAAGTTCTGTTGGTCTCTCGCTCACCTATGCCTCACACATAATAATCAAGGGGTTTGCAAGTCTGGGGAGTCAGGTAGCCAGATGTAAAGGGGGGATGCTAACACAAAAATTGCCTGACACCCATGACTGGGTTCTCCTGCTTGTGTGGTATGGTGCAGTCTTGTTGCCAGACATAGAATCTTCCAGCAGACACCCTCTTGACCCAGGGCAGCACTATCTCCTCAAGGCACTTGATATAGGCCTCTGCGCTTAGAAGATGAATGGAGGCATAATGTTGCCATCACTAGTGATCACTTCAAACACCTTTGTAATCACTATTAAACTCATCTAACTCTTTCTGAATTCTTTGGACTGTCCTCAGATTGACATCCAAACACTCTGAAATGTTCATATTGGAGCTTCCGACATGAATGCCAAGCAGTACAGCATGACATTTCCAAATTTCTGGTAGAGTGAATTGGGTCACATATCGTGCCCAACTGAATCTACTATACTGTGCAGTCAATAAACTTAAAAACAACTAATATGTATGCACAAAATTAAAAATATAAAATGGCAACTCTGTGTATGTGTGTGATTTTTATATATATATATATATATATATATATATCCAATGAAGTTTCTTTGGAGTAATTCCCTCATCTTTGTTATCACAGTGTTTCAACTGTTGTGCTCTCCAACTTTATTTAGGTGTCTGTCAATTTGGGAATCTTGAATTGAACCCTTTATTTAATTTATGAAGGGTAGATTGTTCTCCTTTCTTTGTTTAGGTATATCTCATCTTCTTATCTAGTACTGCCTGCTCTCATTGAATCTAAATCTGTAAATCAACACCATTGTCCTGAAATGTTGGTATCATGGAAATAAAGATGTGGCCATTAGTCTGAATGTAATTAATAACTCCTAATCTCAGAAATTTGGACAGGTAATATCTCTTGTATTAGATATAACATTTGTTGTTGAGGTGTTGTTAAAAACAAGTCAAAATTGTGATTGCTTAAGCTAAGAATGTTTGTTTTCTCTTTGGCATATTAGAATTGCCATCATCACTATTTTTGTTTATTTGGACCATTATTAAGTATTGTTTGGGTGTTTTTTGGGGTCGGGGGAAGAAAACCCACAGATAGAACAGGAGACACAGTATCTGATTTTTCTTTTAAACACATTATCTCTTCATTATTAACCAAATGAAATTTATTTTATTTTTAAATCATGAACTCCTAAGTTATTTTGTAGATATTGTTATTTCAGTTCCAAGATATGATATGCATTATGATATCTAAAAATGATTTGAATACAGTAATGATATACTATAAAAATATTTTATCAGTTCCTGTCAATTTACCTAATTGAGATTGCTTTGAAAAAATTTTTCTTTTTTTGGCAACTGATTTTAAAATCTTCTACAGTAGGTGATTATCCTGGTAGAATTTGTTCCAGCCACAGTGGCTGAAATGGTAAAATTATATCTGCATTCAAGTTTTGCTAAATCAGAAAAAAGAAGCAAGACATAACTGTGGATTTAAATTGCACTTGTTATTGCTTCAATGCTATTTATTTATGCAGTTATAAAATAAAAAAATCTATAAAGTGTATTTCAGTGTTTATCTTTTTAAGTAAGATTTACTTTAATTTTGTGTTTGTACATTTTTTTCTCTTTGTTTCAGGTGATTTATTAATTTATTCATTTAATTTTTTTTTTTTTTATTTTTTTTTTTTTAAGAGAGACTGGTTTACTCCTACAGAGGATTGAACCTGGGAGTAAAATAAGCCGTGATGGTCGCCTGAAAACGGAGGATCGTATTATTGAGATTAATGGGTCGAATTTGATGGGGATTTCTTTTGACAGGTGAGTAAGGGTGTTATTGTTCTATATACTTATGTATATAGAACAATAACACCAGCACAAGAATTGAACTCACAATCACCAGCTAATAGAAACTAATGTTTTGCTGTGAGATTGGCCTATTTCACTTGTTTTTGATAATGGTTTCTGCCATGGCACTCAATATAAGTCCAGGGTATTTCTTCTAGAGGGTATACATTCATTTGCCTGGCAAATCCCTGACAGACCATTTCAACAAAGGGGACAGCTAAAATTTGAAAGCAAATTTTCTAAAATATCAGCCAAGATGAAATTGATTTAAAGTTAAATCTTTCTGGAGGCCCCCACCGTCCTTATTATTCCTTACATGTAGTGCCAGATTTATATATGTCCTAGTACAGGCTGCAGCTCTTGGTGCCCCAAGACTAGAGGGGCCCTCAAGGACTCTCTAGTCTTTGAGCCCCTGATAAAACTAAAAAAATATAAAGATAAAATGAAAAATTTATTTTCAGATTTAATGGGGCTCCCTTGAACTAATTTGAAACCATTTAGAATATTTGGATCTGTCTGGTTGGAGTGGGTCTTTTTAAATTCAATGGAGTCCCTCGATTATACAGAATGAAGGGGGCCCTCCAAATTCTGTTAACCCAGGGGCTTAAATCCAGACCCTTTTTACATGTAACACATTTGTAAAAAATAAATGAGAAACACTAACATTATAAAAGAAAAAGGCTTTCAATTAAAATGTTTTTTTTATAAAAGTATCTGCATAAATTTTACTTAAAACCTAGATTAGTTTACTTTACACAAACTGTATTTAAGATTTCACAGTTAACTTATTAAATTATTACTAGTAAATTGATTTCTTTTAAATCTTATTAGATATTGGATAGATTTTGATGCCAATTCAGTTTTGCATTGAAGAGTTATCTCTGCTCAAATTATCAGATTTACCATAGATTGTTGTTGTACATTTTTGACAGATATTTAAATGCTGGATACTATGTGACAAGCCCCAAAATGAGACACTCCATTTAAATTTTCTCATTAATATATACATAAAGTTGGTCCAAAACTTTTTTATATTTCTGGAAGATTTTTTTAATGATTGATCTTTAGTAATTTTATCATTTAAAAAAAAAAAAAAATAATGATGATGATTTTCATATTTATAGAAAGACTTTAATTTTATGCAAATGTAATTCTTAAAAATATCAAGTTTTGGTTTGAAAATGGATTGTTTGGAAAGGAAAATACACTGTGAATGTTTTATTTTCTTCTCTCTACTCGCTGGCAACTCGGATCAGAGGAGTGAATAATAAAGGAAATTGGAGATGCTCTTACTATTGTCTTGACTAACTAAAGTGACTCATCAAGTTTGCTACCTGCTCATAGAGCAGTGGTTTACTTGGTTTCATGATTTACTTTTCTTTTTAAATTTTCTGTTGGAATCTTCACAATGTGCTATAGAATAGGAAGAATTTAGTATGTAAAGGAAAAAAAATCTGACAAAATATATACTAGCTTTCCTCTTGGGAAGGAAAAAGTAAATAAATGTTTGAATTGACTGTTAGTGAATGTATTCAGTTGAAATGTTAATTGCTTAATTATTAGAATTTTAAATATATATTAAATACCAAGCTTAATACTTGTTATGCTATTATTAAATAATAATTAATAGAGTAATTAGGGGAAGGAGCAAAATAAAAGAAATGAAAGCAGTAATTTAAATGGTAAAGTGTTTGAAATTTGTTGAAATCTATCAAGGTTAATTGACAAAATTAATTACTAGTGTTGCTATGTGGGTCGTGTAATAGCAGCTCGGAAAGAGAAATCGGCAAGCTAAGTTTGAATTTTTACAAAGTTTGTTGTTCACACTCACATGAATACCCTTGGGAAAGGTATGAATCCATCTTTTCTCCCCCAGCTATAGGTTAAATAGCAGAACAGATTTGGCTCTCTAGCCTTGATTACTAAGAAAGACAACTCTAAATTTAAAATTGATTGTTATGCTAATAGGCAGCTTTGGTTGGTAATCGATCTAGAAAAGGTTAATTTTATTTATTTTTTTAAAATGTTAATATTTTCCAATATTGTTTTTCCTTATTTTGTATTTGTTTATCATGATTGTTGTTTGTTTTTTTATCTTACAGTGTTTTAAGCTGCTTTATTATCTGGAAAATAAACCATTGAAATGTTTTTAAAAAAAATTGAAAAAATAATGAGGATAATCAAAAAAATTAATTGCATATTAATTAATAATGATTACGTTGAAGTAGCTAAATGTATCAAAGTAAGTATAGTGGCATTTAAATGAAATAAAATATTTGGATCACTACATTTTATGGTGGATTGTTTTACAAGATGACAACTTATATTTTTCATTTTTTTCCCTCTTCTTTATTGTGAAAATAGTTTACTTATACCATCATAAAATGACAGCAATATTTTGTGTTCATTACTTTCTGAACATTAAGCAAATGGAATTCTCTTCATCTTTGAAGAATTAGGATTTTAACATTGCCAGACGAATAATGAGAATTTGGGAAATAGAAAAGTCATTCTCACATTGACTCTCTCTCTCTCCCCTCTCTCTCCCTCCCTCTCTCTCTCTCTCCCTCTCTATCACACACACTGTGGCTTATTAGATAACTATTAACTCTATTGTAGCATGTTATTTTATAATCTAAGCTTCCATTTAATGACAATTTAATAAGCAATTCAAATTTGCTTCCCATGTCTAGAATTTAATGCTGAAATGTGATAAACATACAGGAAGGTATCCAAAGAAAGCTAAATTAAACAAAAGAAATATAAAATGCAAATGTGTTGGAAAGTGCTTGAAAACTGTACCATGGGTTGACCCATGCCTTGTTAGTGAAATTGGGTAGACTGAACCCTTGGGTGCCATCGATAGCTGTGCTAGCATGAAGTCACAAGTCATCGTGACCGAGGGCTTGAGCATTCTGGCCTTGTTCAAATTGTTGATTGTGCTAGATAATACACTATTTCCCAGAAACTGTAACTAACGTCTGCTCAGCATAGTTGCAGTATAAACCGCAAGTAGGCTCTGGGTGTTGAATAAACACAAATGTACCTGAGCAAATGTCTGCAATAGGGATTTGGTAACTGCCCTAGTAGACAGGTATCCTTGAATACGAGTGGCCAGCTATACATTGTTATAGTAACACAAGGCGTATTGACTTTGACTTATATTGAGTAATGCCTTGTGCTACCATCACTGAACATTTTATTTCTACACTGTGAGATCTGAGATATATATATATAATAATTAATACCATTTATTATTTACTTAAATATTTGTATCTATAAAAATAATGTATAAACAGAAAATATATTAAAATAACTGTTGGACTTAGTCCATTTCATAATATATGTTGTCATTTGTTTACTTTAAGATATGCTTTGAGCAGATATGATAATCTGAGAAAAATCAGGAGAAATTTGTTGTTTATATATATATATATATATATATATATATATATATATATATATATATATCATACGGAGTTCTCTGGATTTTATCCTCCTTGGGTCTACCCATACGGATTACCTAGTTTTCCATAAACTATATATATTTATATATAATTGTGTATTTTGGCAGCAATCCCTCTTTTATACAAGTTTCATTAAAAATGATGACAAAGTACTATGGTGAAATTTTTTTTATTTAATTTTTCTTGTGTTCTTATTTTCTTTTCTGGGTATAAATTATGTAGAAATTGTCTGAATTTCTGTATGTCCATGCACTAACAATGTGCTGACCATGTTTGGAAAATAAACATGGCTATAACTCTAGATAAATAGATATATAGCAATCCATGCATTCAGTTAAAAGTAAAAATAAAATTATCCTTGTTAATGGCTAAAACTATAACCGAAAGTGCTTGGATATACAGAACATTCAGTCAATTTCTATATAATTTACAACCAAAACAAAAAAAATTTATAAGAACACAAGAAAAATCCCATAAAATAACAGTACCTTGTCAGTCCTTTTAATGAAAATTTTATTTATATATATATATATATATATATATATATATATATATATATATATATATATAAATAATGACAGTTTCTTTTGCTTATGATAAACAAACATCATTCATGTACGTGTGTGTACTTATGTACATGAATGATGTTTGTTTATAAAACTGTCATTATTTGCTAAGAGTAATGAAGTTTTGAATGAAGAAGAAGCAGTTAAAAATATATTCCCACATTATAAAAGCAGTCTGCTATAAAATGTTAGATAAATAAATTATCTTTGAAATGATCAGGATTATTCAACAAAAGTTTTATTAATAAAGTATTTCTTATCTGGAATCTTATTTTTCAAAAATACTTTCACTGTTTTTAATGCTATCCTGGAGAATTTTTTTTTTTTTTTTTTTGTTTCCTGGTTCCTTATTTTAATGCACCTTGTTTTTTAATTTTATCCAGGGCCCAGGAGATTTTTCGTAAAGCTATGAAAACAAATGAGATACAACTCAAGGTGCTAAAATCCAACCCACCCCCTCTTCCAAAAATGCCACCCCCATTACTTCCAAAGCCCACTGCCAGAAATCGAACGTCACCTCCTAAGCCAAGCCCACTCACTCTTCCACCAACCAATCCAGATGAGCCAAAGGATCAAGTTGATAATTCAAAAAATCTCAACAATCAGAAAAATGCTTATGATGATGATGATGATATCAGTTCTTCTATCAGTTCTGGGAAGTCAGAGTCTAATGCTGCCAGTGACGAGAAACCTTCATCTGGTAGTAGTGTGACTGAAAATTCAGGAATGATTGATGACAACTCCGTCCCACCCTCACCAACCAAAAAGGTGCCTCCAGCTGTTCCTACACGTCATCCAACTACTGCGCTCTCAACAAAAGACAGAAACATGTTTAGTGCTTCCACAAATACACGTAAAATTGGAAAGAAACTTGCAATACAACTTAAAAAAGGTAATAATATTTTCCCTTCTTTTATCAGTCAATAACAACTGATAAAGATGTTTTCCTATTTTGTAGCATAGTTATTTATGCAAACATAAGATAACTCGCTGCTACTACTGAATAATATCCAAAAGAGCCTGAATTAGTCAAAGGCCATCTCAAGTTATACTGACATGCCATGTATACCCAAAAGGAAATAATCTCATTATGGCATAATATGGTCTTCATACATGCTAGATTCACATGTTCTCGTTAACTTAACCTCTGATGATTAAAATCTATTAAAATTACAGTTGATAATAAGGAATCTCTGTTTCTTGTTTAATACCAATTCAGGTTTGAGAGCAAAAAGAATCAAACAGAAATGTTGAAATTTTTTAAAATTTTTAAAAAGATGTAGCATTTCTTTTTTATCAACCATAAATATATAATTTAACAGATAATAAGAGTAGATGAGTTTGCTTATTGCCTAGTTCACACTTCTTCCCCATATTTTGAACAGGGTTTATCTCTTGTTCCTTGTTTAGGATTGGGTTTCTGGTTCCTTCTGAAATTTCATAAGCAAGTAAAATTTAAATTAAAGAAAATATTTTGGTTAATTTATTTTCATGTGAAAATCTTTTCATAATTAGATTCAATGCAATAAATATAAAAAGTTCTATTAAATTTCAATAATTGGTTGAATTTCTGTAGATTAAAAACAATTTTACTATATCAAGTATTTATGTTGGATTTCTATTTATTTTTCATAGTAAATGAAAAATTTCAAGCAAAAATATTCTGCATTTCAGTATCCTGGATGAAAATAATATTCTTCAATTCTTCTTTCTAATAACATAAAAGTTTTTATAAATTGTATATGTAATTTAAATAGATTTTTACTCACAGATGTCTATTTTACAATTCTATGAGAATAACTTTTATTATGAAACTAATTTGAAATATGGTTTATGATTTTACTAGGTTTCTTTGCTAGATTTAGAAGCTGTAATCTTGTAGAATCTAAAAAATTCAGATCTGTTTTCAATTTTTATCATTGGGACTGGAATATTTGTTTGATATCATATTCCAAAATATATATATATATATATATATATATATATATATATATATATATTTTTTTTTAGTAGTATAAGTATAGAATCAATATCCAATTCATTTCCAAAATAAGATCAAAAACAAGGAAATGTGTCAACTGCTCTAATGGCATTCTTCTCAGTTCTTTGAGAAATTATACAAATAATAATAGATCAATTCTGAGAACCGCAATCTTGGAATAAGTCTTGAATAAATTACATGTGATAAATCCCCTTTTAATAATGTCTTTACTTTATTTTTAAGGTTCCAATGGCCTTGGTTTCAGCATTACATCAAGGGATAACCCTACAGGTGGCAGTGTTCCCATTTACATAAAAAACATTCTTTCAAAAGGAGCTGCTGTTGAAGATGGCAAACTAAGGCCAGGAGATCGACTCCTTGAGGTTAATTCTTTATGTTGTCTTTTACTGTCAAATTCAAAGGATTCACACTGCACACATTTATATGAAAATATCTCTAACTTGAAATAATCTTTCTGATCAAAGTTGAAGTCATATTAAAAAATTGTATATTTCTTTATTCAAACTAATTTCTTGTTTTTGTAATGTTTAAACATATTTTATTTCACACCTGGTAGTCTGGTTGAAGCAATTTGCATGTACCTGAGTGTAAGGAAACCAAGCTGTTGTTAACAGGGATCTTTCCAACCTTCCTAAAGTATCTGTTGTCTTTTGGATCCTTTCTCTGAAGTGTGTCCTTTTCCTTCTACATTCTGACATATCACTCTACAGCACAGAAAAAAAAAACTGTCAGAGGGTGGATGAGCTTCTTATAGGAACCAATGGCCAACATACATACATACATACATACATATACCAAGTGTAAAAGCAAAATTGTCCATCCCACAAAATGTTTAATATCTAAAAAAAACTACTAAACTGAGTTTCTTTTTCCAGATTGTTAGATAAGATGTTTAGCCATCTTGATACTATTTGCCATAGGAATCACTGAAAAATCCTTCGAGTTATTCAGCTAGAAAGAGAACAGGTTAAAACAGTTTTGTGCCAGCCCCCAAATAAGCAATGGTGAGAGGAAAAAATCACTCAGGCTTTCAGTAATAGTACCAACATTCCATCTTCAAAGTCCATTCAAGAACCATCAAGAGAATGGTGAATAAGTTTAAAAAAAGAGGTAACAGTAGAGAAGAAAACTGGATCAGGAGGACACAACAGGAAGAGGGACCATCATTTCAGCTTAAAACTAAAGAGATCAATTAGAAAAGATCCAACTCAATCCATGAGACTTTTGGCACATGGGAGAAGAGTTTCAAGTATGACATTCCAAGAGCAGTAAAAAAAAAAAAAAAAAAAAAGACTTGAAAATGAAATCATATGTGTTACTCCAGCACAGAAAGTTAGAAGGTTAGCGAGAGTGAAGATCATCTTGAATAATTTGGATTGGAAAATTGTAATCTTTGGAGAAACTTATTGAACTTTTGATGAAGAAATGGTTTGTTTTAAACTCTAACTTATAAAAATTTTTATCAAAAATAATTTAAAGAAGTTTTTAATTTATAAGCATTTAAAGTAACAATTCATTTCTTCTAAATTTCTGTAAGTGGAAACTTTTTATAAGATTTAAATCTTTTTCTTTACTTAATTGCAGGTAAATGGTATTGAGATGAGTGGTAAGACACAAGAAGAGGCTGTGACAATTCTTCGAAATACAAAACTGGGAGCCATTGTCAATTTACTTATATCTCGACAAAGTACTGATCAGCCCCCACCTAAACCTGCACGTGATAATGTAAGAATTTTATTCCTTATAATTATTAATAGTGTTGTAGTAATAGTAGTAGTAGGCAAAGTTTAATAAAGTAAAAAAAAAAAGTTTATTAAACTTCCTGAAAAGTATCACCTCATGAACATTGATCTGTTGTTAATGTCAGTGTTAACTCCATTTCTGAATACAGATATTTAGATAAGTAAAACAAAAGATCAAAGATCCAATATAGAAACAAAGGACAATTCTACTGCACTTATCACATTACCTGACCACTTACTGACCTCAGTATAAACCTAAGAAAAGAGGGCTTTGAGGTCAGTTCTCTCTACCATTTTGGCAGAAGGCTGGTCCACTCCACTTTAACCACCAAACAATTAATCAGATCATGGCACAGTGGATAAAGGCGTTGGTTAGTTCCAGTGACAGACCCAAAGAAGGTGAGTTCAATACCCAGTTAAGGCAGTGGAGAACTTTCAGAGGGAAAAATTAGCAGGAGATAACTGATAACTGACATCCATCAAACATGACATGTGGAACTAGAACAGTCTGCCTCTGTGATCGAAATAAAGGGTTCAGTTCGAAATTCCAACCACCTGAAGAAGGCCAGAGCGTACAACGGCCGAAACGTTGTGACAAATATGGCGACAAAGATGAGGACAATAGTCCGACTAATGTAAATACTGTAAAAGTTTAGTGTTTAAGATTTCATTGTTCTTATTTATCTAGGAAAAATAATTCAGAAAGTTTATTGGAAAGAAAATAAATCAGAAAATTTATTTAAAGAAGTCTTTTGTTTGCCCCTGTCTATGTTAATTCCCTGAAACGGTTATTAGAGTGTGTGTGTTGTATTGAGTTTAAAAAAATAATGGAGTTGTCTTGGACTTATTTGTGATTCTGTTTTGTTTTAGCTTGAAAAAAAATCTTCTTCTCGCCCATCCTCAACATCTCCTGCTATCTTAGTGGATCATGGAGAAATTTCACCCACACCTGATGCTTCAAATCAAGAATACCTAACCTTTGACATTGCTTTGAATGAGACAAGTTCTGCAGGCTTAGGAGTCAGCGTTAAAGGTAATACAAATCCATCTGAAACAGGAGCAAACCGAGATTTGGGCATTTTTGTTAAGGCAATTATTAACGGTGGTGCTGCATCAAAGGTAAGAATAAACATTTTTACCTGACTTCACATTTTAAATTTTTTTTTTTTTTTTTTAATATTATTAAAGTATTATTTTTGGAATTAGAGTATAAAAAATAAAGTAGACAATTTTGAAAATTGTCTCTAGCCAAAAGACAACAATTTTCTTCTTCTTCCCAATATCATCTTGTGAACTAACAAACTTTCATAATATATTTATTTAAGCTTGATATTTATTTTGAAGAGTATGAAAATTATCAGCGATTATCAAATATTAAAAATTAAAGCATTGTGTATTTGTTTTGTTGTCACTAATTCTACCGTTCTATATATCACATCCTTTTAGAACTCTAAACAGTTGAACTGCTTTTTTTTTTTTGTGGTGTTGTTTTACTACCATTTCTTCCCTTGTGAATTGTACATGCCTAAAGAGAACTATAGAATAGACTGACTGAAATATTTATTGTAATATTATTAATGTAAAATTTTTACCATTACCTTGACCTCCAGCTGATCAATTCTATGCAGATGTGGTCACTAATGACTCAGTGGAAATGAGCAGTTGGATTACTTATTTCCCACACTATTCTTATTTTTTGTTTAAGCAGCTTATTAGTTAAGATAATGGAAAGGTTTACATTCAAATTCATGTGATGTACTTGTTGGCTTTTCTTTTTTAATAATTCCAAGAAACAGTTGTGTGTTCCAAATGCAAAAATGAAACATACAATCAACTATTATTCTACTGATATGTTACAATAATTGTTATTGACTACAATATCTGTTGAATGTCTTTTGCAATTGGAAAATACTGCAAAGTGACTGGAGCTATGGGGCTTGTTTTCTAACACAACAGTCATAGTTTTATGTTCTGATGTCTCTTGAATGGTGCTTTCACTTTTCCATAGTTCTGCAACTGGGTTTGTACTAACTCAATCAGGGGTTTAGCAGGAATCAAAATTTTAGGTTCCAACCATTCCACAATGTGTAGCATTGACTGACTAGAAATTGCAGCATGACATGACTATATTTAGACTCTAAACAAAGTTACTTTGTTATTGAATTTGGGAAATTTTCCAAACCCTTAATACCTACCATTATACTGAATTTCTACATATCTTCTTCCAGTCATTAATTTTTATTTTTCCTTATAAATTTTAATATTCACAATTTTACTTGGAGAATTGAGCCATTTGGTTTTCAATTGTTTACTTTAGAAAACCATGATTTTACACAATGAATTAGTGTCTTACTAACCCAAAAATTTCTAATATTTAGTATTTTTATTTACAAACTCTCAACATGTTTGGTTGTTTTGTCTCTGGGTCAATCAGTAATACTTGATTTTCTTTAAGCTTGGAACATTGAGTTTTTTCAGAGTTATAGACAATATATTTCCTGTGTTTCAGTAATGAGCAAAGAATTTTTGTTCAATATGGCCATTTCTTGCCCTAAAACCATAAAAACAACATTTTCACATTGATGCAGGTAATTATGATTACCCTCCCCAATCCCAATGTTGTTTTTATTGCCATAAATGAAACTTGATATGCATCTTTCTCTTGTAGGATGGTCGATTGAATGTAAATGATCAGTTGATAGAGATCAATGGAGACTCTTTGCTGGGTTTGACCAATCATGATGCAATGGAGACATTACGCCAAGCAATGCGTAACATTGACACAGTCAACAGCCACATTCGTTTGGTCATTGCAAGACATCAAGAATGCACAGACTCTCCTTTGCCATCTTTAAACTCTGTATCTATCAGCAACCACAACAGTAGCTGCTCAGATGAAACTGAATCCATTGAAAATGGGCAAAATGATGGCAATGCTATCCATAATACATCTATTGGCTGCCAAACAGCAAGTGATAGTAAATCAAAAAATATTGTGAACTTACAAAATACAAACTTAGATGAAAATGGAAACAATTCAGATGTGATCATGGTTCCAAATAATGAACGGACGAAGCTAAGTATTCCTTATATTGATAAACTTCGTAGCGGGCATGGAAGCAGTCTAAACAATGATTCGTACAATCGAGCTGTACATTCTAGTTTTGAGGATTCTTTAATAAATATTGACTCTAAAAATGTATCTCCTATCCATGAACGCAAGAACAGTAACTCGAGTACAGAGTCCAAATATTCTCTGGTCAAAAGTTATCAAACTCAGGGTATACAGTCATTGACAGTCAATCCACCTGAACAGGAAACCGTTCTTATTGAAGACGATTCTTATGAGCAAGATGATGTAAGTTTGCTTTTTCTCATTTTATATTTGTTTTTATTATGATAAAAATGTGCTCTTTTCTTATCCATGTTCAATATTTTATCTTAACCAAAATTAGATGTAATTTCTTTAGTAGAAATGAAAGACAGCTCCCCCACCCCACTGAAAAAGACAAAATGACTTACCAACACAAACAGTTCATACATGCCTTACATGTAAAATATCCAGAAAGAAAATGGCTGCACTCTGAGTCAAAATATTTAATGACAATAAGGTCACACAAAACTTATTGAGACATACAAAGGAGACTCTATATAATGTGAAATTGTGGACACTTTTTGTTTCTTAGTCTTACCTCATGACTGATGAATTGTTTGTACTGTTGATGCTGGTGTAACTCTGAGGTAGTTCTAAACTATTTTCATTAACGTGAATTGTTCCAAATTGCTTGTGAATTTTCTTTTGTGTTCCCAATGAACTCATTTGCCACTGACGGTCGAAACATTTTCAACACATTTAGCTGCAATTTAGAAAAATAACTCAAAACTGCTGACTCAAAAGTCATTGATACTGGATTAGTCATCCATAGAATGAATATTGCAACAATATGGTCTAAGCTTTATCTAAAGCTTAACAAAACTGTACAACCAGCATTTACATCTGGTTGGTATGTTAGATAATTGCATATTTTACACAGCCAACAGAGGTAGGTGTTAGTCTAGGTAAAATCCATCATTTTGAAATGTTGATATCTCTCATCTCCAATGCAAACAGGTAAGTAAGTTCTATTTTTCATAAGTTAGACTTAATAAGTATATAACCCTTCCTTGATTTGCCCTCTTTTGTCTGAAGATCAAATCCCCCCCAACCCTTGCTGTGAGTTAATTGCCCTTTTAATATCTTGAGAGCATCTTTTCACAGTTGGATAGATGCCACATCAAGATACTTCAATTGATATGGGACAGTTTTATCTGATAATCACATTATTTCAAATAACTAGTCACAGGAGGAGGAGAAATTGAATTTTTGTTCATAAATCTTTAACTTAGAGCAGTGGTTCCCAAACTTTTCCTCTGGACCACATTTTCGAAATGAAAATTTTATGTGATAGAAAGTACATTTAAAAATAAAAAAAAACAGAGATAAAGGAAGATAGCCACAGATTCAAAGTCAGAACATTATCATTGATAACTCTCTCCTCCAATTTACAGACCCAAATTACTATATTCTTAATACTTGATATAATGCAAAAATATTACAGCGATAAAATCTGTAAATAATTATTTATAACTATTTATACTGGGACATGCATGCCATTACAAGTAATCCATAATATTTTAAAGGAGTTGACATGCCGTTAAATCCAACATCCATCCATCCATCCATAATATTTTAAATTTTGAAATCATATTTACTTTTGGCATATGAATTTTTTGAAATTGTTTCTAAATCTTTAGTTGTTTTTCAATCATTCTGCCTCACATGCTATCCTCTTCTGTCACACCTATGAGGCACGTCACACTGTTTAGGGAACCACTGACTTAGAGTAAAGAATATAATGTTTCTTAGCAAAGTGCTTCTCTTTTTCATGTCTTTTAGCAGTTAATATCAATCTTGCCTTCAAACATTAAGTATTGTTTCCTTCTTTTTTAACACACACTGACTTCAATCAGGATATAACTTGGTTTACACAATACTATGCTAGTGTCCTGGAGCTAGACAGTGCTGATTGCTTTCAAGAAAATGTTGTCTTGATTATATTAGAATTTCAAACAAAGATCATAAATCTTCCCAACTTCTAATTTGTAACACTCAGCCTGTGAGTAATTGCCTTGTCAAGTATCAAAGCCCACCTGTTCTTAATGACCACTGTTTTTTTTAAGTTCCTAATTCAGTTTTCAATTGAGCATCTAATTCTGGATTTGAAAATTGCATTTACCTTTATTTTTCATGGCTGATTTATTTTAGAAACTTCTTCATAAGTTAAAAATATCTTTTTCTAATTCTAAAATATTATACAAATTTCAAATTGATCATCTATTGATTATTCTTTTTTTTTTTTTCCTTGCTCCTTTTTATTTCAATTCCATCAGTTTTCCATTTCTTATATTGATATACTGCAAATATTTAATGATCTTTTTTGCCATTTTTTTATTTTAAAATATTTTTTATACATTAACTATATATAATAGCAGATTCATCCTGATAAATATTTAATTTATTTACATTATTTATATTGTTCCTTGGGTCAAGTCACTAGATCCAACCAATGGGCCATGTGCCCTGACCCAAAGACTTGAGAGTTCAATACCTGGCTACTGCTGTGGTGAACAAAAACTTAGAGAGTTGAGTTAAAGGGGGATAACTGAGACATCCATGGCACATGGAGCTTGAACAATCTACCCCGGTGGAAAAAATAAAGTGTTCAGTTTGAAATTCCAATCACCTGAAGAAGGCCAGAGCATATAATGGCTGAAACATCGTGAATATGGCAATAAACATGAGGACAACAGTCTGAACAATGTAAATAATGTAAATAATTACAATATCTCATCTCAGAAATATAGACAGATATCCTGGTAAATGTTGAAATCATTAAACACTGTGAAAATATAATTTTTTTCTCAATCATATATCACTAGAATCTTTTGCACAGTATTTAGTATTGTTGATAAAAACTTAATTTTTCAAAAAAAATAAATGAAAGTTTATTGTACTAAGTTAGGAACTCTAGTAAAACCAACTGTACTTTGTACATCTTTATCTGTTTTCACTGCTCCCCAAAATTTAGTTTTGATCGATCAATGTATGGCTATTTTAAAGGGTGTGACAGATGTATGGACGGACTAACAAAAGTCACAGAATTTTATATATAGTCTATGTTGTAGTTGTAAGATTACCTTATTTTTGTTGTGCTTTATTACAGGATGTTACTATCAGAAAGTTATGACACCTGATTTGCATAAAGCGAAGACTCAATTAGCTAATATATTTGCATATTTAATTTAATTTAGATAATACATTGGATATAATCTGGTTGAAAAACATTCAAATGAATCAAATAATACTCTATTTTATATAGATTTTTAGTAGTAGAGCTGTGGCATGTCCGGGATATAACAGTAAGAGATAGATTAAGTATCCACCATCATAAAGACTGAAAAATAAAATTGACAAAGATTATTGTTTAAGGTTGATGGACACGCATGTCTTAATTAGTTTTTTTTTTTTTTTTTTTTTTTTTTTAATTGGTCAAACCCAAACTCAAACAAAATATTGTTTTCAATCGTTATGAGTCTACCGATTGAATAGAATTTTATTATAAACAATTGTCTTGTAAATGGAATTTTTAAAGCATTCTGAATGTAAAAATAAAAAGAAAAAGTGTGCAAGACAATAAGAAACACTACATATTAAAATAAAAAAAAAAAAAAGTGAAGTTTTGTTGAAATTGGTTTGAAAAATGTAGGTAGCCTTTCTGTAATCTTTTAGTTTTACAATTTATGATTTTTACTTATTGAATACAGTAAAAAAAATTGCATATTTTGCTTGTGGTGATTCATAATTAGAATTTGATTTGAATATATTTTCCACTGTTGTTTCTAATACAAAAAAAAATATTAACTTTATTTGGGTTTATTAATTATGATCTAACAAATCTTATTCATTTAGTATCCTTTCTGTAAAATAATCTTTTTATAATTTATGATTTTTACTTATTGAATACAGTAAAAAAATTGGACACCATGTATTTAAAGTAGTTTCCTGTTCGGTTATTATTTTTAGTTAGGACTTGTGTATGTTTAGATTTCATTATCTTTCCTAAAGATAAAGAATTTATTCCATGTTTGTATCATTATAATCAGTAGAGATCATTAGATTATTGTTTAAGTTTGACGGACACGCATGTCTTAATTAGTTTTTTTTTTAGTTTTTATGAATTGGTCAAACCCAAACTCAAACAAAAACATTGTTTTCAGTCGTTATGAGTCTCGATTGAATTTTATTATAAATAATTGTCTTGTAAATGGAATTTTTAAAGCATTCTGAATGTTAAAAATAAAGAAAAAAAGTGTACAAGAGAATAAGAAACACTACCTGCCAAAAAAAAAAAAAAAAAAAAAGTGAAGTTTTGTTTTATTGGCTGAAAAATATAGGAAATCCGCTCCCATATTTAAAGGAACACACACACACACACACACGCACAAACACACAACTCGATGTGATTTGTCCCCCTTCCATTTTCACGATGTCTCTTAATCGTGTTTTCAAATTGATTTTGTGCAAAAACAATTATATTTTTTCCCATTTTTGGCACTGTTAGAACCACCACAAGTAATTTTTATGTAGTCCCCTGTAAGTTTTGTTGAAATCGGTTGAAAAATGTAGGAAATCCGATCCAATATATAAACGTTACAGACACACACACACACAATCTGCGTTTTATAATAAATAAGATTTAATCAGATATTTACACTCTGCATTATTCACTACTTTCCTTTTCAAGGCTCCTCTACTGCACTACTTAATTTCAGTCATAGTCATTTTTTGTTGCCATAGTAGGATATGACAACACAACTATACAGTTCAAACACACTATTATTCATTAATCTGAGTCACTTACAGTGGCAGGATAAAATTTTTGCTTCGCAAACAAAATCACCTCTTGTATGTTGTAATGTTAACTTCGAAACATGTATACAAAATCTAATTTTGAATATCTAAAAGAATTATCCTCACCAAATTTTTTTGAGGAATGGGGCGGGGTTAATCATTTAAGTATATTTCACTGATGAAATTAAGATTTGACTGGGTTTATGATAGTTGATTAATGTGAAAATATTTGGGTTCCAATTAGATCTCTTAAAGAATCTGTAATGATTTTGGTATCTCCATAAATTAAAACATGTGAAAATACAAATATATTGGATTTTTTTGTTAAGTAATCTCTCCAAGTATTTAGATCTTTATATATAAATAATGTGAATAGATATGATACTGATATATTGATACATATGGAAACATACTGGTTAAAATAATTGATTTTTTTTTTTTTTTTTTTTTTTTTTTTTCTCAAATACTTCTACAGATACTTTATAGCATTTGCTTTATCTGGAGTTATGATTTAAATATGTTACATTTATTGTATGTCTGAATTTATCTTCCAGATAATGATAGTATTTCTTTTTTCTTTGGCTGCTGTAGGGTTACCCACCTGTTTTCTCTGGAGATGTCCATCAATCATCTGGTAACCACCATAACCAAAAGCAAGAATCTGATCATTTCTACAGGAGAGAGGAAATGCTAAGAAAACCAGAACCACCATCACATCATCATCATCATCATCATCAACAACAACAATTACGACCATCCCATCCAAATCATCCACCACCATTACCACCACATCCTCAACATCATCCATCACAGGATTATTCACCCAATTCGCCCAACCTTTGGAATGAAGAAACAATGTTAAATCATGAAAACAGTGAATTGTAAGTATGATACTCTTTTTTTGTCTTTTTTTCTTTTCTTTCATTTTTAACACGGTAGGGTAACCTAAAAGGTTTGTTTTGTTTTTATTGTATAAGAGCATTTAACTTTAAAAAAAAATTTCTTTTTCTTCAATGTTAAAATTTGTGTGTTTTTGTCTGTTACTTGTCAAAGAGGCAACATTTCGAACTTATTAAGCGATTTATTTTTTTTTTTTTTTTTTTTTTTTCTCAACTCCTTTAAAAAGGTATACATGTGATGCCAGTATAAAAAAAAATGTATACATGTATTGGGCTGGCCAAAAAGCTTGTTTAGTTTATAAATTAAATTTTTTACTTAATAGGCAAACTTTTTGTCCAATCCAATATTTGTGCAGTTTATAGAAAAGATATTGTCAATAATTAAACAAGTCAAAATAGATTGTACAGTTTCATGGTGGTAATTTCTCACTGAATGCTCTATGGCCAAGCCAACTAAGGTTGATCACAAGCAAATGAAGACATTCTTTAAGAATAATCAATGTTGTACAATGCAGAAAATAGCCAACATACTGAAAATATTCAAATCATGTATTGAAAATCATTTATACCAATTTGGTTGTTGCTTTGATGTGTGACTTCCTTGTAAGAAAATAATATGTGATTGTATTTCCATGTGAAATTTGCTACTTAAACATTTCATGTTACTAACAAACTGTGATGAGTAATAAAAAAATCAATACTTTTCGATGACATGGAAAGCAAGAAATCATGCAACCAACAAAATGAGCTACCATTAACTATTGGCCCACTTATGCATTGGTCACACAAGAATTATACACTCATACTTACTGAAAGAGGAAAAACAACCAATGTGCCCAACATGCTAAACTGCATACACTATAAAACATGTATTGACCGAGTGTACAGTTCTTGTTTAATCTAGGAAACCTACTTCAATATAAACAACATACAGGCAATCTTTGAAAGAGCAAGGATGGACAATGTATCATTTCTCAAAACAGTGGGCTTATACCAAAATTTATAAATTCAACAGCTAAGAAAACTTATCTAAACCAACCAAAACAGTTGATACCATATGAGCGTGGGGAAAAAAATTACTGAAACCATAAGATTGCATTATGACACCATGACTGGTGATCTAATTTATATTTCTACAGAAAGAAAAATATTTTCCATGTTAAAACATTGCAATACCATGAATTTTCTGGTTTGTGTCACTTATAGAGTATAGTGTGAGAGGTAGGATTGGTCGTTAGCTACAGTCTTAGGTCTGTTTAACTTAACTGTTGTTTTCATTTGATAAAGGAATTGTTTGTTGAAATGAGTGACACAAAGCAAATATTTACAGGTTGTGTTTTTGATCAGGGATATAACGCACTTTCAGATAGAACTGATGATGACACTTGTGATAATCAGGTCAAATGAGGGTCAGATTCTGGAACATGGATAATGTTCCACTGAAGGTGGATATGAGCAATGCAAGGCCACAATTTTGATTGGCCCACCAGTGAGAGAAGAGCTGGGATAGGGCTTCTTGTCTCCCTCTCTGATAATTACAATACAGCCATTATTTTGATTGGACCAACCACCAGTCATAATGAGTTCTTGGGAGCTTTCCTTCCTCTCTTTCAAGGCGTATGACACAAGATCATAGCAGTACAATTGGGGTTTGCACCCCCATAAAAAGCAGTCACCAAAAGAGAAGTAGTAAGATCAAATTGGTCTTACTGCTAGTAGACCTCTCCCTACTGGATGACTGTGGTGCCTCAATCAGCTAAAGTCCTGTTCTCTATGTCATTTTTTGAATTCGTTGATCAGCTGCCTTCATTTAAATAGTTGGGCTATTTAGCCATAACTGCAACTGCTAGTCAACCTCTTCCTCCCAACTTAAGAATTCCTTGTATGGGGGAAACTTCTTCAAATCCATTTTGTTTATGTATTCATAATATTAATCATAGTACTATAGATATAGTTGTTATTTTACACTTGTTAATGAGTGTTGTTGAAGTTGATTAAGTTTACTGGTGACACTAGCAATTTTAGTCTTCACAAGCATAACCAGGACAGAGATGAGTCAAGCCTGATCTTTGACAGTTCTTACCAATATTCCTGTGGATACTGGAACAAAAAACACAATGTGGGGGACGCAAGATTGGTGCAGAGTGGGCTTGCCAGAGACAGACCAACAGACATGGATCAAAGTAAGAGTGGCATTCAGTGAAGCACACAGCAACAGGGTCACAGTTGGTGCCATGACTAGGATTTGATCCCAGGAATTCATCCACAGCATAAAAAAAAAATAAGTAAATAGTTGATACCATATGATTGGAAAAAAAAAAACAATTTAAATTACCCATGGGTAATTTAAATTGTTTTTTTTTCCAATCATATGGTATCAACTATTTACTTATTTGGGTTGGTAAGCTGTAAAACTAAACAACCAACCTACCATTTAACTTAATGGCAAAGATGATGATACTGTGTATATGATGGTAGAATGAGTTAAAAATAGTGAACTCTTATAATAAATTCCTTCTGGAGAACCAAAATATTCATTTAAATAAGCACTGCTTCCAATTAGACAAATTAAAGGGTAGGAAAGATGAAAATTATCTGAAATTAAGCCATAATTGCAAGTACTCCATCAGGATAATCCTAGACTATATGTTTCTTTGGTGATCAGGCAAAAATGTTTACTGTCTGGCTGGGCAGTTTTCACATATTTGCTATATTCACCAAATATTGCACTTTTAGATCACTATTTAATTAGGTTTTTGCAGAATTCTCATTATAAACAAAATAAATCAAATACTCTCAAAGATTGCTAAAAGGATCTTAAATTGTTCTTTACCAAGAAGAATAAAAAAAAAATTCTAATTGGATGGAATTATAATGTCGCAAAAATGGTGGAAATAGTGAAATAAAATGTTGTTCAATGAAGTTTGTTCAAAATAAATGTCAAAAAAAGTAAAGTTGTTTATTATTTTTACTTGAAAAAAAAAAAAGCCCGAACAAATTTAGTTTCCATCCATGTAACCCCACATGTAGCTTATTGCTCCATGGGTTTTCCTTTTTTTTTTATCTGCCAGTCTGTTTAAGTGGTTTTATATTCATCATTATCTATATAACCATGTTGTCTGGAGGAAGAGTGGACAAGGAGTGAATTTAACAGCATCACAAAAGTGTATATTTACAGTGTACATGTAATTTACAGTGTCATTTTGGATAGTGTGCTTTGTTGAATGTACAGTACTATATTATTCCTCTTTCTTTCATAATGTAATTTACTGATATTAGCCACTACAGGCTTAGTGTTGGTAAATATGGACAGTCAGCATTATTGGACTGATACTTCCCCTATTTTATCTGTTAAAATGAATTATGAGTAATTTTTTCTGTCACAGGCCAATATTTTTTGTACTTGTGTATAAATCTTAAAAGTTTAACTGAAGACATTATAAATTGATAAAAAAAAAGCATATTACAAATGATTTTTCATTATATCATTCTTCTCATTCTGTTGTCATAACTACAGTATTCAAATTAGATTACAATAAGGATTCTTTTTTATCAATTAATTCTGAAAACGTTTCTTTTATATTTTTTTATATTAGTCAAACACTTTAATATATTCATTAGGATCAAAATGGTCATATTTCTATAAATATTTTATTTTTTTTATATTACCGATACCAGTATAAAGTGATAACTATGAAGATTAGATTAAATGACTCTGTCTTCTATCTTTTGAAATTGTTTGGTTTGAAAAATAATATTCAGTTTCTACATAATTTTATTTTTAACTCTTTAAGCCTAGAAATGGCCAAATGCACCTGCAAATTTTGCACATGCTTACAGTTAGGAGCACCTGAATGTCAGAAATTGTATTTGAGTTCATAAATTGAGTAGCACTTTATTTCAATATGACATGGAAAGCAATACCTGTCACATGATCAATTAGAGCTGCTGGAAATCTACAACTTTTATAAAGTTGTAGATTTCCTAAACCATAATCAGGGAGGCACGGTGGAGTAATGGAGTAAGTGACTCCGATTGAGCAACTGGAGAGCCAAGCTTGAATTCCAGTTGAGTTTGTTACATTTACTTATGTGCAAATACCATTGGGAAAGGCATGAACCCATGTCTTCTCCTCTCAGCTATGGGTAAATAGCAAGACAGACTAGGTCCTATAACCTTGGGTGACAACCAGTCTAGGAGAATAACAACTCTGAATTCAAAACCTGAGTGGTCAGTGTGGAGGGTAAGCAGAACTCCAGTAGCACAAAAAAAAAGAGCTGTTGAAAGGTGAATGAACCCCTCAGAGTCAACTGCCATCCACCCCAACTATGGGTTATAAATAGCTTCATCAAATATTCTCAGTTCGTCAAGTGTAGTGAGTACGGCTACACCTCTGAAGCCATGGTCAATCAGGGAGGAGTTCCTCCAACAGGAGTGAGAAGGCCATAGATTGGGATTTGGAAACCAGTTGTAATGAGGTGGTTAAATTTTAATAGAATCTCAACAAGAGCCAATTTTAAAATTTGCAAATATTAAATAAAAGAGGAAGTTGTGAATTTTGATGATCTGTATATGTGTGTGTGTAATTCTCTAACAACAATTTTAGTGACAAACTGCAAAAAATGTTTTCTAAAATCAGGTTTTTGAAGCTCGACAATTTTTGGATGATATTGGTATCACTAATCTTGCATCAAATATTTGATGTAAAAACTCTACATTCAAATAAACTTTCCTTTTGCTAAGTGGGTACATGAACATTTGTCTTGTAGGGTATAGTTTCCAATTCTTGATTATAACTTTACTACCAACTAATCTTAATTATCAGTTATTTTAGTACTGGAACATTTGAAACAAATTTCAGATTTTTCCTAATATCTTGTTTTCTGTAATCTTTTCTATTTAGAAATCCTTTAAGTCCAGATTTTGACCCTAACTTAGCATTCCAGCGTGAGGGATTTGGACGTCAGAGTATGTCTGAGAAACGGAGAGGTCACCATGATGCTCGTTACAGTGATTTCTATCACTTAGCTAAAAACAACAGAGACGACAGAGGTATGTTTGACTTCATTTTGTTATTCATTTCTTTTAATAAATCATTGAGTAATGCTTTTAATTTATAATTAATGGCTGGATATTTCAAACCCTGAAATCCTGATTGAAAAGATATTTGATATTTTCTTAAATTTTATTTATTGCTAAAATAAAAATTTTCTTTTGTTTGTAAATGTTAAATTTAAAGAATTAGAATTGTTTCATCTCATAATTATCAAAATTGAAATGAAAAACCCTGCTTTTATTTGTTCTAATAATCTTTGAATTGATTCACTCTTTCTTAATATTTCTTGCTTATTATGGATACAGCTTTAAAAAAAAATGCATTACTCTAACAGATGTTTAGAGTTAATACTGAACCTTAATTTTTGTGTAAAAGTTATTTACTCTTATATAATTTATTAACTATTTACAATTATTAGAATTTCCATGACTTATTTCATTTGTCATAAATTCAATTCTAAAGCTTTGAACCTCAGCTCTTGTTCTATTGTCAAATTCATTTTCATTTTACTGAAATTATTCTGGCTTTTTCATAAACTGGTTTAGTGTATTGGGCAGATTTTTCTTGTTAAGATGATTTTTTTGTAAACTATAGTTTGTCTTTTAATTTTAATTATTTTTATGTGTCAAGAATATTGGTTCATAATTAATGGATTTGAATATATTTAAAAATAAAGGAAAATGCAACATATAAATTGGAATAACTCCTTGACCCAATACCAAGCATTAATAAATATTTCAAAAGATGACTATTATAGGAATATATGTGAGCATCTGTACAAAGTAATTTAAGGTCCTATATGCAATAAAAAGATAAAAGTATATGCATTTAAGGTGACCTTAAATGTAACCTCATATGGAAATTGTGTTCTTTGGTGGAATCTTTGAGCTAGTTTTCAGATAATTAATTCTCGTGCCATCTTGTCTATCCTATTTCAGATGAATTTTTATGTCGTAAGGTGGCTTCATTCCACTATGCTACAGGTATTATGGCAGCCATATTGTTTGGCTGATCGTATTTGCATGATTTTATGTCTTCCTGTTGCCATGCATGCTAAAGAGAAAAAGTCAATCTCAAAAATTGAATATCAACACTTCATTCTATTTCTTTGATGTATTTCTTTTAAAATTCTTTTCTAAAACACACACTAAATATTGCTTAAAACTTGCTATCTGAATTGTTTCTTTTTCAAACGCTCATTTACTATGATAACAACATTGTCAATGCAAACTAATAAGTTATGCAAATTGTTGCAACACGGCTAACATGCAACTAAAAAGGACTCTAAATGAATAAATAGTCAAACACTAACGTTGCAAAATATTCAATTCATATGTCCGACCTTCAATTTTTATAAACTGAATATTCAAACATAAAATATTTATGCTCCTTTTATATTGATAAGGCATATCAAAACTATTTTTTTCTTTTGCGAACTGCAACTAAGATGGGTGTGTAAGTAGTGTAATGGTTAATGAGCCAAGTTTGGATTCCAGCAGATTTTGTTATGTTCACTTTCACATAAATATCCGGGGGGGGTAAAAGATAGAAACCCATCTCTTCTACTCCTACCACAGATCTCTTGCCTTAGGGTGGTAACCATTTTAAATGAAGGAAAACTCTGAATTCAAAAACCAGCCTTAAGAGAGAGGGGTTCTATCAGACCATCTTACCCTTGATATACCACTGCTGCTATGGTTACCATATATAGTACCCCTATGATCCTAATGGGTTACAGAATTCATGACATGACAAAATTAGCCTCATCATTTTTAGCTTTGTGTATGTATTTTTTGTGTGTTCTTCTGCTCATCCTAATTAAACTTAATCTGCTGTCCCTTGGTAAATTTTACACTTCTGTTGTCTTCCAGCATTTGGGAAATGGATGAAGTATTTAGGAGGAGGATGAAATATATTCAAGCTCCAAAGTATTTATACTTTGATACTTGAACATAATTAGACAACTACAAAATTACAGTATAGAGTTGGAGAAATAACAGCTCAGTTATGAATTTGACTCTTGCAGCAGAACTTGAAACTAAAATCTTCATCTGAATCTGGTCTGACCAAATAAATTTGAGAATAGTTATGAAATAATTGTATGTATTTTTAAGTTTCTTAGGGATTATTTAAGAATATTTTGTGGTAGATGTCTGAGAATTGGCATGTTCCTTGGGAACAGGAAGACATGTTTTTTATCTTAGATGTGTGAATTAACATAGAAACTGCAGATATATTTACATGTGTTTACTTGCATTTGCATTTATGCTTTAGATGGATGCCTTTTTGAGAATTTGATAGATTATATCTGATTTTCCTGGGTTTTTTTTTTATCATGAAAATTGGTCAACTTCTGTTAAAAATGGGACGGCAATAAGTTTTACTGAAGATTTTTGTTTTTCTTTGTTTTCCATCTTACCTTTTTAGAAAAAAATTAATATTGAAAACTTTAACCATAAAAGCTTTTGTGACACACTCTATCCTTACTATTTAATTCCTTTACATTTAAGAAAGGTTACTAAAAATGGCAATTAATGTACATATGAAAAAAGTTGTCTACATAATAGATAAATAAAAATGACAATATACTATGCATATAATGAGTGAACTCCTGTCTCTCAGTGTACAGTCCTTGCCTTGCCTTATTCTCATAGAAAAGTTATGTTGCAATTTGTATATTCATAGATTTGGTGAGAGTGGAAAGCAAAATAAATCAAACAATTTTTACTATATTATTGAATATTTGACAGTTTAATTTTGAAGCAAATATTTGTAAATGCTTATATTCTGTTTCATCTTTAAAAGTCTGTTGGTACGTCAGTAAGTTCAGTCTGATTTAGTTTATACAACATTTTTTTAGCATAATCTTCCCTATCAATGTACTTAACTCAGTACTTCTCCATGCATAACATAGATTGAGCATAATACAGTGATAATTTCAGATCAAAATTCAACTAATAATTGTTAAGCTCATATTTATTCATCCACTTTTATGCATAAAGTAGTTCTTTATTTCAGAATAGATTTATTTTAGCCACTACAGTATGTCTATGTTGTCCTTAAGAATGAAAATTTTGGTTTTGCTTACTAAAATATTTGAATGTATCTGCCAAAGTTAAAACCCTTCTTGTAAAGCAGATAGCTGTAAAAGATTATTTTGCATTGTAACAATACAAGAACAATAAAATATTTTTCTTTCACTTTTTGAAATAGTTATAAATGCTTATTAAATGTAGGTTTCTTAGTTGCATCTCTCATTTTACAAGGGGTTGCTGAAAAGTTCTCAGCCCAACCTCTCAAAATTTAAAATGATCAGATTTTCTTTTTAAGAACTTTTGGTCAGGCTGAAAACTTTTCAGCACTATCTCCCATAAGTATTCTTGTAAATTTAACTTATTACTTGTGATTTACTAGTATGGAATAATGAATCTTATAGTGGTTGTAAAGATTGTTTATTGTTATCCAATTGTAGAAAATTTATAGAAAAAAGGGTAGGCAGAATGTAATGAATGTACAGAAAATATTTTGTTATAAATTTATAACTTCCAGCCTACTTACAAGAAAATAATAAAATATACAGATGTACAGATCAATTTTAGTTTCTGTTGATACCAAATTTGTAAATAGACTCCATGGACGAGGTACTTTTAATGTATATGAATTTTTAGTTAAGAGCATTAAAATACTTTTCAAGAGATTGAGTTCTGTTATTGTAGAGTGAGTGGCCATGGTTAAATGTAAAATAAATAATAGAACTGCTCAACAAACAAAATTGACAAAATTAGCAATAACAAAGAAAAGAACAGGGCAAAAATAATATAAAGCAAGTAAACAATATAAACAAGGCAAATTAACACTAATAAGGCAATGCAACAGTAATATGGCAAAAAGTTTACAAACTAAGAATTGGGATTGATATACAAGTCAGACAAGCTAATGTAGCATCCTGAGTCAGATGAAACCAAGAGCCAGCCTATTTTATTGGCTAGGAAAAACTCCCAGTATGCATTTGTGTGCTTCTGGCTATAAATTGGGAAGGGGCAAGTATTTTGCAGTCATTCTCAGTATGGATTGAAACCAATACTTGTAGCTAAAAACAATTGCATTGTTTTAACACTTAGACTACTTGCAAAAAGATAAAAATCTATCAAAATTGATTTTACTTGAAAAAATTCAGTATTTCCTTAACCAAGAATGGTCATTATTTGATTAAGCAGAAAACATGTATTAATCTTGAACTTTCTTTTAAGATATTGATCATAAATTTGAATTATTTTAAAATTTCCCTTTTAAATTTTTTATCTTGAAATTCTTTCATGAACTCTGCCTTTTTGGAAACCTTACAAATCATTTAGGAGGAGGAGGAGGTCAGGTCTGCTCTGCTCTCCTTTGTTTTTGGATTCTTCATTGCTTGTTTGATTTAATTGATACAATAAATCTTAGAATATTCTTTTAATACCACTTGTTCCCTTTTCTTTTGTTTGCTCTGAAAATGTTTGTCTTTCATTGCATGAACTATCAAAATGTTGTTTAGACTGTTAATTTTGGACAGGGGTATGAATTGCTAAAATTTTCACTGTTCACTGTTTTGGCTTGTTTATTAGATAATATCAAACAGGAACTAAGATTACATATTTTGAAATCATAAGCATTTAATCCATAGAGAAATTAATATTTTATCTGTATTTTTCCATAACTAATATAGGACATTTATTGTTGGTAATTCTCAAATCTGAGAATTAATACAAATTACAATAGTACACAAATTGTTACTATTGCAATATTAAAATACTTTTGTAAGCAAATGTACTGTACATAAATTGTGTGGCAAGAGCTTTTCTCATATTCTTAATGTGTTATTTTTATTTATTTTTAAGGTATTACTGTAGCTAAAATTCGAGTTTTTGATAAACTATACACTGTACAAGATTTACAATGACAAATCTACCCCTACTGCATGATGTACACTACAATTCAAAAGTTTGAAGTCCTCCCCTGAATTAGCGCAGGATGAACTTGACAGAAGAGAAAAAAAAAAAAAAATATTACCAGGGTGGCCACAAACTTTTGAACTGTAGTGTATATAATAAGTGATTAGGAGTTGAAGTCGATTCTGATATGTAAATTTGTGGAAATTTAAAATCTTCATAAATATTTGTATTTTTGACATATCATAATTATTTTTTTTTTATTATTCTACAGTTGATTATAATTTAACTTTGCAGTTTTATACTGTGCCTATCGTTCTCGCATTTGTCATCAGATGTCTAAGGTGCCACCACAAATGTATCATCTTTATCTTTTGGGCTATAACCCCAAATTAAATAAATTTTGCAACAAAAGTGAGTAATTACTACACAGTGACACACACACAAGAATCTATCATCAAAAGGAATCCTCCAAGTTGTCATTCCTGCCAAACAATTCACTGCTATTTACAGCGTAACTTTAGCACAGCTAACCTTCCCAGCAAGAGATAGAAAATCGATCACAAGAAAAATTACAGATTTTCTCTTTAGAAGATAATTGCACTCCAAAGATTTGTAATAGTTGTAGTAGTATAAAGTTTATTGTTTGTACAAGGAATTATGCTGTTCATAAGTTCTATGATTTACCTTTTTAACTTTTAAGGCAGTAGCAATTTGCCAGTATAAGCCTGTAATAAGCAATGATAAAAAAAAAAAAATGCTTATTTTGACTTGGTAATTAATGGGAGTTTGGCAGTTACTGACTTCATGAAGAATGGAAATGTTACAATTCTTGTTTTTTTTAAAACTGGGGGATGGTAATTTTTTTCTCCCTACTGTAATGTGAACATAGTCAAATTAATTAAAATAATCCCTTTTTAATTTTTTTTTCTTTAGTCGAGAAAGGCAAAAGGCATTATATGAAAAATCTTTTGCTTGAGGTTAAAAGATTTGGTATACACGAAAATCAGATTAAAAGAATTTCTGGAACCATTTTCTTTGGATTGAATAGATTTTTTTTTTTTTTTATCTATAAAATGCAACATTTAATTACAAGTGGCTATAGACCTTTAAAATGTTTAACATTTATCATTTACTATAGAAAACTTTGTTACCAAAAGAAAATCTAAACCATAGTCAATATATTTTTTTCACCTAGAAATCTAAGCAGATTAGGAAATCTTATTAAAACAGTTGATAACTCTTTTATTTTTATATATACCTCTTTTATTAATGACACTAAGTCTCAGTTTAGCTACTTCTTTTTTTTTTTTGTTTTACTTTACCATAAATCATTTGAAAAAAAAAAATCTCTCCAGTAACAGAGTTTTGTGTATATTATTAAATTTAAAATCAAATGCCAAATCGGGCACTTTCTGGTACTGAAATTTTTTTTTTTTTTTTAGGGAGGGGTGCAGTAATAATTACTGAATTGTTAAATATCCATTTCTGCTTAAAATAGATAAACAAAGATATTCATGAACTATGATTAATAATCTAGCACAAAGCAATATTTTTTGTGCACTCAATGATTCTCTCTCATTAATAACTGGGAATTTATATGTTGAATATAACTTTCAATAACAGTTAAATATTGATTTGGGGTTTATGTACTTTATGTTCTTACGAGGGTAAGTCAAAAATTACCTACACTTCCGTCATAACATATCTTCAGACAAGAGTGCAGATAATTTTTGACTTTCCCTCTCACAACTGCTAAGCATGTAAAATATTTTAGAAAAATACTGTAATATAAGAGTATTCAGTTTTTCCCTTGTATTGCACGTTATCTTATACTAGTTATCTCCCTTGCAACCACTGCTGAAGCTTATATCATATACGCATGCACTGTTTCTTACTACTGACATTTCAGCTGGAAAACAAGGCCTTATACGTGCTGGCTCCATGGAGTCTCTCATTGGCAACAAAGTTAACTCTGGCACAAAATTGCATGATGACAGTATGTATGCCTCATCTTAATCATTGTCATGTTAAAAGAAAAATCATTATTAACAATGAGCGTTTTATCATTCTCTTTTTATAATTTATTGTTATGCCTCTTGCTTTAATTTTTATTTTCAATTGATTTTCATAAGTCTGGGTATAATACTTCATTTGACAGATTACAATATTTCAAATAGACCATTACATTTGAATAAGAATCCTTTAGCTAAAAATGCAGAAAACTTTTGTAGAAAAAGCAGGCAATGTGAATAAAGTTCTTGAAAATGATACAATTGATGAGAATTGCTCTGCAAAAAATAGCACTTAAAAAAAAAAAAAAATGATGATGATTTTATGTTTGTCTCTACTTGTATGTTTTAATAAGAATTCATGCAAGTCCCAATAGAGGAGAAAAATTAAGAAAAAAAATATAACATAAATATATAAATACATGTGTATTTGTTAATTTGTGAAAATTCACCTAAAGATAATGGAATTTAAAAAATAAAATGAAATAAACACATTTAGAATGATAATTGGCATAATTTCTCAATTAATATTTACATACTTTGAAATAAGGTTAAGATTGAAATGAAAATTTGAGTTTGTAGAACTCAGAAATTTTTCTTTTAGCTTCTTTATAATTGTTGTCAACTAATTTGTGCATCTTTATAAAATGATAAATATGTAAGACAATTTGGAAAAACTTTAATTTAATGTTTTACTGATGAACTAGAAACATTAGAACAATTATGTACAAAACCTCAATGAAAAACAATTCTTGTCATTTACAGATTTGTCCCAATGAGTATATTAAATATTTGTTCCAGGTTAAAATATTTTATCAAGTCTTTTATTTTAAATATTCTATCAAAGAATATGAATTTGAATGTAATTTGCATAAAAATACTCTTTAATTTGTAAAGTTTTTCTTTATTTGCTGTAAAACTATTGACAAATGCACTTTAGAGAAAAGCAGTGACTGAAAAGTTACAAAAGGTTTATTTAAATTTTTCAATTTAATGCAAGTGTGAAGAGTTAAATATCTGACTGTAGAATGTAGTATTTGTATTGGTGATAGGATTCTGTTCATGTCAACTATAAAGAATGTATTAGTTGACTTCATTGATATGTACTTTCTTTCTCTTTTGTTGTTACAGAGAAAGTGAGGCTGTTGCTTTGTTCTTTCTGCAAATTTCCTTTGACTTCTTACTACTTTTGCTTGAATTTTGTTATTAAAGATTTTTTTCAGGTTTATTCTCAAAAATCCTTTTCTGGGAGGGTGGGTAGTGATGCGCGAATAAGGATTACAAGTAGTCTGTATATACAAAATGTGTGTGTGTGTATATATATATATATATTATAGAGAGAGAGAACCAAAGCCAGCACGACCTTTGGTAATCTTAAACATAAGTTATGGATCACCAAAGACATGTTTCTCAGAGTAAAGATCGACATATACAGATCAGTCGTTCACTCAACCCTGCTGAAACTTGGATGCCGTACCACAAGCACCTAAATCAACTTGACGTCTTTCACATGTGCTATCTTCATGCCATATGTGATATAAAATGGGATGACAGGGTCAAGAATAGTGCAATACTGAAGAAATGTAACATCACAGGCATTGAAACCATTCTAGCAAAGATACAACTTGGGTGGGCTGGTCGTGTTGCGCAAATGGATGAGTATAGGCTTGCCAAAAAAGATGCTGTATGGGCAACTACCTAGCATTCAGTTGGATGTCCACTCTTAGGCTACAGAGACAAATTGAAACATCTCAACTTTGATCTGAAAACCTGAGAAGCCCAACCATCAAACCAAAAGGAGTGGCGTAAGACAAGTTTCATTATGTTAAAGAATTTTGAAGACAGTAGACTGAAGCACCATGATCAGCTTTATCAAGCTCTGAAGGAGACATGCCATCAAAATCCTGCTTTAGCAAGTTTCATCTGTCAATATGGCTTTGTCACCTGCAGCAATGCTGGGCTAGTATCACACTTAAGAAAGCACAAATGAAATATGTCTATCCCTTACCTGATTTTCTCCACAATAGACCCTGCTAGCATGCATGTGTAAAACGAAAAGCACCATCAATTGGCGACACTCATTTATCATTCACGATAGGAGAGGCCACCATATATATATATATATATATATATATATATATATATATATATATATATATGTGTGTGTGTGTGTTAAGTTTTTTCCTTCTTGATGTATATCATATTACTCTGTATATAAATACACTGAGCTCTCTTCATGGATCTATCTTTTTTAATATCTTATATTAAAAAGACCTACTTGGATTATCCTTGCACCCTTATGGATTTTTTTATATATATATATATATATATATATATATATATATATATATATATACATACACACCTCAATAGCCTGAAGATTGTGCACTGCACATGAAACTAACAGTCATGGTTGGTTGCTGCTTTACCAGAATTTAGTTTATAAAATTTAACTCTGCCACTGTTTCAGTGTGAAATCATAAGTAAATTCTTTTTAGAATTTCACTTCCTTATATATATATAAATTTATATCTATATTTAAACCAGCTGACCCTATTATATCTACTAAATGAATTTAGCATTAATCCTACTAATGAATTTCAAATACTATAGTCAAATATGCCTGCTAATGCTATACTTACCTCTTTAGATATTCAAAGTCTCTTGTCTAATGTTTCTGTCAAAGAAGCCCACAGACATAATACAACAATTTATTTAAATATTCTTTGCATCCAACAACAAAGTAATAATTCTGTATAAACTTTTAGTCTGCATCATACAGATACTTCTACATGATCATTATGGTAAAATATATAGACAGATTGATGGCATAGCAATGGAGTTACCACTCTTACTTTATATATACTTATGGCAAATGCTTCCCTTGGTGTGAAAATTATACAAAGGCAGCTTATGCATCTACTTGTGAAACACTGTTTAAAATAACTTTATTTTTTTATTGGATATGTTTTAACCTGTTTCCTGCCAGGTATGTTTTTTTTTAATGTTAGGATTTTTCTCATTAAAAGTAAGGAAAATAGTCTCTATTTTGTATTTAAAAAAATTTTTTCATACAATTTGTATGTACAACAAAATATCAAATAAATATAATATGCCAATAAATGTGTTAAAATATTTTAAATGAGTATGAAATTTCATAAAAAATGGATCAGCCTGAAAAATTTACAAACATTTTCCTATCACCAAAGTAAGTATACCAATTTCCTTTGTTGAAGAAATAACACACTATCAAATGTTATCTTCTGACAGTGAGCAGAATAAAATTGTTTTATGGTAGTCACAGCCAATATTCAAGTAGCCTTGTATTTTTAATAAATAGAACTTTTTTAAAAGGTTAGACAAAGCAAAAATATTTGAATATAAAATATTTCTATTATTTTATCTGCACAGTTAGCACAACCTACATGACAATATTTTCTCAGATTTGTAAAACAAACTATAATTTTTAAAACAAACCTCATGGCCAATGCTTTGTGACTGAAATTTCATTTAAAGGTAATTTTCCTTTAATTAGTATATAGGCATTTGGCAAGCATTTAAGTGTTTTACTGTAAGATTATCATCAATTTGTTTTTGATTTTAGAAATCTTGTTTTATTAAAATTTTTGTATGTTAGTAACTTATCCCATCAGTTATGAACATTTTAAAATATTAAAGAAAAAAAAAAGATTTTTTTTCCATTTATTATTCATCTAATGTGGTCAATGTTTAAATATTGCCATATTGCTGATGACTCTTTCACTTATTACTTTAGAAATTAAAATTACTTTTTAAATTAAAGATGAAAACCACAATTCACAATATGATTATAGTAATCCTATTTTTGGAATATTACAAAGATGCATAGAAGAAAATAAATATTTGTTGGATAATATTTCAACTCTGAAAAATAGAATGTAAAATGAATTAAAATATTTTGGTAAAGGATGCTTCCCTGATCACTACAATCTTAACCTATTCAAGTCTAGGGTTAACTGTTATCTTCTGCACATGTCCCAATAAAGTGTGACTCTTAGTAACCTTCTACCTTAAATAACTTTTGGGCTTTGCACAGTGTGAATATCGTAAAAAAAAAAAATTGAAGCAGCGCAAGAAATGAATTCCGTTACGTAAAAAAAAAAAAAATGTAATTTTTCAAAATTACTTGCATGATCAGTAGCATAGAAATTTGTGTTCATGTTTCTGTCATAATTGCAACATATTATGATTATCTGTTTACATCATGATCATCTATACCAGGAGAAGGAAAAAATAGAATTTGTTTTGGCAAATTTTTAACCACAAATCAAAATATAAAATAAGCTAGCTATATATATATATATATATATATATATAATAGCATTTAATATTACTGTTTGAATTTTTAATATATTTCATTTTATAAAAACTTAAAGTGAACTAATAAAGTTAAAATATCTACATAGCTATAAACTGTTTAATATTTAAAATATTTGCTTCTTGAGATGGATAACTTCTGATATATGATTCAATTTTTATTACTTTCTTACAGCTGAACAATTTCACAGTGCATTTTGTATTTTATAAATATTGTAAATAAATATTAAATTTTGTTATTTAAAATGTATTATTTAATGTGAAGGATAATGCAGTTTGTATTTTCTATTTACTTTAATAATAATTATAAAATATTTTATTAACTAAAAATTTGTTTTATAAATGTACAAACTTTACTTTTTGATAATATTTCTCTCTTAATTTCACTCTTCATCTACTTTTGTTCTACATTACAAAGTAATTTCAATTCATGCTTTTTGTCTCATTTTGGTTTGCTTTATTCATATTTTTCATTTTCTTTCAGGCCTTTTAAATGCTATTTTTATTTGTGATTCATTTATTTTTATGCATTTTGCTGCTTTCAGATACTATTACTGTCTTATTACTAACAATTATAATTCTACATTGTTCAGTGTCAGCTCGAGGTTTGCATTCAGATATGTCTCTGAGAAAAAGATCAAGTTCCATGGAAAGTCTGCCAACTCCAGACTCTGCTTTCGAAAACCAAGCTCCTCCTTTTTGGGCAGCAGAGCGTGTGGCTAGGGGCCGCATGTGTAATGAGAGTTTTAGAGCTGCCGTGGATCGATCTTATAATGCTCCTCACATTATACAAAACATGGAAACTCGTAAGTGAACACCACTGTATTCTCTTGACAATTTGCGCAAGTGCTACTGATAATCTGATGCATTTTATATATATATATATATATATATATATATATACATACACACACAGAGTATATTTCTGCATATAAGATGACCTTTAAATTCCAAAAATCACCCTTAAAAATTAGTGGGTTGGTCTTATAGAATAATTATAAAAAAAAAAAAAACTTAAATTATGAGTTATGTTTGTTGGTAGGCTAACTTCAGCCTTGGTGCGATAACCAATAATGTACATGAAAAGATTCACATTATCAAACAAACTGGTAATAAAATTCATAAAAACATTTTTACCTTATATATTACTGGTGCAACTTCATAATAAATTGCCAATTCAAAGAATAATTCCATATCAATGAAATCAACTTGTACTGATGCAATCTTAGCTGAGAAAATATAAACATTGAGTTATGATTGCGTTCATGGCAACCTTTATCTTTCGCTAAACTTTCAATAATTGTCATGGTAGTTTTTTTATTTTTAATTATGGATGTAATATAATGCAATCAGGCCATGACAATTGCATTTAATCATGAAACAGACTGTCACCGCTGAGTGTTGATCTCAAGGTTCATTTTTATATTTACATATGTTCTATCTCTGATCTCAAGCACTTTGACTCATAAATATAGTATACCTTAAAACTATATTTTATCATTTTTCTATCTATCTATCTATCTATCTATATATATATATATATATATATATATATATATATATATATATATATGAGAGAGAGAGAGGATTAGTGTGTGTAAAATTTGTCATTTAGCTGATTGATGTGACCTTCACCATCTGGATTCCAGAGTTTTGAGGCTGACCCTGTTCATCCACTTCAGTGAATATGAAATGGAAAATTACAATTATATTCTCTACTTACAAAACAAAATGATTGTTATATTTCACACCAAATACTTCAAACATCAATAACTTCACAAATGCAGTTCTAAACTTGATATGAATATGTTTTCAGTTGTTTTGGAAGATAACATATTACCTTATGGATTTTATTTAGCATCTACAGAAGTTTAATCACATACATAAGTATATAAACCTACACATGTGCAATTGTCTTCAAACCATATAGATATTTTCTTACTCTATATCTGTGAAGAATTATTATACTAAGTCTCTTGTGTAATCTATTTTAATCACTGATTTGATTGTTATGCAGAATATATATAACAACCTAAATACAAATAGATCTATAAAGACATTACAATTTTTAAGCGTCAGTAAGATAGACTATCATTACAAAATGAAGAAAATGCTTCTTATGCCCATTTGTTTTTTGAGGTTTTCTCTTGACATAGTAGATCAACCAAAAGATGACAATTTTTGCAATTTCAAAATATAAATACAAAATATAAAATGTGACTTTTGAAGCTAATTTTAAGTGGGGGTCATATCATACAATAGACTACCCACAATGCATCACTAACCTGCATATATAAGTTGTCGAGTAAAAATACAACACATACAGCCTGATGATTGCATATAAATGTGGAACACTGTCGTCACTGGGTTTTGACTTCAATATCCACTTTTATATTTAAATACATTCTATCCCTGATATTGAGCACTTTAACCCATAAATATAGCATACCTTAAAACTATATTTTATTTATATATATGTGTGTATATATATATATATATATATATATATATATATATATTTCATTTTCAATGAAATGTTTTCCACCTGTCAAATTTCTTAATATATATATATATATATATATATATATATATATAGTGGGAGGGGATGAAACACAAACAAATATTGGTTATAATTATACATTAAGAGAAATACAGAAAATGCAAGGATGTTTAACTTTAAATTTCTGACATTCAATGTTTCTAGAACCACAACCTAGCTGACCTCATTCAACTGCTTTTGTTTTTTATCAACAAAGTTTTTAAATATTGTGATAACACTAGTTTTGTTAAGGTAATGTACTGGACATAAATTTACCTTGGAGGATTCAGAAGTTAGTGCACTTTCTATACATTTTGCCTTAAATTTCTTTCCCTTTTAATTGCATTCTTTAAGTTTAAGTCATAGCTAGTTTGATTACAATGAATGTTTAATGCATTGAGTGTGTGGTTTCAAAAAATATCCTCTTTGTGTCTATATATTATTTTATTTAAATTCCTAAATGTTTCACCTATGTATTTCTTATGACATCTTGTTACAGTCTGTAGTGTGGATTCCTGTTTTAGGTTTTGTTTTGTATTAAATCTTTTATTATTTTGAAGTTGTAACAATTTTTATATTAAGTGTAAGATAAGGAAATGTTCAAATGTCATTTTTGTATTTGTTTCAGTTGAAGAAGAAAATAGTGACACTGGCTCTGGTCCTGGCCATGGGCAACTTCCACCTCGTGTACATAGACCTGTAGCCCATAAAGATAATTCTATCCCTCAGGACGTACAGGCTCAACCTCCACAACCAGTTACTAAGGCCACTAAGAAGAAAGAACGCGACAATCGAAAAAGTGGGGGTTTATTTAAAGGAATCTTCAAGTAAGATTTAATTTTGATCAATTTCATATCAAAATCATTTCAGTTTATAAATGGATTTGACTTTTGTAAATTTTCATCTTATTGAAAACAAAATTCGGTTTTGTATATTCTCTAATGTTTGACAAAAGTTGAATGTTTACAGAACTCTGGAGAATGTGAGAAACTTGTGAACTGCTTAGATGAAATATAAAACAATATTAAAGTTTTTAAAATATGGAAATATAAATTTATCAGGATTTTACTTTAAATTTAGTTGTAAATCAATCTTAAATTTTGTCCACATTATCTTATATATATATATATATATATATATATATATATATATGTGTGTGCCCCCTCTGCCAGATTCGAACCTGCATCCACTAGGTGAAACTGTCATTAGATCTGATGAATCAGAAAGATGCGTGTTCAAAAGCACTATAAAGGCTTTGTTTGATCAGGAGGGCCTATGTGGCTGAGTGGTCTAAGAAAGAGAGATGTGTGTGTGTGTGTGTGTGTGTGTGTGTGTGTGTGTTCACTATCAGATAACGTAGGTAAATATGAAAGTGGACACTGGGATCAACACCAAGCGGCAACACAAGTAAATGTAATAATAATACAACAAATAATTAAGTAATAAATAATGAGCAAAATGTTAGCAAAAGAATTGCATTCAGTTCCATAATTATTTCTACTGAATAACCTCTAGAATAATCTGAAACAACCATTACCACCCACCTAATAAGTCAGAATAATATGGTAGACCTTACTAGACATAATGCACCACTAACCAGCATATATAAGTAGTTGATCCAAAACAACACTGAAGATTGCATTGAAGCATGAAACAGATGATAACCAATTGATGTTGACCTCAGCTTCCATTTATATATAAAGCTTAACACCCAGCAGTTAGTCTGTTTCATGCTTAACATTTAAGCATGAAATAGACCTTTACATATGCCCTATCCCAGATATTGTGCACTTTAATTCATGAATTTAGCATACCTTAAAACTATATTTTTATCATATATACAAGTTTCATTAAAGATGACTGACAAGGTACTGTGGTTAAGCTTTTTATTTTTCTTGTGTTCCTACAAGTGTTTTCTTTTCTGGACACAAAGTGTGAAGTACGGAAACCTACCAAACTCCATCTGCAAAATACTAGTAGAAAATACAAGTATAATAAACTCATACACATGTAAAAAAAGATTAAAAATAATGAAAGCATTAATAATAAAAAGGAAAAAGCCAACACTCAATAACATTAACTATGAACCCAGCCACAACGTGTTGACCGTGTTATATTCCGTATTTAGTTACGTGGGCGATGTGAAATCAATGTGGGCGAAATACTGCGTTTGGTTGCAAACAATGGAATTCAGAATCGAAAGAACAAGAAAGACTGTAGATATATTTTATAGACTCTTTTAGTGAGGAAAATAAGAACAAGTAAAAAGTTCGTATTTAAGAAGTTGAGGGAAAGGTACCCTTTGACAAGGTGTCGGACGAGAGTTCATTAGCAGCAGCAGTCACATGCTTCGTTTCGTTGCCGGGCCAGTGTGTCAGGAGCAAGCGACGTGACTCTTCTGCCTCCGCCGTTGAGTGGCACTCCCTTTGACCTTCCCGTGTTGAACTTATACACGCCTATCGGCTCCAAATGGCAATTTTTTGAATACGCGGGAGACGGTCCGATTGGTTGATTTAATTCTTTTCATTTTTTTTTTCGAGTTTATCCCAAATGGAAGTATCTGCGTCGAGCCTATGCGTAGACGTGTAGTTTTCATTTCGAGTCGGGGACTCGTGATGGTAACTTCCGTTTATCGAAGCAGGGCAAGATCTCATCTTGTAACAACCGTGTTTGAAAAATAAAACATTCCTATAACTTCAGATACATAAAAAAACCTACACATTCAGTGAAGAATAAAAAAATAAAAATCATCCTTGATAATGGCTAAAAGAATGTAGCAAAAAGTGCTTAGATCTGTAGAACTTTTGGACAGTTTTTACACACTTAATATCCAGAAAAGAAAACACTTGTATGAATGCAAGAAAAATAAAATAAAATGCTGCAGTATCTTGTTGTCTTTAATGAAACTTGTATAAAAAAGGGGCTTCTGCCCAAATACCATACACACACACACACACACACATATATATATATATATATATATATATATATAGAGAGAGAGAGAGAACAGTATTGTAGAAATTGTTTGACAAAGTGGAAAAAGTTTACTTGTGGCACATTTTCCACAAGTAATGTTTTTCATACAATTTTACATATATATATATATATATATATATATATATATATATATAATGCATGCACACACCTGGCAATGTAAGTTTCATAAAGACCTATTATATGGAAATGTTAAAAAAGCTGATTAATAACAAGCATTTACTGCTTCTCTACAGTAAAACCATTATTGCATTGACATGCATACATGAACGTCCTCTTTCTCTCTCTCTCTAATAGCCTGGAAAATTATCCTTTATTTTAAATTCCATATGATTTTATGATAGCAAAAGATTTTCCCTTGTATTTTTCTCTCATATATATTTTTATTATTTTTCTAGATTTGGCAAAAGCAACAAAGAAGACAAGGCAGCAGCCAACAAGGATCAAACTGCAGAGAAAGAGAATTCTGGGAAGCAAAAGAATGATAAACCTTTGCCAGAGATTTTGGAAATGGATCGTAATTGGAAAAATCCAAGAGCTGATCCAGAAAGGTTGGAACATATATCATTAATATATAACCCAATACTTTTGTTTCTGTTGTCATTTTAAGTTTTTGACCTTATTTGATAAAATGAATTTTTCTCCTTCCCTAATACACAGTCTGAACCCAGATTAACTAATGATAATACAGATAATGCAAGATTATTGCAAATGTTATTGTACAAAAAAAAATGCTTGGTTTTGTATTTACAAGATTTTTAACTGAATGTTAAATCTTGAAATAAATTTTAAATTTATACTAATTGTGTAACTTTTCTTAAAATGAGGCAAAAATAAAATGTCAACTTTTTCTCTTCACTCATATTATACTGTTCTTTCCAGGCTTCCTGAACACCCTAAATCTCCATATCTAGCCTCCCGTGCTCCTGTACCAAGACAGCGGCCCGGTTATCGTGATCCTTATTACACAGAACCTTATGTTGTGAGTACAACCACAAGGACTGATAAAATTCAACAGTTGAGAGAAGAGCATCAACGAAGACACCAAGAACGTCAGGGTCGATATCCTCTGGATGAACAAGAAGAGATGTATGAAAGACACTTGCAAGAAATGGAAAGAAGGGTTAGACATATTTTTTTGGAATGCTTTCTTTTCTTTTTCATTTAGATTTTTTTTTTTCTTTTTTTTGTCTTTTTTACTATTTTTTGGTAAATTGTTACATTTTCTTTAATACAACAAATTTTGCTAAAAAGAGCATTATTTATTAAATAGTAAAATGCATAAATCATTGACATAAATTTAAAAATGTAAGTTCAGTTAATCTTGTTAAAATTCAATCAAACTAAACTTGTTTGGGATTATTTAAATAATCTGAATATTCCCATTTAATATTTTTGTGTGGAAATATTTCAATCTTCAAATATGTAATTTTATGTGGAAACAAAATGACAGACTGGATGAAAATTGTAGGTTGATAATTTAAAAATCATTTTTTATTTTTTAAATCTCTTAAAATTCTGTGAGTAAAATTGCTACATTGTCCATGTTAAGGTTAACGTATATTTTTTTCTTTTTGTTAAAGATTTCTCACATTTTGATGTTTCTATTCCAGAAGTTTAGTAATCAAAACCAACATCCTCCACCACCACCCCCACCACAGCCGCCTTACCCAGAAGCTGAGTATGCTATAGTCAATAAGATTCACCATCCAGGGGGGCGGCCCAATCCACATGAAAGGTATGCCTCCCCTGCTATCTCTTGGACGTGATTCTCCCCTTGACTAACCTCCAATGAACAAGCAGACAGGTAGGCAGGCAGGTTTCTGTCAGAACAGGCACCGTGGCCAGCACCCTCTGCACTGCCCCACCACTGTTGCTGGTAGTAAACAGCAGTGACTGTCTCTTTAGTTAGTACTTGATCAAGCATGACACTCTCTTTCTACAAATTCTTATGACGACTCTTAGCTGTTTATAGCTAAAGCAACAATTGCATAAATTATGATAAAAATTTAACTTCCTCATCTGTAATACTAATGAATCTTTTTTAGTTGTAAGGATGTTTAAAAAGATATATTGAGATTAATCACTGATTATTATATGGCCCTTTTCTTTCCAATTGAACTTTCAAACAAATGTCACTAAGTTGAAATCCAATTCAGACTGTATGACCACTAAACATGTGCTATCACTGCTATCTCTCTCTCTCATATATATATATATATATATATATATAGAGAGAGAGAGAGACATGCACTCAATGAAAAAAAATTGCAAATTGTTAAACTTACACTAAACTGAAAATGACAGCCTTGCTAAAAACATTAATACTAAGGCTTCTAAACTAATCAACATTTATGTTGTCACTGGATTTTTAAAAATAATTCTATTGGTATTTACATTATTTACATTCAAATTAATTCTTATTCTTTGTTTTTATAATGTTTCATCCTTTGTGCTCTCTGTCCATCCTTCAGTTTACATCAAACTGAAACCCTTTATCTAATCTCTGGAGGTAGATTTTTGCCTTCCACTGTCCATCTGTTGTGCTATTTTCTCATCTTGTTCTTTTTAGTACTGTTCAGTGAAAACTGGGTGAGCAATAACTGAGCAGTATTAAAAAAAAACAAAAACAGAGGCAATATCCCTAAACATAAACAACAGGATAAGAACAATCTGCCTCTGTAGATTAAATAAATGGTTTAGTTCAAAATATCCTGAAGGTTACCCAGATTGACACCTGAATACAGAATACTCACTTGATTATGATAAACACAAGATTCATTATTACTCTAGTTTAAATAGCTTATCAAATAGCACTATAATGATTGCAAAGGAGGTTTTAAAATAGTGTAGATTGTGAGGACTGTTAATGCAGATTTACTATTGACTAAATTGTACATATATAAGGCATGCATTTTAAAATCATGTGTTCATAATATGTCAACTATGTTATTGCATTTGTTGCATTTTCATTTTCCTGCACAATAGACATTAAAATCAATTTATGTCATAAGCACTTGCATCAACCTTGTCATAAGAAAAAACATTTTTCTTGTTATAACCAGAAAGTTTTTAATAATGCATGTTTAAGTATTCAAATAATTCTACTTGTTTTACTTTTTTTTTTTTTTTTTTCTCCTAAAATTTAAAAATAATAAACCCTCTATAGATTGCATCAATGTTACTGGTGTTGTTAACACAATCTTTCAGCCTTATCCATTTTTGTCATGTGTATATGTGAAATCTATATCTACAATATACATATTTCAGTATCTGTCTATATTTTTGAGATGAGGTATTATGTACACTATTTACATTATTCGGACTATTGACCTCATCTTTATCACCATATTTATTACAACGTTTTGGCCATTGTATGCTCCGGCCTTCTTCAGGTGGTTGGAATGTCAAACTGAACCCTTTATTTCACTCACTTGGGTAGTCTGTTCTAGTTCCACGTGCCATGTTTAATGGATGCCAGTTATCAGTTATCTCCTGTTAATTCCCCTTCTCCAAATTCTCCACCTCCTTAACCAGGTATTGAACTCATGCTCTTTGGGTTCTGTCAATGGATCTAACTAACGCCTTTATCCACTGTGCCCTGTGTTCTTGAGGATACAGGGCACAGTGGATAAAGGTGTTAGTGGAGAACTTGGATGAAGGAGAATTAACAGGAGATAACTGATAACTGACATCCATTAAACATGGCACATGGAACTAGAACAGTCTACCCCAGTGAGTGAAATAAAGGGTTCAGTTTGACATTCCAACCACCTGAAGAAGGCTGGAGCATACAATGGCCAAAACATAATAAATATGGCGACAAAGATGAGGACAATAGTCCGAATAATTTAAATAGTATACATATTTCACTATCCATAATAACACAAATTGCTGGTAATATACTGTATTTGCTGGCCTAATGGAAGCACCCAGATTTTGGCATGGAGTATTTAGTAAAATAAATGCACACATCGCAACAAAGAAAATCAAAATTATAACCTTACCTTTATGTGACATTCTCATTAACCATGAGGAAACACTTACAGTTTTAGCACAAATTATAATACTGGTACTTTTTTTTTTTTTTTTTTTTTTTTTTTTAAAATAGAAGTAAGGTTTAATTACCAGGACATTTTTTGGAAAAGAAGAATTTTAGTACATTTCATCATGCATTTATTGAAAATTGTTTAAATTGTTTTGGGGGGAGCAACATCTGCACGTACAGTAAATTTATAATAGCTACAAAAAAAACTATTGGTATCAGTGAACACTGGTACATATGGTAATAGGCAAAAAAACAGAAATATAGTATTTGTTGGTAAATGAAATTCCATATCATACATGAACAAAAGCAAATTCCAGGACCTGTATCTCGACAAAAATGCTCAAAGCAAATATTTCTGTAAAATTTGATATTTCAACAAAACAAGCAGCAAAATATTGTGCAGTTTCATAAATTTCTTAATTCCTTTTTCCTGGGTGAATTTTTCAGGGATATTTTTTTATTGATATCATGTTTGTTCACTTCCAGGATTCCTAGTTTGACAGCTAAGTTCTATGAATGCACTGATTCCTGGTGAACCCCACCTTTTTTTTTTTTTTTTTTTTTTTTTTTTTTCATGGTCTTCATGTCCCACTGATACATGATACTATTGTATTAGTAAATCTGCATTCAATAGGCCAGCAAATATGGTATATATTTTTGGAGCTCTTTTAAAACTTCTATATAAAGGAAGCACCTCCCTCCATGTTAACAGCTTAATCCCTAAGAAAAAAGATGGTGAATTCTGTTTCTTCAAGAAATTTATATATTAGTTTTTATAATGGTAGCAAGAAAAGGATTGTTAGTCTGATGAGGTGGGGAGATGCTGAAAAGTTCTCAGTTCAGCCCAGCTTGTTTATCAAAATCCAGCCAAATTATTAAAATTTTTTTTTTGATTAGGTTGAAAACTAGAAGTCTGCTTTTGAACAAAATTCACAAACAAATTATTGCCATGTGTTAAATCAGTGGTTCTCAATCTATCGATCCACTTTTACTCTCATTTTTTTTTCTTTTTTAGTGGGCCTCATAACCATTTGACAAAAAAAAAGCTTATTTTATTTTTTACTAATAGATAAGTTTAGGAATTACAGAATAGTAAGTGTGTCTGTGTGTGTATATATATATATATATATATATATATATATATATATATATATATATGCTTTATTTTGAAGTACAACTAATTTAATAAAATAAACTTTTATTTAACAATTAAATTCTATGGAACATTTACGTACACTAGTAAAATAACTCGTAATAAAAACCATTTTAAAATATGTGAGTAATAAGAAATTCCAGTTCTCGGTTGTAACAACCATTCCAAGTGAAAGTGCTCTATAGACCAATAAAATATTACTGTGGACCACCCCCATTTTTTTTTTTTTTTTTTTTTTTTTTTGTGGACCCACACTAATGTTACATGAACTGCCCCACCCCCATGTCCATATGAACCCCGATTGAGAACCACTGTTAAATTATTAATTCTGGATTGCTAGATTAAATATGAAACCCTAAATAGTCAAATATTTTTAGTGAATGAAAACTACAGTATTTTTCTAAAATTTAATAAAGAAAATCCAATGAATGTTTATTTTGGACTAATTTTCTGTTCTTTGTTTTTCATGCTTCAAACTTAGTGCCTTCATCAGAGGGCTGTTTTGTTTTAAAACTCCAAAGATTGAGAAATTAATTGGAACTATCTTCAATACAATGACTAAAAAAAAAAAAAAAAAATGGCAATGTTTGGTTTGTACTAATTTTATTTTCTTTTTCTGGACAGAATGAATGCACACCTGAATTATCAAGAGAAGTCACATATACCACCTTATGTTCCCCCTACAACCCACAACCAAATGGAGATGAACGTTTTTACCCTCCAGATTATCCAAGTGAACCTCATCCAAAGCATCCTCCCCCTTACCCAGCAGGATCCAGAGAAGGTTGGCATGGCAATGGTTGTAGAAATCAGCCACCACGTCAACAACCACGTCATCACAGGGATAATCCCCATTATAAACCACAGGACAATTCTCAAAGTAGCCATGAACCATGGCTTTACATTCGGCCTGGGGGACACAGTGCCCCTCCTTCCTGGCCCCATTCAATACAAATGGAGTCTCCAGCTTCTTCAGGAGATCTGTATGATTATCATTCAAATGGTAGATATGACTATGCAGATCCCACTTATGCTGTTATCCCCAGTGGTAGAAGGACACCAAACTCTTCAGCTAATGTTTGAATTTTTTTCCCTGGACCTCAGTTAAAACAAAAAAAAAGATTTTACCTTTTTTTTTTATTGATTTACCATGCAGCACAAATATTTTTGCAGAAGCTATTTTTTCCTCATATATATATATATATATATATATATATATATATATATATATATATAAATACATTAAAACTTTTGACAGCATTTTTTTTAAATTGTAAAAAAAAAAAAGCCCATTCTGATGAATTTTACTAATAAAAAGCAGAAAGCAAGTAAACAACTCTAGGAAAGCTATATCAGTTGTGTCTTGTGTACAACATAAAATCACAAGATTCTTTTCTTTCTTTCTTGTATATAAAGTGAATTTATATAACTGGATTGTTTCTGCATTGGGGCTGTTATTGCTTTTAGTTTCAACATGTCACTGATTTTTTTTTTTTTTTTTTTAAATTTTTAGCAGTTGTTAAAAAAAAATAATGTTGTTAAAACTTAAGCAGGTATTTGCAATATGAGGTAAAGTCAGTTTTAAATTTTAAATCAGATTACATGACATTCCATATCAAATCTTGAAAAAATTTCATTTACCTTCCCCTTCAAAACAAACTGATACAGAAGAGAAAAAAAAAAATTTTTTAGTTTCTTTCTGCAAAGTGCATGTAATCAAAGACAAGACCAGTAATAAGGGCAAGCAGCAACAATAATGATTTACACCAATGCCAAATATAGGAATGCTATAAAGATAAATGTAAAATTTTTGATTGTTCAACTGAGCTGATGAAATTATATCAATTGCTGACCTAACTCTTATTTTTTCGTGTGTCCCCATCCGAAAAAAAAACTTGAAAGAACAAAAAAAAAAAAAACAACATATCCCTCCGAATGTCCAAAGCCATTTCTTGCACGCCTTGATTTCCAGTCTCTTTTGTATTTACTCTTCAATTATGTTTAAATGACACACATATTTTGAGAAAAATCATTTTGATAACATTTTTAATATAATTTGATTTAACTATTTTCAACTCTGAGCTGACAATTGCTGGAGACTGTAAAATGTACTGTAGATAACATGCCGAATGGAATAAACAGAATGAGAATTTGCATATCCCTGGTGCCCCACCTTTCTCTTTGAACATTACTTCCTAATGTACAGACAAAGAAAAGGACCTCCCTGAATCCAACAACCCCCAAAAAGTTTGAAGAATGATTTAAAATCCGACAAAATAAGAAGCTATCTTAATGTGATTGTCTTGAAATGATTTTAGCTTCTCTACACTTCCTTTGATTTCTCTTTCTCCCTTTTATATCTCACGTGTATGATTTTGTGAATATTTTGTAGATAAAAAACCAATTATTTTACACTGTCATTGTAACTTGGTTATCAACTAGGAAAAGTAAAGATGTCGGACATGATTGTTTTCAAAAGAGAAAAATAAATAAATGGAGACAATGGAAAAAAGTGAAAGAAGAAAAAATATTTTGAAATTACATTTTTGTTAACCTGTGTTAAACACAGCCTTTTATTAAAAAAAATTCAAAACCATGAAGACAAGTCAATTTGTGTTTATTTTCTGCACAACCTCAGTAAGGTTATTATTCCCCTCCTTAAAAAAAAGTTATTTTATGTTAAAAAAAAATCAGCAGCTTTCTATCAAATAGTGAATTCATCTTGGAATTGATAATAAAACAAAGCTTCCATGTTTATAAAGTAATGTTTTAGATTGCAAATATCTTTTCATCTTTGAACATAAGTTATATCTAGTTATCCACTTTATCACTAAAATTGTCAGTTCTATCCTTTTGAGATTTTTAATATATAATATTAAACTATGGCTGGTCCTTTGTATTGAAAGGTTAGTTATAAATATCTAAACTGGTCAATTATTCTGGTATTAAAAACATGAAGTCAGAAGGATAATTATTTGTAAATTAAAATAACTTTCTGTGTCATCATAAGAGACTTTCTTTTTGGTTTATTATAATTTAATTGATGAACAGAATTTGTTAATCTAATCCTGTTAATTACTTTCTAATTCCTTTCAGAAAATATGTACTTTTTTAATTATGAACTTGTAACTATCTATTGCTCGTTTTGTAATTTCTGTAAAACAAATGCAAATTATCTTTGAATGCTGTCTTTTATTATTGGTGAAAATCTATCAGATAACACTTAAATAATAATTTAAAAATGAATAATAAAATTAATGCTTTTTGATAATCTTTCATTTTAGGTCAGCCCAGTTCATTAAGGAAGCTAAAACTAAATCATAAATAATTTTTCTTTCTTCGTTTATTTTAGACTTATTCTCTTTGTGAATATGTTGATGTTTTTTAAAATGCCTTGTCATAATCTGGTAATGTTCAGTCATCCATTTCTGTAAATAATCAAGATTATTGAAAATTATTTAAAAAAAAAAAAGCCTTTGTAGAAATTAATGTTTCGACTTTCATTTTATTATCTCCTTTGTTCAGTAGTTTCTTCATTTCCAAAACAAAAATTTTCTATTAGATTTATTTTCTTTAAACTGATCAAATGAAAACAAAAATTATTTCACTCAGAAAATCAAAAACTTGATTATAACCATAATTTTTTTTTATTTTAATTACTATGTACAAAATTTGTATGAATAGAATTAAAAAGAATTATTTGGTTTAATATTTACAATTGTTTAAACCACTGTATTATTCGGCTAAAAGGAAGGAGAGAGTTAAAATTTTTCATCAAATGATCTTATGTAAACAAGATTTATTCATAACCTAATTTTTAAAATAACTTTTTCTATCATTGAATATATAAACAAATGCCAAATAGTCCCTCATATGAACAGAGTATGAATTCTTATTCTATATAGTCAAATTAAATCTCTAATTATGAAATTATAAGGTATGCTTGTGTTCTGGGTTCAATTTCTGTCAGGATCAAATTTGTTTGTTTACATTTTTAATTCTTAAATATACATAAAATTTGAAAGGATTATTTTTCACATTTCATAAAGTACTAAATGTTTTTTTATTTGTATCATTAAATTTGAAAATATTTCTGGCAACATTCTTATCAAGGTTGTTAAGAGAGTAATTTTAATCAGAACTTTTAAAATTATCCATGAGCTACAAAATTGGCAGTTTTTGATAAGAACCACATCATCATTTTACAAATTCTTAATCTTTCAAATAGTTTTTTTATGTGAATTGTGTCAAATCAAATATATATATATATATATATATATATATATATATATATATATAGAAAATATATATATATATATATAGATTTTTTTTTTGACATTACCTTGAATAGCTGGAGATTATAACTCACAGGGAAACAGGAGAAGGGAAGAGAGTTCCATTAGAGACATAAAGGCATTTTGTCCCAATGATTCTACTTAAATAGTTTAGTAAGAAATCAGATAGAAATGTTAACAAAGAAAAAAAACTAGAAAAATGGAAAATTGAATGTCTTTGACTAGAAGGATGACGATGGTGACAGTACCCTTTTGCTTGATATATTGTTAAGGCAATTGTTTTAGCCATTCTATCTTTCCAAATCTTATTGACATATCTACACTTGGTGGGGGGCTTGAATAACCAGGGAGATTATAACGATATTCAGTCACCATCAAACAGACAGTCAACTTGTTGGAAGAGAGTTCCTAGCTGAATGCATTTACATTTTACATTTTTATTTTTATGTTTGTTTTTTTTTTTTTTTTTTTTTTTTTTTCCTCCCCCTCCTCCCCATCAAAGGCATTTTGTCCCAATGATTCTACTTATTTAATAGTTTAGTAAGAAATCCCGGTCCGAAATGTTAACAAAAAAAAAAAAACTAGAAAAATGGAAAATTGAATGTCTTTGACTAGATGCAAGGGTGTCTCATCAGTATTCTAACAATGTTGTGACAGTATCTTTTCTGGGTAACCTGGGTAACCTTATTTTCAATTTCTTTTTAGAATAGACAATGGGACTTATAGTAAGTTAAAACTTAATGTGATAGGGTATAGCTAATTGTGATCCAGGACTCCTTACCTGTTATCTCCCCCTCCAATCCTTCCCTCTGTCTTGTGTCGTCCTTTTTTGTGTTATCTGTAATAGGAGTAGGTAGTCTCTTCTACCGCCCGGTCAACACTCCTCCCCCTTCTATTGGACATGAGTAGAGGCTTACACCTTGTTTCTTGTTTAGGAAGGGGTTCCCGGTACTGTCTTCTCTCTCCGGCCTCTGTATTAGTGCAGGTCTGTTTCTCCCGCGGATCGTGCAGTCTGTGGCAACATCTCTTCATTCTGAGGGTACACGGCTGACAGTTCTCTGGTTGCTGTTTCCAACTGGTAGTTAGGAGCCCTAACTCTTGCGTAGCGTCTTGAGCGGCTGCTCTGATCAACAGTTGTATAATACCGGGTGTTTGTAGTGCCATGTGGCGCATGGAAAGGTGTCCCTGCAGTCACCTCCGGTGGGCAGCCCTGAGGCCACATAATGATGCGGATTTTGCCAACTCATCTCTGCCTGCGTCCACGGTCGAAATTGTCTGTTTTTTCTTACCTCGGGCCTTCTCATTTTTGCAAATAAAACCCAACATGAGTTACAAAAACCGAAAGATTAACCCTAAACCAGCCTCTCAGAAACCACCTAAACCCCTCAACATTTTCGTTCTCCAACATCCAGGGCATTAGGACAAACTTCTACAGTCTGGAATCTTTCCTCACTGCAAACGGCCCGGATGTACTGGCTCTCTGCGAGACAAACCTTGTTTCATCTATCCCCTCTTCTGATCTCTCGATCCCCGGCTATCTTCCTCTCCTCAGAAAAGACTCTCTAACCCACATGCACGGTCTTGGTGTCTACGTCAAGGAACATCTCCCTCTGGCCAGAGAGTCCTCTCTCGAATCGCCTGACCAGTCATACATGTGTCTCCGACTCTCTCTCTTCAATGCGGTAAGCTATCTCTTCTTCCTTTACCGCTCTCCATCCTCTCAAGACTGTGAGATACTTGATAGCATTTCCGACAACATAGACAAGGCTCTCTTCCTCCACCCGTTTGCTCACATTTTTGTGTTTGGAGACTTTAACGCCCATCACACTCTGTGACTTAAGAATGCTACTACTGATCATGCAGGCATTCAAACGCTTAATTTTTCAATCTCCCATTCCCTCACACAGATAGTTAACTTCCCCACTCGTTTTGCCTTCAACCGGGAAGGTAAAGCCTCTTTACTCGACCTGTGCTTTACCTCCATCCCCGAATCCTGCAGCGCCTCGCAACTATGCCCTTTTGGTAACTCTGACCCTGCAGTAATATCGGTTAACATCTCCTATAACTCCACCCCCTATAAAGAACCTCCTACCACTAGAATTCGTTCTATTATCAACGAGCTGACTGGGACGCGTTCCGTGATTTCCTCCGCGATGTCCCCTGGGATGGAGTCTTTAAACTCCCCATCCAAGAATGTGCTTCTGAGGTCTCTTCCTGGGTTAAAGCTGGAATCGACGCTTTCATCCCATCAAGGAAATATAGGGTTAAGTCGGCGCTCCTGCCCTGGTTCTCGGCTGCTTGCTCAGTCGCCATCGCCCATAGGAAACCACTACTTTCCACCTATACCGTAGCGACATGTCTGACTGCAATAGACGTCTCTTTGCCTCCGCCCGTAACGAATGTAAGCGTGTCCTAAATGATGCTAAGTCACTATTTGCGGCTCGAATGAAGGAACATATTGCATCTCTATAAATTTGGCTCCAAAGATTATTGGCGTCTCTGCCAGAGTGTATTGAACAATTGCAAACCCTCTATACCTCTTCTATTCAACCAGTTCAAGTCTTGACCTCCTCTACCAACAAGGCTGAATGCTTTGCTCGAAATTTTCATCCAACTCGACGCTCAACTCTTCCGTGTACCCATACCCGACTTCCCTCTTAGAACTGAGGCCATATTGAGTGGGTTAAACATAACCCCAACTTTGGTACTGGGCGTTATCTCCAATTTAGATCCCAACAAAGGCGAGTGGTGGAGATGGGATACCAGCCATTGTCTTAAAGAAATGCACGCCTGAACTGGCGCCCGCCCTTTCGAAACTATACAACTACTGCCTCAAGGAATCTTGTTTTCCTGACTGCTGGATGTCCTCTTTGATCGTTCCTGTCTTCAAGAACTCCGCGACCCCTCTGACCCCTTCCAACTACCGTCCTATCAGTCTCCTTCCCTCTTCGCAAAATCTTTGAAGCTCTAATCAATACCGGGTGGTTAACCACCACATCCCATAATCTGTTCTCAGACAAGCAATATAGTTTCCGCTTTGCCAGATCTACAGCCGATGTGCTCACAGCCATCACTGAAACAGTCTACCGAACTCTCCAAAATAACGGGAAGCCCGAGCCGTGGCACTAGATATCTCCAAAGCATTTGATAGGGTTTGGCACGCCAGCCTTCTCCGCAAGATCCAGGGTTATGGCATTACGGGTCGATTATATAACGAATACAATCATTCCTGTCAAACTGTGAATTGAAGGTCGTTCACAACGGATTCTCCTCCAGTTCCTATCCCACGAACACAGGTGTTCCTCAAGGCTCCATCCTAGGCCCCACTCTATTCCTTATCTACATAAATGACCTTCCTGACGCCAGAACTTCTCAAGTCGGCATCTACGCGGATGACACCACAATTTATTCCTGCCTCAAAAACAAATCTAGTCTCGCTGACAAAACTCACCTTGCCGTGCGTCTTAAAAAAGGACCTCCAATCGACAGAACTGGGGCATGAATTGGCTGTTCAACTTCAACGCTTCAAGACAAAACTGCTCTCTATTAATCACCACAGAGAGCCTTCCCTTCCCTCCATTAGAATGTCTGACGCTCAACTTCTCGAGAGCAAGCAACGTTGACTGCTGACCTGAGATGGAATAAATACATTGAGTCAATTACTCGTCCACTGTGAGGAAAGTTGGCTCCCTGAGCCACGTTAGGAAGTTTTTCTCCCTGAGTTGATCTATATATATATATATATATATATATATATATATATATATATATATTTATATATATATATATATATATATATATATATATATATATATATATATATATATATATATATATATATATATATAATATACTTTCTTAATATATATAGAAAAAGTTTCAAATTAAAAATTATAATGTTTTTATTTTATATATTTATTTATTTATATATATATTTGATATTTCAAATTGTCCTCAATTTTTCATCAGAAATAACTGTTTGTTACAAATAAATTAAAATTACTGTTTGTTAAAAGTAGCGTCCTTTGGGAGACGCTGGACGTCACGTGATATGGAACGTCACTGTTCGGATATTCCTAACTTAAATCTAATTGTCATAAATATTTTAAAAAAAAATTTTTTTTACTATATAATAAAAAAAAAAAAAAAATCCGATTGTTGTTTTTTTTTTTTTATGTGAGAATACAAGAAAATAAAAACAACAATCATTTTGGTTTTTAACCACAATATATTCACAATTTTGATTACAAGAACCTCCAATTAGACAACAAGATTGATAAACCACCCATAAATGCAATGAAACAATCACCTAACCTATTTTTTACCAAATATTAAACAATAGAAACCAAACAGGAAATTACAAATTTAAGTTTGCAAACATTTAATAATAGTCCCAACACCAATATCAGGATACAGCCACCTAACCTCACCTGCATGATACCCATAACGTAATCTATTATTTATTCTGCAACTTATGTCCTAATAGTGGATATATTGGTGAGTCTGGAAACAATTTTAGATTTCGTTTTAATAACCATAAACAAACAATACGTCAAAACAACCCTTATTCCCCATAGCTAAACACTACAATCAATCAGGACACACATTAGAACACTGCAAATGTTTATTAATAGAACAAACAAAAAAAGAAACATATTCGATTTTAAAATTAAATACACATAAACTAGGGTTGAATAGGGACTTAGGTGTTTTAAATCTTTATAAAAATAGTTAAGCAATTTTTTTTTTTTTTTTTTTAGATAGTAAAAAAAAGTTAGATTTAAGTTAGGAATATCCGAACAGTGACGTTCCATATCAATTTGAAATATAACAAACATAATTTTAATTTATTATAACAAAAGTTATTTCTGATGAAAAATTGAGGACAATTTGAAATATCAAAATATATATAAATAAATAAATAAAAAATTATAATTTTGGGAAGGTGGGTGGATTTTGTAATCTGACATAAATTTTGTCTATATTTTCCACATTTATAAAAACTTCTGCAAAATTGTTAATGTTTGTTTATAATGACCTTGAAGATTTTATGTTGACAAAAGTATTAAATATTTTGATATAAGATGTAATGAAATATTTTAATTTTCAACCACAGAATTTTTTCTGCAATAATATGTATTGTAATCATTTTATTTTTTTACTCATCAATTTCCAACACCAAATAAACATGAATACTTACTATTTACTATATAGGACGCACAAATACCACAACTTTTCTTTTTCTCTTTTTGATATAATCTTTTTTTCTCTTCTTATATAATAAACATTCCTAAATATCTGCAAAGAACACTTAGGTAACCTTGACATATTTGGGAAGGATATTAGAACAATTCACCCCCTATACTGGCAACAAATGACCTGCATAAAGATAGAAAATAAATTCAGTAAATATGCAATAATAGAAATGGGTGTAAGACAAGGATGTGTCTTCTCACCAGACATATTTAACCTATACAATGAGGAGATGATTCTGAGACAATTAGAAGTCCTACCAGAAACCATTATTGGCAGTAACAATCTAAAGATATGCAGATGATTTAGTGTTGATAGAAGACAGAAAGGAAACTGCAAAAAGGAAAGATTAAACATCAATTGAAAAAAAAAATAGAATTCATGGTTGTTAGCAAAAGGAAGAACTCAACATGCAGATTACAAATTGTAGATTCCAAAATCAAACAAGTGCAACTATTTAAATATCTGGAAAGTGTTTTAACACAGGATAGAAAATACGACACTGAAATCCAAAGGTACATTGTGATAGCAAAAGATGCCTTACCAAAGCTATGCAAAGTATTAAACTGGAAAATTTTGTTAGAAACAAAGAAGAGAGTATTGAACTGCATAATGTCCTTTTATATGATAGTGAATGCTGGTCTCTTCACAGATGAATAGACTTAAAGCAACAAAAAAAATGTTGTGCTACTGAAGGATACTGAGAATACTCTGAATCAAACATGTGAGCAACAATAAATTTTTAGAGAAGATAAAAACAAAAAGGATACTTATATTTAACATCAGAAAGAGACAGTTGAAATTTCTAGGGCACATAATGAGGAAAGAAGGCTTGGAGAATTTTATACTCACAGGATAGATTGAAAGCAAGAGGGACAGGAAAACAGCGCATAACCTACCTAACAAGCTTGAGTAAATGGATGGTGGAACAAGACAAATTTTGTTAAGAACAACAAAGGATAGGAAATTGTGGCAAGCCATGATTGTCTAATAATTAAGAAAAACATTGTTATCCAAAGAACAAATGTTATATTTAACAAAACCTTGCCTTTTTTTTTTTTTTTTTTTTCTTTGAACTATACTGTTAGTTTTTATGTTTTGTTTGGCAAATGAATCTGATTTATACAAAGAAAATGTTTGTCTACATTAATTGACGTTTATGATTAGTTGAGCTAAACCTTGCCAACCTGTTGATGAATACACTACAAATAAACCCTGCTTAAGTGTAAAGAGTTTTAATACATTTCAGTTTTATTCAGTAAACATTCAGGGAAAAAAACATCCATTACTAATATAATTAAAAATAAAGAGACACTATTTTTATGAAATTGTAGTCCAGTTTCAGTATTTTGATTTCTTTTAGACTATAAAATGATTTTTTGTCCAAAATATAGAAAACAAGATTTTATTTTTTCTGGTTGCAAAATATAAATGTCTTTTTAATGATTCCAAATCTTTACATGTCTACCTTTTTTTTTTTTTTTTTTTTTTATAAATACATTATAAATGGACTAATAAATAGTCTAATAGGACAGAATCGGCAAAAATTGATTCACGTCAAGCATCATTACTTATCTTAAAAATGTTCTAATTTTTAAATAGCTTTCAATTTATTTTATAAACATGTTAGTTTTAATTTTAAACTTTTCATATTAAAGTGTTTGTCTCATGTTGGTGATCTTTGTTACTTATGCAAAATGCCTCATGAAATTTGGTCTTTAAAATGCTTACAGACCAAATGTGTCTAAAGATCTTCTTTTTCAGGACTTTTGAAGGCTTTACTAAAAATTATAATACCTTTTACTACTAAGTTTTAAAAAGTTTTTAAGAAATGTTTCTATAAAAAAATGAATCATCTTTGATTTATGTGAGACCAAGTGAGGGGTTCCAATAGTTAAACATATTTTAATATATTCACCAGATTATACAAGTAATAATAATTTTAATGTCAACCTATGCTTTTTGAATTTTTATTTAACAAAACCCCACTCAAAAAATTATTATGATAGCCTCTATTGAAATTATCTTAGTGGAAAATACATTAAACTTTCAATAGAAAAGATAAATTTATTTAAAATAGTCTCATGATTATTTCACCTTCATTAAAGACTGCAAAAACTGTTTTACGAGTAAAGCAGAACTTTTGACAAAAAACTCTTTGCCTTTATTATTATTACTAACAATAATAATAATAAAAAACAAAACTTGAACATTGATATTTTAATAAAACTTGGAGGTTGATACAGAATGTTGGTTTTTACATTAAAAATAAATTCTGAGCAGACATTGTTTTGGAAGCTTTTTCTTTTATGAATATGCTTCTTGTAGGACAGATTTTGTAGCTTGGGCTACATTGGAACTGAAAGCAGGCAGACATCTTGTTTAGCTCTTTGGAGGTTAGATGATTGGACCAGCCTGTGCCACTTTCTGTTGAAAAGGTAGAGAATTAGCCTCAAAGGTCTCTTTCCGGGTTTATATTATGGTCAGTGAGTGCAGGTAGGATTGTCATTTGCTTTGGTACAGGATCTTTGACCTTTTGTTTTGCTTGTATAAGTATCTGGTTTCAGAAATGAAGTTAGCTGACTGACCTGTTTTTAATAATGCCAGTTGTTAATGATACTTTTCAGTGGATTTAAGAAATATTTAATTTATTAAACTTTGTCTACTACTACAGACTATACTCAGAAATGAATGTAAAGTAGTAGTTATCCCCAAATTATATCTTAGGTAAGTGGTTGATCATGAGGTTACCATCTGAACACAGTAGAAACCAAATATTCTTTTGGAATTCGTCCCACTATTTTAACAATTGATATGATACCAGTAAGTAAATATAAAATCAAGCTTTTTCAAACTATAAGACATTTACATTGTTGTTCAATTGTGACAAACAGAATTTTAATGATGAATATTAAAATGGCAAATATCATTTCCTTTTTCTTTTTTTCTTAGCAAAACAAGATCTTTGTCCTGAAAGTCATTGTTTGATCTTGATAATACAGAAATCTTACCTGTTGATAGATTTCATACAAATTTATTAAAAGCTGTGAACCTAGTTGTATCTTTTGTATATTGGCTGACTTGTGATTGAAATATTTTTATTCCAGGTGACTTCTCCCATTGATTTTCATTTGAGTGAATGGTGATAATTGGATGAATTTGACATGGAACCAAACATTTTCATGCCAGATGAAAAACAATAAGCTACAATTTATATAAATGTTTCTTGTCTCACTTGTGAAAATCTCTTCCTGCTTTCTAGTAAACATTTGATCTTTTAAATGCAATGTCAGTTGTTGTCTAGTGTCTTAATTCCTGTTTTTATAAAAGAACAGGAATTCATTCTCCCTCCTTAACATTTTCTGTTTCTCATATTCACTTATGCTTAGTAACTCTGTGTCATAGTGGCTTTTCTTGCCTTGTTTGTGGTGAAGATTTAAGCAAAATTATTCAACTCTTAGAGGCAATCTTTTTGGAAGATTTTTAGATGGGGAATTAGCATTCATACATTGTTTGCTATTTGGACCAACCTGCTCTCATCTTAGTTGTTATACTCACAATGTTTTGGCTGTTGTACTCTCTGTCTGCATTCCGGGTGGTTTTGTTTTCATACTTGGCAAGATCAATCCCTGGGACTATTACAAAGAAAAAATTCTTATGCTTTGACACTGGGATTTCGATGAATTTTCTAATTGCAGCTAACATTGATAAATTAGGACTAGACTAGTTTTCTTGTCTTTTGGATAAAGGCTTGGAAGGAAAATTCGGAAAGCAGAATTCAAATTTCAGTCAGGTTTGTTACAACATGAGGATACCCTTGGGAACAGCATGAGTTTATTTATCCACCCCATCAGATATGGGTTGAATAGCAAGACACAATTGGCTCTATAGCCTTGGTTGGCAACCAGTCTACTTCAGAAAGAAATGGCAGCCGACTGGAAGGAATCTTCTTCTTAGTCAATCATGAATCAAGAGAGACCTGATCGCCCAAATGGTTATCACGTATGGCATGTGACATTTTTTTTCTTGTCTTTATCACAATATTTCAGATACTTTACATTCTAGCTTTCAGAGGTCTGATTAGGAACAGAAACAGTTGAATAGACTTAAATAATACTACCAAGTGACCTAGTGGACATGGCTGTAGTCTTATCAAAAAGTTTAGAGTTCAATCCGTATCTGGTAGGGTTAAAATATGCACCAATTCAGTGAGAAGGTAGATGAGCATTAGAAGAAATTTCCAATCTAATTTTCTGAAGAACAACAGGTGAAACAGGTAAACAAATGATACTATCATGTACCTGTGGCTGAAGTTGTTTTGTTTCATTTTCTAGAAAGTGACATATATGCACACACACACAACCCTATTACATTTATATATGTGCACAGAGGAACACCTCCCTGATTGACCTCCACCACTTCCTACCATGGAGATATGGGGGATGAGCTATCAGGTCAGATCAATGTGCCATGTTGCCTAGTACTTTTTGACTGCATTGCTGTTCACTCTAAGAGTCTACCAGTTGTTTCTGAGATGAGATGTGCAGACAGCTCATCTATGTTTGCCATTCTTGATGGTCTTCTGTTGAATCCGTGTGTTGCATTTCCTGTCACATTGTCATAACCCCTGTGTGTGTGATATATAATATATATATATATATATATATAAATGTAATGCTGTGGTCACTGCACCAAATATCTCTCCCTCTCCTTGTACTGGTGCCACATTACATGTCTGGGTTTGTGTTCAGTTTAATAAATTTCACTTTACCAGGATGTCATCTAGTGGATTCAAGTTGAGTGTGTAATTACAAGAAACTAATGAGCCAAGGATTTTTGTTTGGGCAGGAATTTGATGGACTGTTTCCTCAACATCAGATGATTTAGCTTAAAATGGGTAAATGTGCCAATCAGAAGAAAAAACAAATTTAATTAAAGGTGAAATGTAAAATTGTACAACAGATAAGTCTGTTAAACAATGCTAGTGTTACTAATATCTTAACAGTGAATTACTTTTATGGTAAACATTCTCTAATGCACAATGTTTGAATGAGGCACATCCACAACAGATTTCACTGAAGTAACTCATTCTGTTCACTTTCTACTCCATTTCTTACTGATTCATGCACATACATATGTTTATATAGACTTTCATCTAGAAAAAAGACAAGACTAATCAGTTTCTCAAAGAAAGAACCTTCTGTTAAGTACGCCAGATGACCATCTGCAAAGTGTTTTTCAGTTTGAGCCTGAATTTTTAAGTTACCAAAATTACATCAAAATGCAAATATGATGAACAGATTTGTAAATAAACAAGATCTAGAGCGACAAAAAAATATGGACTTTTAGCAAACTCATTAGTCGTGTCATGCTAACTTCCTTGAGGTATATCGGTGGTCACGGTTGGGTCAGGGGTGTCAGTTATGCTGAATCTTAATAAATCTTAGTTTAATTTGAGTTCAAACCCTTTCAAGACCCTGCCCATAAGCATTTAAATTTTTAAACTAGACTTTTTCCATCAAACTCCAATCTGATTAATCACTCTCCCATATTTTTCTAATAATATCTCTCTTTTGTTCAGTCTGTCAATACCTCAAAACATTAACCACTTTCCATTCACTAGTATGATTCAACCATGTTTACTGCTCTGTTACAAGGTGAAGCCGAATATGATTCACTCCATTTTATTTTGTGCCATTGCAACTCATCACCAGCAGGAAATATTCACTAAACAACTTTCTCTTGGTTTATCTCTCTCTCTCTAATATGTGTGTGTGTGTGTGTATATATATATATATATATATATATATATATATATATATATATATATATGGGGGAGAGAGGTCTCTCCCGTCATACTTGATGTATGAGGGTCAAGCAGCATATTTTCTAGGAACCGACAGCCTAGACACCAGCACATGTGATTTGATTATAGTGGTGAATGCTCTGGGCAGAACAACCACACTTTTTGAAGGGCTGAATAGAGAGACCTTATGCACTAGTTGTAACAATGTCCCCCAAACGACCCTCCACAGGTTTTGAATTCAGAGTTATCCTTCTCCTAGACCAGTTGCCATCCAAGGCTATAGAACCCAGTCTGGCCTGTTATTTACCCATAGTTGGAGGGAGTAGAAGAGGATTCATACCTTTCCCAACGGTATTAGCATGTAAGTGAATGTAATGGATTCGACTGGAATTCAAACTCAGCTCTCCAATTCCTCAATCTGAGCAGCTAACCACTACTCCACCGTACCACACACACACACACATATATACCCCCCCCCTCAACAGTAGCAGAAACCAATCATCAGGGGCAACACCTGACTGTATGCTACCAGTGAGGTAAAAAAAAATGTACATTTCTTATTATAAATTATAGCTTTGTTATTATACACTGAGCATTATTTTATTAGCACCAGCACACAATGCTCAATAATGTATACTAGGGGTAACAACATAATTATCCATCCCATGTTTAATATGTAAAAAAACACTGAACTGATTGAGTTTCTTTTTTTACAGGTTTTCAGATTAGATGTTTAGCCATCTTGACACCATTTGTCATAAGAATCACTGAAAAACCCTTTGAGTTATTCAGCTAAAAAGAGAACAGGTTAAAATCGTTATGTGTCAGCCCCACTATGTCTTTCTAGCTGAACAATGATCAGAGGAAAAAGATCATTCAGGCCTTCAGTAAGGGTACTAACATTCATACTCTGGCTTTCATCTTCAAAGTCCATTCAAGAACCATCAAGAGAACAGTGAATAAGTTTTTTTTTTTTTTTTTTAAAAAAAAAAAAAAAAAAAAATGAACAGTAGAGAGAAAAACTGGATTGGGGGGTCACAACAGGAAGACGGATCATCATTTCAACTTAGAGATAAAGAGATCAATTTGAAAATATCCAACTGAATACATAAAACATTTGGCACATGAGAGACGAGTTTCAGCTATAATCGTCCTAAGAGCAGTGAAAAAAGACTTGAAAATTAAATTGTATGTGAAACCTGTGAGGCACCTTGCTACTCCAGTACAGAAAATCATCTTGAATATGTTGGAAAATTTTCCTGGAATAAAATATATATATATATATATATATATTTGAACATCATGACCTTCCAATCCTTAGCTATGATTAATTAATGATGAACGTCATTTTTGTTTATGATTGATTTCATCACAATTCTTCTGCTTAGCTTGGAGAGTAATTATACATTCTTATTACTCAAAGTAGAGTGCTATATAAAAACCTTGGAGAATTCCAGTAAGATATCTTTAATCATTTCTAAGATACAATGGTTCAGTGCTTAATCTAACAATTTGACAATTTTGCTGTTACACCTGGTGTCTGCATATATATATATATATATATATATATATATATATATATATATATATATATATATACATACACACACAGTGTTGCAGAGATACTTCCCAAATAATGGTAAGACATTATTTTGATAAGGACACCATTGCCACTAATGTCTTACCATTATGTGGGAGGTATTTATGTTGTACAATGTATAATGAGAACAATAATGTGGATTGATGATAAGTACCGAATACAATATAGTTCAATATTTTTCAAAATATTTTAATATCTACTTGTGACCATTAATTCATTTCTTCTATTTACTAAACTTAGGGTACCTATATTTTTTAGAATGGTCAATTATTCTAAAATGCAAAGGTTACATCACCTAACCACTGTAAGATTCGGTTCTTGCCACCATTTCTCACATGATGTCTGGTTGGGTTCCACAATCTCTCATTTTCCATTAATATTTTGAGAGCACTGTATTGTATTTGTATTTTTTGTTACTCATGCTAAGTTTGTGGTTGTAAAATCTTTGCTTCCACTTTGTTTCAATTTAGCTAATATAGTGTTTCTGCTGGTTACAATATTTTATATTAGCTTTAAAAATAATATTACTAATCAAACATTGGGCATTTAAGGGACAAAAGATGAGGAACAAATGTATATTTATTATTATTATAAATTTTAACTCTATTATTTTACATCAGGCACTGTGTTTATTACTACCAGTAATACTCAGTGTGCCAAATATATATATATATATATATGTGTGTGTGCACCTCTGCATAGTGTAATGGTTAGAAAGCTTGTCTTGCTAAAAAAACAGTTACAACTGAATAGTGAGTTCGATCCTCACTGGGTGCCCCATACTTTCGGCCTTGTGCCACATCTAAGCTACACTTGGAAAATAACATATATATAAGTAAAAGGTTTGTCACTTGACTGATTGATGTTACCTTCAGCATCTCATATACATATCCATATCCATATCCATTACACCACCCACAAATCCAAGCAGGTATTCCCAATCAGTTACCCATCAATGTACTGACCAAACTCAACATTGCTTAACTTTGGTGATTGTATGAGAACCAGTGTTCCAACTTGATATGGTCATAAACCACAGCTGGACAATATTGATTTATCCTTCCTACCTGACATCCTAAGACTTTCAATTGTTTAGGCCCATGTACTTCTGCTTATGGCCATGTCATGTTGAGACAATGGTTCCTGTACATGTGTGAGAGACTGCTCAAGATTAGCTAGAGCTTTTTATATATCCGCATGTATTATAAAATCTTTCTCACAAGGTTAAACTGGATGCAGGTATGAGGTCACATGCTTTGCCTGTTTGTAACCAGGAGTAACCCCAGATCAATTCCCCGGTTCACCTGGCTTATTTGGTCAGTTTGAAATGTGAGTGCGTATCATACTACATTGTTAGAAATGTTGAGCTGGGAAAATGGGGAAAGATTAAATTCATTTACATATTGGGGGAAAAATCAGGTTAAATTAGCAGTGACTAAAATTCAATTCTTGGTTGTATATTTATTACAAGTGTTTTTACACTTTTTACGAACAAAATTCTAAGCAATGTTAATTTCGCTTACTGATGGATGATGAAGGCATTTAAGTAGCACGGATTTAGATGAAAACGTGCGAGAACTTTTGGGGGAAGCGATGTGCAGTAGTAAAATTATAGCGAGTAGGTGCCTTTTGCTACACGTAAACGGCATGAAAAGACCTGGTGTCCCCTCGAATGCAATCAAATGTGAAAAATTGGACAATTTGGGGGGAGCCGATTCTGTCCACTTGGCTTAAAAGTGATGGCATGAAGTGGCACGAAATGTGTTAGTGATTGCTCACTGAATTCAATCCTATGCTTTAGTAGGCTAAATGTGCTACAAATACCTAAAAAGCAGCAGTTTCACTTTGTTTTTACTGATTTTTCTGGTAAAATTTGACATGTAGCTCTGTAAATCCCTTTTAAAATGGCCGTGACATTTACTTTACTGTGCAAATGCAGAAAATATGGAAAGTAATGCATGCCTGCATAGAAAGATTAAAAGATCCTTTTTAAAAACCATGGTATGAGTGTTAAATCCTGAAATTAAAGTAGGCTACCTGAAACCTCTACCCCATTTGGGATGCTTGATGCGCGCACGCGTGAACACCCCCCCCCGTTCACACATGATCTCATATGACCCCGGAGCGTGAATGGGCCAATCAGCAGTAAGCATTACGCATCGCGCGAGCCACGCGTGACTAACACTAATCCGATTGGCTTTTGGAGCGCAAAGTTCGGCTACGACAGAAATCCTTCATTGTGATAACTTTTGCATCTGAAACCATAAGCACTTAAATCAGATTTTTTTTCTAATTATGTTACCGCTGTTAATTCTGACATGAAAAGTTCCCATAGCTGCTTGTGTGAACGCACATAATTATACACGCGTGCGTCCGATCAAAAATGAAAAATCGATAATATTGATTTAAATATTGACTTAAATCAATTTTCGACGCCGTCAAAACCTCTGCAGGACCATTAGCAGTAACTGTGTCAAATTTGGTTGAAATCGGTTGAAAAATGTAGGAGATCCGATCAAACATATAAACACACACACATCCTGCCTTTTATATATGTATAGATTGCTACCGTCGCTAAACTTTGGGGGAAGGAGTTAAAAACGTAATTGAACCATAAATTCGTTTTCAGTTCTACAGAGTTTTTAAAATAGGGCGATTTGATCCTACTTTTTCGGGAATGTTGATACTGGAACAATTACTGTGAATGTTAAAGTCTGTCATTAAATGCTTGATATTTTTCTTTGACCAGCATTCAGTGTATAAGTATGATTCAATGTGATTTCAGCAAGATGGTTCCACTTGTCATACTGTGAGAGGACCATGGCTGTGTGTAACTAGGGATAAAAATTGCTCAAGTCCTTTCGGCACTTTCCTTTTTGGAGACATCACACACGCCAGGTAATAATTTTAGCCACCCTTACCAAAGGTGAAGTAACACCTGCGGAGACGGCTCGAACACATTAAATTTTAACCATCCGGACTGGGTTACTATGGTTAAATGATGCAATTTTGGTATTAAAAAATTATAGTCGAGAAGAGGAAAGCTATTTACCGACGTCGCGCAATGATGTCAGATTTTTGCGTTTTTCTGAAGACACTTGGTTATTTTTAATGGAAAAGCAATAAAATTATTTTAAACTTGAAAATAAAATAAGACTTTTTCTTGGTGGATATTCATATTTGAGTAGACGCTCCGTTTATTTATTAAACAGTATATACTGGAGGCACGGTAATGGATAGTGGCTCGGATAGAGGAATCGGAGAGCCGAGTTCGAATTCGAGTCGAATCCATTACATTCACTTACGTGCTAATAGCTTTGGGGAAGATATGAATCCTCCTCTTCTCCCTCCAGCTATGGGTAAATAGCAGGACTGGCTAGGTTCTATAGCCTTGGATGGCAACTGGTCTACTGCAGAAAGAACTGGAAACCTACTGCGGAAAAAATCTGCCTCGTCAGTCATGTATCGAAAGATACATGATCGCCTAAGCATGGCACATAACTGACTGATACTTATTTATTTTCGTATACCACCCTGAAAAATCGATAAATCTTATTAGATAAAAATGTTAGAATATTCTGCCCAGTAGACGAAAATAAAAAATAAATCTACTGTTTAATAAATAAACGGAGCGTCTACTTAAATACGGGTATCCACTAAAAAATAACGTTGAAGTAATGAAAATTTGTCGGATTAATAAATAAAAAATCCATTCCGCTCTTTATAAAATAAAGCTTATGAATTTTCTACTGTAGTTTTTCTCGTTTGCTTAGAATTGTTATTGATACAGAAGCATTTTTAAATATGCTCCCCCCCTATATATATATATATATATAGTTTATCTTTGTGTTTAACAATTGAGGGACAGTGTGCGAAAGACCTCATTCAAAGTCCACGACGAATCAGTCCCCTTCTTTCCCTCTCTCTTCACACGAGTTAGCGAGGGTGGGTGCTGTGAACTATAAATAGAACCACTTCCCTAGGGCGATACAGTAAGAACTAAATTGTATCGAATCTCTAGAATTTTAATACTTAACAAAACCCGAGTAGAATAATGGACAACTTTACGTTGTGCTTCGGGAACTTATGCAGTAAAAAAAAATGGTTGTAAATATGTAAGTAATTTTGATTGTAACATTTATGAGGATAAAATACGGACATCTTTCCTGAAGTGTTTATAAATTGTACATTGTTCAATTATTAACGTTAACAACGAATTATTGGCTTGGGGAATAAGTCGTGAGCGTTTTTTCAAAATGTTTTATTGTCATAGTCTTACAATGTTAAATTACATAAAATTAGTCAACATTATAATCTCCGTTGATGTTACACCAAATAAGGCATTGAAAAGTGATTGAAAAAGATGAACATCTGATTGTGCCAAGTCTGGCGAGTATGGGGGATGAGGCAACATTTGTCATCCCTAATTCTTGAATAACGGTTTTGCTCATATTGGCGACGTGAGGACGGGTGTTGTCGTGTTGAAGAAAAAAACACTGCCACCGATTTTTGCTGAATTGCTTCACGGAGACGGTGCAGTTGTTAAAAGTAGAGTTCGGCATTTACCGTTTGGTTTCGCTCAAGCAATACATAATGAATTATGCCTTCCCAGTTCCACCATACACACAACATGGTTTTTCGAGGATGAAGGTCTTGTTTTGCTCGAGGTGTAGCTTGCTTATTGAGGCTGAGCCATTCTTTATGCTGCTTCATATTGACGTAAAGACATCATTTTTCATCACCACTGACAATGCGATAAAGGAAACGCTGTTTATGACCATATGTTAGGCGATGTCGAGCCAGCAAACTGGCTGCAATTGTTGCGCGCCGATTCTTGTTGTGGTCATTCAACACGTGTGGCACCCATGAAGTTTTTTGAACCTTCCCCAATGTATGAAGGTGATTTACTAGTTTATCTGTTCCACCAATTCTCTGGTCGTCTAACGTGTATTTTCGTGAAGAAACTGGTTTAATCGCTCCTCATCAAATTCAACTGGTAGACCGGGCCGCTCCTCATTCTCCAGCTGAAAATTTCCTTTTTTGAAGCGCGAAAACCTACGTCGGGCGGTACTTTGAGGCACTGCGCCATTTCTATACACGTTACAAACTTCACGAACTACTTTGGCGGCGTTAACTCCTCGATTATATGCAAAAAGTGCCGAAAATGAGCAGTTTTGTTTATTTGACATTCCATTTTAGGGGGTCTGAAATAGAACCACAAAGTAATGAAATTAAGAAAAATCAATATATATATATATATATATATATGTGTGTGTGTGTGTGTGTGTGTAAATGTTAGAACAACAATTTCTAAAACATTCTCCAAATGTTTGGCTTCCTAAAGATTTTTTACTTTCAAAACAACGCTTACGAATTATTCTCCAACCCAATACAAAATTGTATATGGATTAAACTAAAATTACTTACAATATAATATATATTACTTATAATACAAACCTTCTTACCGTCAATTTGACAGCACAGGTACACCAGTTTAATAATAATCATCGAAATGTTTTGGCATTTTGAAAGAAGTTTAAAAGAAAAATCAGATTGTATTCCCAACGCAGCCTTATCATATTCTATTTATCTTTTCGCCTCTAACTCAACTTTAGATTACAAAGGTCATCCCTTTCCCGACTTCCCTGTCTTATATAGCATTATCACAGACTGGGAAATCTCAAGACTTATCGAAAGTCTTGACTCTAAGAAGGCTATCGTTCCAGATAAAATCCCAGTGGTTATCCTTAAGAATATCAGTCCTGAGTTATATCCCCTATCTTAGCGAAATTATTCAACCCCTGTTGGAAGGAGAAATCCATCCTAAATCTATGGAAGGTGTCAAGTTTATACCTTGTTTTCAAGAATGCAAGTGAGCGCTCATCCTCGTTTCCGTATAGATCCAACAGCATCATCGGTGTCATTAGCAAAATTTTAGAGCTGTAATCAAGAAAAAGGATGAGCATCACCCTAATAGGGACAGTCACTTGAACGATAAGCAGTACAGATTTCGATCAGCTCGCTCCATTGCGGATATCCAGTCATTAATAACAGACAACAAATACATCTCAAAGACAATCGCAGTAGACATTTCAAATGCTTTTGACAAGCTGTGGCATAGATGGTTACTGCACAAACTCTCTAGTTATGGAATAAATAGAGGAATTTTCTCGCTTATTAAGTCCTTCCTAACTGGTAGATCCTTGAAGGTAGTTGTTAACGGCCAGTCCTCTGAGGCCCGAGTAATCAACGCAGGCAGTCACCAAGCTTCGTTTCTAGGTCCAACTCTTTCTACTTTTCTATATATATATAAGAGTATACGTTGATTATTTTTGTTGATACAACGATATATAGGTACACCTCCAAAACTCGAGAAGACCAGAGATTGGCAGCTGATCTCTGTTCTGATCTAACTCTAACAGCTCAGTGGTGGTGGTGGGGAACTGGCTTGTCACATTCAGTGCCTCACAAATCAAATTAGTTACATTCCATCAACGCCCATCGAACACTGAATGTTCGCCTCTCGCGATAAGCAAATGTTTCCCCAGGGTGGCTCCGTGCCTTGAGAGTCTATTGGGACTTAAGCTCACCCAAGATGTCAAGTGGAACTCATGCATACGAACCATTGTTAAAGATGTTGGGAAAATGGTTGGGTTCCCAACACCGCTCGAATAAGTACCTCATGTTCACAAAAGTCTGATCAAGCCAAAAATGGAGTACTGCTCCTGCAGGAGCTGCCCAGTCTTCATTTTCCATTCTTGATAGTCCAAAAGTGTTCATGTGGATGATGAATTATTTTTCAACCTACAACCTCTTTCCTACTACTGCTTTATCGCTATTTCCATGAAAAGTGTTCAGACGGACTATCAACCTCATTCTCTTCATATTCCACTGGTGAGATGCAAATTCTATTTGAGCAGCTTCCCACTAACTACTGCTTTGCGAATATGTCTCCGAATACTACAAAGTAAACCTGTTCAAATTTAGGGTTAAACGTTATCTCCCCACCCCCCAAACATATCCTCATAAATCGCTCCCCTTTCTCTCTCCTCCCTCTCTCTCTCTCTAACCTACCTATGGTAGCTCTTGGGGGAACATTATTGTAAAAAATATATGTGGCGACAGTAATAAGCTCGTACACACGGATACTTTCGACAATATTTTATTTCATGCGTCTCCGATATTTTTATGCCAAAAGGTAGTCGAGGCTTAAGTGCATTTGTTAGGGACGGCGAGTTGAATCGAAAATGTTCTTAAGAAAAGGGAAGTGACGCATTGAAAATACCAGGTAAATCTAGGAAACCAGAATAGTTCCTTATGTTTGAGAAGGTTTCGTCTGGATGAGGCGAGTTTCTTGATCACCGTTATAAACATTTCACTATTTAAAAAAAAAAAAAATCATTAAACCAAAAGCAGGTCGAAGCCCGCTTGATTTAAAAATTAATTTTCTTTTTTGAACTACGCACAACATTTCTTTTTAAGAATCTCCAGCTCCTAATATAACATGATGGCTCCGGTGATTGTGTGAGTGGAGGATAAGTATGGAAACAGCAGCGGTGGTTTTCTACATGCCATGTAATAAGTTTCAAAAAATTCTTTTTTTTTCTTTTCTTTTTTATGTTGTAAAATACGAGGGTAAATCAAAAAGAAAAGGCAATTTCCATACAACGCCTTTCTTTCCACTTTGATATATAAGACGATGCACGTCTGGTATCGTCCAAAAATCTTCTTCATCTCTTCCGAAAGGAAACTTTTCGATAGCTCATGAAGCTATGCCTGCACCGCTTGTTTGGGCACCTAAACTTTACGGTACCCCAAGTCATTGTGCACTATGTTTTCTTCAAATCCATAGATCATGCCCATGATTAACGCCACTTGTGCTATTGTGATTCGTCGTTCTTCCCTGATTAAGACATCCACCCTCTGGATTTGTTCTTCCGTGTGTGATGTTGATGGGCCACCAGATCGACTTTTCGTCTGTTATACTTGTTTTTTTTTTTCCGTTTTAAAGCACTCTATCCATCCATACACCTTTCGTTAATTCATGGCGCGTGCTCCATACTACGCCAACATTCAGCTATGGATTTTCGCACGTTCCACTCCCTTTGTCCACAGAAAGCGCACTACGGAAATGGAAATAACAATGTACAATTTCGGTTCACCCCTGACCTTGTTTCTTCCTGACACTCGACTGAACAATGAAATACAGCACCCGACTAGCTACCTGTTATCCCATGTACATGAGTGGTGTCATCGCCTTCCTTTTGTTTTTACAGTGTAATTTCAAAATTGCCTTTACTTTCTAATTTACCTTGGTATTTTAATTTTATTATTCCTTACTAGCATAGTACCAATAAAAATTTATTTACACATGGATCAGCACTCCTACCTGGGAGCAGAGTAGTATCTGTGCGTTCTGAAAAAGTGCTATGAACACACACACACACACACACTTTATAGCTGTCTAACTGCTTATCTGTTCATTAAGACGCAACAAAATTTTGAAAACCAAAAGAAAACAGAAGAGGGGGATATGTGAAATGAGAAATCAAAGGATAAGAAAAAATGCTAAAGAAAAGTGAGTGAAAAGATCAAAAGGAAAAAGACGAAATAGAGGATTGCTGTCTTGAATTTTCTTACTCCTTTCCCCCATTGATCTATTAAAGTGAGTAAAGCTTTTTCTTTTGGTGAGTGACGCATAGCAAAAACTAAGTTCTCCATGTTGCCAAGTAAGCTAACGCACACAGAAAATAAGTAAAAAGCAATAGTGAAAAAAAAAATAAATAAAAGTCTTTTATTGGAATATCAAATTGATTCACTAGAGATTGCCATATCAACTCGGTATCTCTCGAGCCGTTAAAGCCTTCTAATTGTCTGCCCGTTGGGAACTCCATACAAGCTAGTTTTTCCCCCTGTTCGTACGGGTGTAACAATACGGTTTTTCATACATCCTTAGGAGGTAAGTAGATATATTTTTTCCTTTTAAGTCAATTTAATTACCGGAGTTTCTTGGGAATTTAGTCTTCAATCCATCTTTGAGTCAACTTAATGACCAGTGTTTTCCTGAACCCTGTGTCCAGCACGCTTTTGAATTGGCAAACATAAAATTTTGTTAATTATTTTACATAACCATAAAAGTAGAGTCTTTTGAAAACTGACCACCCATCCAGTTTTTTTGGTGGTTTCCATTTCCGGAAGACAAGTGGACGGATAGTGGTGGTGGGAACCCAACTAGTATCCTTATAATAGTCAGTCAGGAGGTAGGGACTGGCAGGTAGGCAGTCAGAAAGTTAGCAGTCGCCGAGATTGGGCGGTGAATGTAAGGGTCCTTTTTCCGTGACCGGATATCAGTAAGATAGCAGTTCACCTCGAAGCCGAAGGAACATTGGCGGTTCGAATTGTTGCTATTTCCCAGCCAGTATCTTGAAAAGCATTTTTCGTTATTCTTTGGTGAATTCGATCACGGCCAGTAAGACAAACCTGTGAACATAGCTAGTCGGATGTATATACGCATACAACCAACCTTGGATGTCATCATAGGTGTTCAGTGACGGATGTGAGGAATGCGTCGTCATACGGGCTTGTCACATTAGGTCATCTCGATTTTGGAACAGTGATATTGCACTCAACTTGAAAGTTGGGGTTTGACATAAATAATGACACAAAATATTTTTTTCTAAATCATTGCCTTTTTTTTTTTTTTTTTTTTTTTGAGGAAACAAGTTTAAAAGATTAATTTTAAGTTCAAAATCATAGAGTTGGAATTTAATTTCGGTGATCAGTGATTTATAGCACAGCCTTATAAAATTTATAATTTACAAATTGTATATTGACAAGATACATGGGACAAGAACATTATTAATAAATCATTTTTTTATCAAATAAGACCTTCATTTACTTCAAAGGGAAATTATACTGAACAATTTAGCTATATCATGATGTAATATGTTATACAGTGCAGGAGTTTTAGTGTGATTTTCAATAAACATTGCAAATTTAAAAACATTTTGTTTTATAGTTTGTGCCCAGCAGTATTAGGGTGTTATATACACTTTTATCTGATTTTTGTTTTTATTAATTATGATCTAACAAATCTTATTCATTGAGTAGCCATTTTGTAATTTGTTACAATTTTTTTTTACTTATCGAATACAGTAAAAAAATTAAATATTTTACTTATGGTGATTCATAATTAGAATACTGCTTTGAATATATTTCCATTCAATGTATCTAATAAAAAAGATATTAACTTTATTTGGATTTATTCTTAAAATAGTAACATTTTGAAATCAGTTTGTAAGCAAAAACCTCCGGAAATTAGATATGTCGGTATATTTTTTAATATGATCTTTAAATGCTCAAAAACGGGTAAAAGCTATGAATCTAATTTTTGGTATCAGTACTTATCACATCAAACCCCAGCCTTCACGTAGAGTGTAATGTGATTTCCTAAAGAAAGTAAAAAATCAACATGCCTTATTGTCACATGACGCTATATATATATATATATATATATATATATATATATATATATATATATATATAGCAGATAATTTTTTTATGTCAATACTCAATACGCATTCCCTTTCTCTCTCCTGGTGGCGGTGGCGGATGGCTGTGAATCAAAGAGAGTTTGACGATGTCATTCGCGTGAATTTGATTTTGGTGGACAACTCTGTGCGACGGAGAATCACACTTTACTTGTCCAGAAGCACCTCCCTCGCGGCTTAAAGAAGATTGAGACAGGCAAACCTGGCTGCATCGGACTGTCGGATCCTTGGTCTGTCATCTTGGCACGCCTTGGTTAGGCCAGTTCGACTGACGCTGTCCTCTTCCACCGGCTTGGTCGTTCAGAGCGTGTAGATCTTTGCCTCTTCCGCCGTTGAGATCTTCGGAGGTTGGTCGCATTCAATCTGGTCCCTTCTTCTCATCTTACCGCCATGGGTGGCCTTACAGGAGTTGAAACTCCAGACGGCTTCGCTCTTGGGATCACTGAAACAAGTAAGCTCATGACAAGGAACGATCGTATATGTTTTACACTGGAGGTCGGAGTGAACAGTTCGTTATCAAATGTACCACTTTGACTTATTATTACTTTAATGACAGTAAATAGAAAGAAATCAATAAATAAGAAAAGATTTTTAGAAAACTAATGAAAGTATAAAACTATCATTAAATATATGAGAACATTTTTTATTATTGTTGTAGCTAAAAATAAATATTTGAGGGATAAATAATAAAGGAAGAATTTCACTACTGAACAAAAAATGTTATGACTCGAAACGCTTTTCCTACAAATTCGACCATAAAAATGTTACGTTACAATCAATAAATAAGAAAAGGATAGGAAAATAAAATTATTAGCAAATGCTGTTAAAAATGTTTGAATGTCAAATGTTAGGGAAAGGAATCGACGATACTGAACCAATAGTCAATGATCGACCAAACAAACAATACGATTCGAAATGCATTTCCTACAATCCTAAAATTAAAAGAGAACTGATATGCTTAAATATAAATATTGAATTATTCATGCCAGTGTATAAGTAATTTAAAAAATACAATGCATTAAATATTTCTAATATAACCATTCCTAATGATAACAGACTTTCTTAATAAATTAAGTAAATTTGCTAAAATACTTATTTTTAAAAATAAAACAAAAAAGCAATCGATGTATTTTATTCTTATATTCCTCTATGTTTATAATTTTGTCATATTTATTATGTGTTTACAATATTTAATTATTAAAATACATTTTTAAGTCGCTGTATTAACATAGATTTTTAAAATTAAAATAACTTTAATTTCAGTAATTGGTGCGTTCAAGGAAAACTAAAAAAATGGATTTTAAGTTTAACCGAAAAATGTTAATATTACTAAAAGTAAAATAACAATTTAATTTAAAATTATTATCTTGCATTTATTAAATATATTATGATTAATGTCTGAAGTTATCTGTTGTTTATTATTATTTATTTTAACCTTTTCCATAGTTACCGGGTTTTTCTGTATTAGTATTTGTTTTTGTTAACACGGCGATCATTTTGTGACACTGAGGCTGTGAGGTGGTTAAATATTAATTCTAAGCAGAAAAAGAGTTAAGCCCAAAATGAAATATAAACTGGCAGACAGAGAGATAGAGAGAGAGAATGAAAGACATTTTTCCTGATAATATGGAAGTGAAAAACACGGTCCATCTGGATTGTCTAGTCTACTACGAATTGGAATGATGCACCAAGAGTTTACTTTTTTATCTATCGAAAATCTGGCATGCGAGTAAAGCAAATTGTGAAATGGCTTTATCTCTTTTTTTTAAATTAGAAAAACACATGTCATTGTCTTTTGGTGAAAAGAGAAGCAAACGGACATTATATTTTCATTAGTTAAAACAAATTTTAAAATTAAAACAGAGAATGAACCCGCTGCGCAGTTTAGGATTATGAAAATAATTCAGTCATAGCAGGCAGGTGATTTGGCATATCTTTTTGCTAAGACGGCGACCGGCCCAAGGATAGAAAACAACGTGTCTTTTTGTTGAGAATCTAAGTAAACAAATATATTTTCATTGACGAAAACTAATTGGGAAATAATTTTTATGTATCATTCGAAAGGTTAAAATGAGAAGGTGATCTGGTTTGTATTTTTTCGCCGGACAAGTGCGAAAAAGTGCAGAAAAGGAGTCAAAGATTTAAAATTAATGAGGAGACTATACCACGTCATTTCTCCTACGCAATTTAAAAAAATAAATTTGTCATATAGACAGTTATGCCATCCTTGAGAAATGGACAGAGTTAGAATACCGAGAAGGAAGGAGTAGAATTTGACCCCACCTGTCCGGAGTAGCGGTGCGAGATGTGAAGTGAAGCAGGTTGGATTTAAGGGAGGAACAAATCCCTGTGATTACTCCCAAGGAAGGGGAATAATTCTCCAAATTTGGAAAGTTGATTTAGAAAGAAAAAATAGGGAACAAAGAAAAGCTTTAATGTAATTACCAACAATTTGAAAATCACTGAATCCCCAGAACATTTCGATCCCACATCAGCTGCCAACGAGATTTCCTGTTTCTAAGACCTCGACTCCAAGCCCACCTAAGTTTAGACAAGGCCCAGTGTCACTCTAGAGATTGATGTGTGAAGGGTTAATTTTTGTTGTGATAGAGCTATATAAATCAATTGAAGATTAACCCTACAAATCTCTCGTTTTATTTTTCATCGAGAAAATATTTTTCCTTAATATAGCACCTCTGAACCAGCGCTGCGAAATTGTGACCTTCGATTTTCCACTGCTCTTAGATCAAGAACACAGCGTGGGCAGAGTTAATGTGGATCAGAGCAGTAAGCAGCCAACAACCAGCATGGACCAGAGCCAGTATTGACCAGCTCCGTGGTTAAAACGTCGTTCTAAGACCCTGAGGTCCAGACTACTAAAAGATGGTTACACCACCGAGTGTAGACGGCAGCCAAAAGGCGTTATAATTTGTCTTATTTTTACTTTCTGTTTCTGCTTCTTACCTAAAGTTATATTTATTAACTTTGCATTTTCTACTCGCATTCATTTTTATCAATTGAGGTGTTAGTACTGTCAAAAAGTCACTATCAATTATTTTATTTATGTTTTAAATAATGACTTCCTAAACTCTGAGTATTTTAGGCTTAAATCCCAGTATATATTTTCATTTTTTGTTCCGACTATGTTTTTCTAAAATTAACAAACTTTTCGACATTTGTGTTTGTTTATGTACTACTATTTCGTAATTTGTCTTGCTTACTTTGTTGGATAGAGCGAAAGTTGCCGTCTCAAAGTCAGGAGACGAATGACCAAAATCAAACATTTACGCATAGGCTCTTAGTGGCACTTCCGGCGGCGTTTTAAAATATTCAAAAATAAAATTCATATTATTATTCGGCTACTGACAGCGTTTCCTTTGCATTTTCGAAGGGCTTCATTTATGAATCAGCAACAGCTAACTAGAAACTATAAATACTAAAGATAAAAAAAAAGCAAGGAAATAGAGAAGAGGATTCGGTGTTGTGAATTCAGACATGGATCACTCATCGATTAAATCGACATTTCCCTTTGCCGACGTAGATTATGCAACAAAGTTAAGTACCAACTTTTCACTTCTTTTCAAGGGGTTTAAACACACCTCAATATGCGTAAGTGAACTTTTCCTTTCTTTCTCATCATAAACATGACTTTTCACGGAGAATAGAAATTTAAACACATCACGCAATTTAGAAAACATCCAAACAAATTGCTATTTGTTATTAAATATCTTTATCGTAAGTTTCATTTAAAATTCACTTGTTTAATTTTAATGCATTGCATAACCATTATTATGTTACGTCTTTTTCATTGTACGTAGCGTCTTATTCCGGACAACAACCGGAATTACTTGTAATCACAGCGACTTTAAATTAGATTCTGCATCAACTATACATCCCGAAACTAACAACAACTTTTTAAAAAAAAATCAATTTTTTAGCTTCTAAAACACGTAATGTATATAATATAATGTGTCATAGTGGAGGAGTTTGCGCGTCACGTGAAACCTGAATGTAAATGCTGTCGGGAGCTCCGTCTCCTGGTAGGGTCACCCATGGCGGTAAGGATTTAGGGAAGGGACCAGACTAAGCACAAGCCGACGCCTGGGCGTGTAAGCGGTCAAGTCGACGTTCTACGTACGAGAATAAGTCGGTAGCTCGATGCAAGCTGTCATCATAAAATTGTCTGTCAAATCCTGGTTTGCCGCAACGGATGGTGTCAGCTGAAGTGTGTGTGCCATGGAGTGGCGACCCATGGACCACCTCAAGCAATTCGCAGACGAGGCTTTCATGCTCAAAAATTTTTCTTCTTCTCAAGTCTAAAGAGCCAATTGAAGAAGAACAGTCCACAAAAAAAAAAAAACAACATTCTTCGAAAACCCTACAAAAGAAGAGACAAAGAGATCTCAAAGAAAAACCAGAGCTCTTCATCCCCTGAATCCTCCTGTTCTACCATGCAGTGACTGCGGACATCTTTTCAAATCCAACATGAGACGCATTTAACACAGAATGAAATGTCGATGAGAACCTCAATACTGCGCAATGAGCTCCGCTAACGACGACGACAATATATTGTGAATTTTCTATTAGAAAAATATTCATTGTAATTAACGATTTAATATGAAGATTAAAAATTCCTAGCTACTTTCTATGAAAGCAGTCTTAAAAGTAAGAAGCGAAAAATCCATTAAAACTTTATTAGAATATCACCAACTGGCAAAAATATACATAATCCCACCCCCCCCGCCACTGTCAAAATCGGTATCGTCTTTCAATGTATTGCAATTTCATTTTACGCCAGCGTATATCCTTATCTTTTCTTTTTTTTTTTAATCAGTATCACTCCATAAAAGGCAGTAAAGCCACTAAGACACAAGGGATTACACGGTTTGGAAGAATTAGGAACAGAAACATTAATAATGAGTGGAAAGAGAAAAGAGTAATAAGGAGGAGGGCAAATAGTGATTGACATTGCATTACAATTTTTGCAGATTAAAGTTGACTGGAAAGCATTGAGCTTTTAGTTCCACAAGTGACAAATGTGTTAGAATTTATGGCTACATCTCTAGCCAGCTCATGCGAACAATTACCATGAAAGTATTTATAGAAAAGACACAGAGAAGCAACCTTACAGCGGTGGGAAAATGACTGAAGCCGAGCCGCCAATTCAGGACCGATAATATTGCTGATTATTCTTTAGATTTTATGAGTTCAAGGTAAAATAACATTTAGTCACCAATCTTCCAAATGGCTTTGAAGCTCAACATTTTACATTAAACTTTGGCTTGAGAAGTGTTCGAGGACTTACTTCAATACTCAATTGCTTGTGCTTGTGCTTGTGATTTTATCAGAGTCAGAATGCGATTGATTGACTCGTTTTTTACGGCTTATCAACCTTTTGTAGTTTATTTATTTAAATCCAGAATTTCTAAGATTCTAAGAATTCTTTTTGGGAGATAATAATAGTTTAATGCTTTAAGTCTTATATATCTTCTGTCGTCTTGAACCCCGTTCATCTTTTGTTTTTTCCTCAGTCCCTCTTTACCCAGTCTTTTCTCTCTCTCTCTTTTACTCTCTGTAACTAGTAGCATTCTCGCTTTGCTTGGAGTGAAATGATTTAAAAAAAAAAGCAAAAAATAATAATAATTATCTGGGGGGGGAGTGAATATAACGAACCCAACTGGAATTGGAACTCAGCTCTGCGATTAATAATTCTGAGTCATTCTCCATTACATCAGTTGCATATTTAAGCTTACAGCACGTGGTATTCTCAAGTGAATTTGTTAGAGAAGGTCGGTTCTGCTTACACGTGGTTGATACGCCTACTGGTGTATCTCATCGGTGATTGCTGATGTTGCTGCTAATACCACCCGAAATGGGAATATGAAACCATAGTCAATTTCAAAAATATATGTGCGCCGTTCATTTCCTCGTGGTAAAACTGATTTGGTCTGGTAGCAGCTAATCAACTTTTAACTAAAAGAGTTAAAAAAAAAGCTTCGATTCCTGTGTGATACTCTTTTATTGAGGGCTCACGCATTTATTAACTCTTGGTGCTGTATGATTTTGTCGTCATCCACTTTCGGAATCCTTTCATTTCTGAGGTGTGTCTCTCGACAGTTGGTTACTTTTAATATGTGTTTTTTTTTTTTGTTTTTTTGTTTTTTCATTTTTCTATAAAGTTTTGCCCCTTTGTACTTTTTTTTACGACTTATCAACATTTTTAAGGTTATTTAAAGCCGGAGAGTATTTTTGAAATGTAATAATTTTTTGAGAACATAATGATTTTCAGGTACAAGTCCTACTATTTAACCCATAGCTAGGACCCTTTGTTCAGTACTCATGACAAAATACCTAGGGTTCGTGAAAAATCTACAACTACCTCAGCAACCAGGTAGCTCATATTTTAACATTACTTTTCACGGAGAACAGAAATTTAAAAAAAAAAAAAACAATACGTACCTTTTAGGCATCATTTTTCTCGACGTAGTATGAACGCATAAAATCATAAAAGAATTAAAAAGACAGACAACGTTCCTCGACAGGATGTAGAAAATCTAAAACCGAAACGGTCGTAATCGAAAAAGAAGAAATCATTTAAAGATGGAACGAATACATTTTCTGCGACGACAGAGTAAAGAAAGCCTCCGCACATTAAAACCTGAAAGGAGCTGTCATATTTTAATCTGATGTAATTTTGGTACTGGCCAAGAGGAAGAGTAACAGATCAGCGACACCAGATAGGATGATAATATAAATGGGCGGGAAAACATACATATAATGTCTCACCCCAGGTCAAAATCAGTCTAGTCTTTTAGGATATTGCTGTTTTATTTTCTATCAGTATATAATTTTTTTTCAATCTGTTGTAACCTAGAAAATGTTACTGAATGTGGAATAACCAAAACGGAGGTTGAAAATGAAATGGTAATTTTTATAATATCAACAAAATACAATACTCGCCAGCGGCGTGAAGTAGGTAAACCACTGTTAGTGGTGGCCTGCTAAGACAGCACATTACCCCCACTTACAACGGATTTATGAGGACTGGGACATACCCATTAGTGTTCATACGTACGGTATATAACACAATCAGAACGAACATTTTTATAATATAGGAGTAATTTAGCTTCTGTCTATATTTCTCCAAGTGTTTTTGTTCATCTCTGCTGAGGCCATGTATTGAACTCACAACTATTTGGGTTAAGTCACTGGATTACTTCACCCAACGCTTTTATCCACTGGGTCATGTGTTCTTGGAGAGTTGAGTTTGAAAACTGAGATATCCAGAAAAGACATGGCGCGTGGAATTAGAACAATCTACCCCAGTGTACGAAATTCCAACGTATATTATCTGAAGAAGTCCGAAGCGTACAACAGCCGAAACGTCGTGAATATGACAATAAAGATGAGGACAACAGTCCGAACAATGTAAATAGTATAAATAGTTACAATACTTCATCTCAGAAATATAGACAGATCCTGAAGAAGGTCAAAGCGTACAATGACCGAAACGTCCTGAATATTTCCACTTAGGCAACTGATGCAAAACAGTCTTCCAATTCCTATCTTTATCTTTGTAAATTCTACTCAAACAGACCCCCCCTCAAACGATTTCTCAGTGTGAACGCCTCATTGCGGACCAACAGATCGTTACTAGTAAGTTCGACTCTTATGCGGGGCACCAAATTTGTCCCGGTATAGCAAAAATTACCTCTGGAAAGGCATATTACTGACTTCTAGATGTCGCTGGTGTGGTCATTCTCGAAACTTTCCTCTTTTTATCAATTCACCCCAAGCAAGGCGATAATGCTACTAAGACGCAAGGGGGCTATTGGGAGTGAAAGAGAATGAAATGACTTTAGAATAAAACCCAATCCTAACAAGCGATAAATCTCTTCTTCTGTTTAAAAGACAGTGGAGGAGTGTGAACCGAACGATAAACAAACATGTCTACTCCTATTACTTAGTGTGAAAGAACACGAGAAAAAGAAAAAAAAACACTATTAATGAGAGAAAACAATAAAAGAATAAGAAATTCAGAAGACAGAAGATGACGATTGGCATGGCATTTAAATTTTTGAAGATCAAATTGAATTGGAAAGCAAGGAGCCAGACAGAGATTCCACAAGTTAGAAGTGCGAGGGAAGAAACTGTTAGCATAGAACTTACGGTTAGATTTAGAAAATTCAACTGAAAAATGATGAGACCTACTTTCCAATCTATTATTGGGACTAAATTCATAAAGTCGAGGTACCAAAGAGAAAAGTACATCAGAACAATTACCATAAAAATATTTATAGAAAAGATAGGAGGAAGCTACGTTACGGCGGTAGCGAAATCATTGAAGCCGAGACGCCAGGTCAAGACTGATAACATTGCAAATATTTCTTTGAATTTTATCAAGAATCTCTAAATACCTAGGAGAAGCACCAGACTAGATGCGATAGCAATATTCAACGCATGGACGAATAATAGACTTATAAATGTGTAAGATAGATTTTGTGGAGAAAAATTGTCTATCACGATACATTGAACCGTTTTCCTAGCAGAAGATGTAGTAATTTATTCAATATAATCTTTCCAATTTCCTTAGCCCGAGAAGACACAATGAGTCACTCTTCTGGCAGTTAGCATCAGCCATGCTGATGGAAAGCAAGAAAGGTTCTCTAAGAAGAGTAAAAGGTTTCAACTCTTCAGTCGTTTGGTTTATTTCACTGTGCGACCCCCCCTCAAACCTCTAGAAATAATTTATCCCCATTTTTTCCTGCGTCAGAATTCTTCTATATTTGTTGAGAAACATTCTTTCGTAATCTACGCATATTTCACACAGTAAGCGAAGATATGATGTTGCCACCCACTGAAAGATAATCTCATGGTCAGAATTTAATAAACTTTCCAGCAATTTTAGTGCCAAAGAAGAAAACAGGTGTTCCTACTGGCTACCTGTCATGTGGCTTGTCAGCTGGGATAATGTCCAACTGTGTGACTCTATCCCCTTCCTACCTCTTCATATTACATTTAATACTTCTCTATGCCCGCATCGTCTGCTGCATTCATTTTGTCAAAGAGTGTTGGCGCGTCTTTTTAACTTCTGGTTCGCGTTCTCTTTTAACTTATATGAGATGCAGCGCAGGTAAGTAAAATTTTTTCCTAGCAATTTTTTAAATTCTGTTAATGAAAATTATACACTTTTGTGATAATGCAAATTATTCTAAGGGATTTAAATATATTGAATAGACAATAACATTTTTCTCCCTCCGTGTTTTATAATAAAGACAGAATTTAAGAGGCAAAACTTTTCTTATTAGATTAACACCTGAGAATCTTTAATTGAAAGTTGTCATATAACAAAAACAAGCTTTATTCTGTTTATCACCTAAAATATATTATCACATTTTGATGTTTACCAATTACTAAGTACGTAATAGATTATGTTCATAATGTAGGCTTGCTAGTGATCAATTTTTTTTTATTCGTCAAAAATGATAGCAAAAGTTTTGATCGCAAAACACTCAAAGGTTAAGTCAGCAAAATGTCCATCATAATTTAAATTTATTAGTTTGATTACAAAGCAAATAGATTCAAAAATATTCTCTACTTTTTTTAATTTAATTCAGTAAGAAGATGTGGTTAGCCTTGAAGTGAAGATAGTGTCCGTAGGATTTGAAACAATAAATGTGCCTGAGCACCTTTACTTTGGGGAACAGACAGAAAAATTCACGAGAATTGCTATTTTATGGAAAAGACTCCTAAGAGTATGCTTCCTCGATTACTACAATCTTAACTGCTTCAAGTCTAGGACCAACCGTTATATAACCTACATATCCTCATAATTTGCATTTACGTCAATATAATGACCTTGTTCAGTAACTATCTATCGTGAGTGGCTCTTATGACTTATATTAGTTGAACATTTAGTTAAAAAAAAGTGCCGTTCTTAAGCAGAGATCTGAGTGTTGGAATGGCTAGTTAAAGTACCAGTTGGAATCTATTTTGTGATTAATGAAAAACATATGGAGGACATTATAAGTGCGTTATTAGATTCTGTAGAATATTTGGTTGAAAGGAGTTACTCTTCCCACTGTTACCATTTCTAAATTTAAAATCGCATAAATTCTTTCAATTAAAGTTTCTTGCAATTCTGATAATGATTCAAATGACTCCTCGGAGGAAAATTTTCTCATGGAAAATAAAACCTCATTAAATTTAAATTAAAATCATTTTATTTTCTCATAGATTAAAAAAAAACAAACCCAAAACAACTAAATAAAAATAAATAAAAACCGATGCTGTTTCTGAGCAAAATAAAACTTGTAAAATACTCTTGTAAAGCTGGTTGGTTAGTTTTGTTTAGCAGCATATCAACACTTCTATGGGTTATTTAGTGCCTAAATATAAATATTTTGTACGCAATTTTCTTTTATTTTTGGAGATAATAATGATTTAGTGATACAAGTATTACTAATTAACCCATAGTTGGGTTAATAGTTGATATAATGGGTCTCATAGGGATGTCCGGTTCATGTATTTTTGGTAATCCGTAAACTGTGGGTGTTTTCGGATGGTGTTCCATGAGTTTTAGTCATGAATTGTCTTCATTTTTTACTAATTTCTTGGTTTCGTTTTTAAATTTTTTGTGTCTCTTTTATGATTTTGTGTTTATATATTTTTCGTATCTCCTCGATGACGATAATATCTACGAAATTCAACGAAATGCTGGAAAAGAAACTATTAGAATGGAACAGATTTGTTACACATCTCGTTAGTTCAATAGTAAAACGGTGAGACCTAATTGCCAATCTAGTAGAACGTTTAAATTTATGCAGTCGAAGCATCAAGGAGAAAAACTCATCAGAACAATTACCATGAAAATCTTTGTAGAAAAGACAGCGGAAAGCCACGTTATGTCGGTGAGAAAGAGACTGTTGAGATGCCAGATCAGGATCGATAACATTACAGATTCTTCTTTGAATTTTGTCAAAAATCTCGACATAGTAGGAGCACCAGATATGGCAGCAATATTTAATGCATGGAAAAATGGTACATTTATAAATGTGCAAGATGGATTTTGTCGAGAAAAATTGTCTGGCCTGATAAAGTGAACCAACTTTTAAACGTAGCGATCGATTCATATTGAATCATTGAGTCACAATTTCATGTAAGTGGAAAACGTGAGCCGATGAAGGCGCAAAAAATTGCACTTCTAATATTATCGTCACATCTCCTTTTGCTTTCTGTTCAATCTCTTATCGTGATAAGACAAGGGAGTAAACTATATTTTATTTGAATTAATTTATTCTGATATTAAATGATCCATTTTCTTTATAATCATAAAAAATTCCTAAGTAAATGAACAGTTCCGCACAATGCAATTTTTAAATCTCTTGTAAACATGAGCTGCCAAAAGTCTTGTCTGTATCTTTCTTCACTGTACCCAGTGCTGCAATTATTGTCCGACATTTCCTTTTGAAAAGTTTCTATTTTTTCTATCAACTCCATATAAAAATTACTCGATGTCGTTTTCTAATTTTAACGTCAAGGTGACGCGTTTAATTCTCATTGCCAATGAAATTTTAATTTTTCCTTCAAAATCTTGGCCAGGAATATTGAATGGAAGTAATTCCGGAAATCATAGACAAACATCCACAAGTATGTTCTTCGGAGTTACTTATTATTGAAACTAATTTTGACGATTTTTAAATTAATTTTCTTTTCTTCGCTTCAGTATGCTTTTATTCGTCATGGGAATTGGATTTCTCGGTGAAGCTTTCGGTAAGTGATATTTTAAAATAAATTGCCATATTGTTTACTGTGAAGGTTTTAAACAATAGCATTTTGTACTCTTTAGGAGACTGTTTGCTCAAAATAAACTCACAAAATGATTATTATAACGTTATCATTATTATCTTTTTTTTTGGTGTGTGAAGGTTCCAATTAACATAGATTTCGCTTGAATCTGATTGTTGGAGAAATAGTTTCGTTCTACTGAAAAGTCCTTTCTTCTTGCACAAAAACTCAACATCATAATATTAAACAAAAAAAAAAAAAATTTCTCAGTTGCAGTTTTCATGACGTTCTATCTATTCAGAAAATTTTTCTTTTGCGTGTTGATTTTTATTTTAAAGAGTTTATTACTTATTAATATTTTTTACCTGTCTTTTACATTATTTCTGCTATTTTATCGCAAAACTGAGTTCCTTATCCTAAGACTGTGTAGATCGAAAAGAAGTATAGATCAAAAATAAAGACTAAACCCCCGGTGAGTTTTGAATTTGTAGTTCTTAACGTTGAGAACATGTCTTATAAAAATGGTTATTTGACTTATTTGAACGACAACGACAGGTAAAGTCTTTTCAACAAACCAGTAAAAGCAACAAATTTTGAAACGATATCAAGTTACTAGTTCGTAATGGCGTTAATGTGTTTGTAGGGATAGGGAAGGCACTTAGCTGACTTTGGTGGAGATAAGCCATGTGACGCCATTTCATACAGTGACGAAAGCGGCACCCAAATTCAGTTCGTTTACAGCATCCACAACCTGAGGTTGATTTCTTTTAGCCTGAACCAAGGAGGCCCAGGCTGAGGCCAATTCTGCTTTCTCAGAAGCTTACAAGTCCATAGTGCCGTTTTTTGGGTGGGGGGATATATCTTTCCCAGATATAGAATGAAACTCCAGCTCGCTGCCCTCAATTCGGGAAAACCCAAAATTCACAGGTCCCTGTTCATGGAATATGTCCTCGCCTGGGACATAGATGAATCCGACCCGTTTGAATATGAAGTCCTAAAAATGGCTTCTCCAGACACAGGAATATCTCCATATTATATGTAAGTCCATTCCTTTTTGTTTCTCCTTATACTCTGCTTTGCTGTGTAGATATATATGATATCTTATTCTCTGCCTGAGACATGTGTATATATGTACATATAATTCTGTGTCTGTCTTAGTAGTATAAAATGAAATATAATGAGAAGAAAGCATGTTTGTCATTCATTTTCTTTTCAGCCATTCCGTTCCGTCCGTGAAGTACGGTGTTAAATCGCGGATATAATAAATGTCCATTATGGAGGAAATTCAAATGGGAGAATAAATCGTTCTTCCAAAGAAACCTCCCTTTACAAGTTTTATTCAAGAAGTATATTTTTTGTGCTGGTTGGAGATATATATTTATGCGATTAAATGTAGTGGAGGAGAGATTTCTGTTGTTGCATGAGGTTTTCTTTCGAACACGAATCCGTGTATTGAGATTATTGTGCTCTATGTAACAGGTGCTTCACTGCCGACTAAGAAGTCTCTCTGTAGTAAAAATTGATTGCTTTGTTTTTTACGGCTTATCAACCTTTTGCAGGTTATTTAAAGCCAGAAAATATTTTTAAATTGTAAGAATTTTTTGGACATAATAATTATTTAGTGATGCAAGTCCTATTAATTAATCCATAGTTGAGAGGGAGAAGATGTGGATTCACACCTTCGGAGGGGAAAAGAGACACGTCTTGTGGTGGATGAGCGAAAGTGTCGAATATTCCACTAATTTTTGACGGAGTCGGATCTAAATCTGTCTTCAAAAATTAGGAAAGACACATAGAATGCCCAGTAGAATTGTGAAAACGCTGCTCTCCGCGACAAAGCAGAACAGATGAGAGGGGTAACAATAGTAGCCGCTACGTCTATCAGCAGGGCCCTTTATAAGCCCAAAGCACAATCACATTTTAACTAGATGGGAGAAAACAAGAAAATTCAGTCAAATCTCCAGAGCAACCAACAGCAGTGCATCCATTGGGAGAGTTCATCGCTGGCAACCTTTACTTTCCATTACAGGCAAATAATATTTCACAGTAAATCTGCTTCATTTCCTTCAGACTGAAGTAGTTGCTGCAGCCTAACCGCAGCTATTTGCTTATGCCTTTTTATACTACTTTATACAATGCTTCTCCCTACCTAGCAGGCTTTAGTAGTCCCTTGGCAAACAACGAACATTTAAATAATGACAGCGATTCATTTAAGAAATTCAGAAACAATTTCTTTGTTTTAAATGTTGATTAATTACAGTTCTTTGTCCTTCTTCGTTCGCCTTTTTTCTAATCAAATTTTAGATGACATCTTAAACCTCGCGTCAAAATCTAATCGGACAATGAGTGAAAATACGAACATTTTAGGCATCGTATATAACTTGTTCAATTCTTCTCGCCAGAATCTATCTTACATATTTATAAGTCTACCATTCTTCCTTGCCTTGAATATTGCTGCCACATCTGATCTAGTATATATATATTTAGAAATTCATGATAACATTCAAAGAAGAATCTGCAACGTTTATTGGTCTTGACCTGGTATCTCGGCGTCAGTCACTTTTCTACCGCTGTAGCGTAGCTTCTCTGTGTATTTTCATGGTAATTGTTTTGATGAACTTTCCTTTATGGTACCTCGACTTGATTAATCTGTGCATTTATTAAATTGGCGTCAAGGTTTCGTTATTTTACAGTTGGAGTGGCTAAATGTTCTAGGCTAACAGTTTCTTCTATCGCACTTCTCGCTTGTGGAACTCTCGTTCGGCTTCTTGCTTCCCAGTTAACTTTGATATTCAAAAATTTCAATTCAATGTCAACCGTTATCTTTTGTCCTCTTAATTCCTCTTTTTTTATTGACCCCCCCCTTAACACTGTTTTTCTCTTCATATTCTCTTAATGGCTTTATTACTTTCCTTGGGGTGAAATGATTAAAAAAAGAACACAATAAAAAGCAATTGACTTGTTTCTAATACTTCACGTTCAATTTTTCCGCGCTCGAATTTGCCCGCCCAAATTGAAATTCTAACCCACAATCAAAACCCGATTTATGTTAAAAGTTTAAGAGCCTTATCACAGAATTGCTAATGCTGTTACGATGGTGATATTTGAATTTCTCCCATCGCCAAGGCATGTGTTATTTATAGGAAGTATTAAACGGAGATATAATTCATGAAGATAAAGAATTCCCGAAACAAATGTGTCCATGTTAAGGAACAGCGTTTTTTTTTTTTATTGTTTTTGTATTTTTATTTATCATTTGTAGTTTGTCGTAAACACAACCTTCAAGAAGCAATTGACGTTAAAATCTTTTGCATAATGAAAGAACATTAAAAAGGTTTTATCTTTTCTTTAGAGACGCTTTGAAGTGATTTATTAAGACCAGTCGCCATAAAATTGATAAGATTTTAGAACAAACATCATTGAAAAAATGAAATCCAGTTTTCAGTTACAATCTATGGACTGTTTCACCGGTGGGCTTGTTTATGGGCCAGGGAAACATTTTTTGAGGTGATAGGCTGTACTGGAAAGCACTTGACCCCTACAAAATGTATTTGTATGAAATGATGGCATAATGACTCAATTAGGACATTAAAACCATGCAGTTATTGTTATCTGATCCCATTCTTTGAAATGACAGATAAACAAAATTTAAAACATGTTATCTCTCTATATGACATTCGCCAAAAGGTCTGTTTGGTTAAATATAAATGAAATAATTTCTTTTATTTTCAACATCAAATTGATTGAATAACTTGATTGTTTATTTCCAACTTCATTGCTTAGGATTGGGGATCATGGACAATTGTTACGTTTTCTTTTAATTGAGATTTGTCCTTCTCCTAAATTGGTTGTCAAACACGGTTGGAGAGCCCCGTCTATACTATTTAACCCATAGCTGGGGGAAAAGTGATGTGTTCATGCCTTTCCCAAGGTTTGTTTTTCGCGTAAGTGAATGCAATGAACCCGACTGGAATTCGATTTTTAATTCTGATGTGCTATCCATTACACCACCCGAACATCATCCTGTGATTCTCATTGTGTAGGGGAGGGTGACGCCGTTGTGTTCCGAGTACTTTTCACACCATTACTCGGAAGCTGGCTACCGGGGTGCAGCTCATCCACCCTCATCACAAGAAAGAAGCCGTTGGTCATTTGAACGGGTGTCATCAAGGTGGGTCCCATCTATATCCCAATTTTGACATCGGAATCATCCTTCTTCTAGAAGAACGGACTGCCAACCAAGGCTAATGAGCTCTGTCTATTCGGACTCAACAACATATTTATTATTTTCTTTCTGGTAATTTCAGAATTCTATCTTCTCAGAATTTTTATCTTTTTCAACGAAGAATTCCTCTAGGTGCCTTTTGCAGTCTTCCAGGGAATCCCATCTTTTTAAATGAATTCTCTAAATGTTAGAATCAATGATAATACAAGTATACAATATCTGGTGGGTAGGACGGGTGAAGGAAAATTTCCTAGCCAAATATGTAGTCATAATGGCTTCATCGGCTTGCTTTGGGGTTGGTTATTATGCTGGTGGAACATTAAATTATTTCTCTTAAATAATTGCGTGTGAATTTCATTAACCGCTGTCTTCAATCGTTTCACTTTCCGGAAGAGTTATTACAATCTTACTAGATACTTCAGTTTCTTTGTATGAATACCAAACGTATTTATACGTTTAGCTTGTACAGTTATATTCACTTTTCATTGCCCGTTACAGTTTGTTGTAAAAACGGAACATTTTCGTGGCATTTAAGTTGCAAGGCACGCACAGAAACAGCGTCCAGCTGTTTCCGTTTTCTTCACATCTCAAAACGACTAAAAGTAACCAAGTTGAGGGCTAATAATTTTAATCGTATGATTTGGATATTTTGAAAGTTCACTTGCCCTATACAGTTGATAATTCTCAAATAGTGTCTTTATTTCCTTTTTAACCTCAATTGATCTACCCGACCGTGGAGTATCGGTCAGAAATGCTCATCATGGAACTTCAAATAATCATTTTTGCTAGGTTCCATCATCCACAATAACTTCTCTATAAAGTACTTAAAACGTTTGTTTTTCTCTTCTTTTTTAAATTAAAAAAAAAGCCAAAGCCGCCCAAAATAAGGTTTAATTTATTCCAGTTTCGATGTTAGAATAAAGAAAATACGCATATGTGTAGATTTGTTAAAAGTAATCTTTTTAAACAAGGTTAAAATAAACGTTCCTCGTGCTAACGACAAAATAAGAACGAACTTTTTAAAGACTCGGTGATTCTCAACCGCCGAACCGCGACACACTAATGTACCACGTGATCCTCTTAAGTGTGCAGTGAAATATTGTCACGGAATGTGTATCTATTTGTGTGTGTGTGTGTGTGTGGAACTAGTAATGGTACAGCATTAGTATTTGAATAAATGAAGAACTATTAAACTTTTTTTTCCAAATAATTCTTTTCACTATTCTTCAATTATGTTATTTTAAATTCTTTGTTTTAATATTCATTTTTTAAAAAGTATTTTTATTTTTTTAATTTAACTTTTAAAAATTTTTCCTTTATTTGAATAAATGAATATCAGACTTTTTCCATATAATTGTATTCAAAATTCTTTGTTTAATTCAACATTTTACAAAGTTATAATGAATTATGAATGAATCACACATTCGACCAAACATTGAAGAAATCGCGAAAAAATACCAGCCCCCCCCCAAAAAAAAAGATGCACGAATAGTTGAATAAAAACATTGAAATAAAGTAAGTTCATATTTATGTGGGGATTTTGTTTTTAAATCTATGATTTTATTTCATAACATTTAAATGGAAACCCTTTTAAAATGTTGCTAATTGCGTCGTGATGTTTTTATTTGCTTCTAGGAATGCCGTTGCTTAAAAAGTTTGAGAAACACTAATTTAAATACATGAAGTTATCTTTCGAAATATTAAAAAAGAAATCTTGTTATTTTAAGTCTATAATAAAAGTAAATTACATTCCTGTGAAACTGTCCAAGATGACAATATATGAAAGGAGTTACGAATGAAAAAACTAAACAAGAGAAAAATGGGGTATTTATAAAGTGAACATGGGAAAAACTGTATTTTTTCCATTTTGATCCACTTATTAAACAGAACAAATACTCATTTGTAAGGAATTGAAGTTTAACTGGATTTAGGAACATTGGTCTAAAGAATATTAGTCTAAGGAACATTGGTGTAAGGAACATTGGTCTAAAGAATATTCGTCTAATGGAAACCTAAGAACATTTGTTTATAATAATATTTTATAATAAATTAACATTTATTGGAAATAAACTCCTATATTTTACAGCCAACAAGTGAAGCGGGAACAAGTAATGACCGCCTACAAATAAATCTTACTGAATTCAGTAGATATGAAAAACCTTTTTACAATTCTGTCCAAACACAGCTCCAAATTAAATAAATAATAATAAAATAAATAATAAATTAAATTTCTGGAACCTCATCGGATATGACAAGTCACGTGATGTTTTTTCTACTACATCCGCCCGGTTGAACTCCAAATGACCTGGAAATAGGTCTGGGCTCGGATTACTATTGGAAAAGCGCTAGTAAATTGAAACAAAAAATACAAGACAGAAAAATACTGATTTCCGATAGACTGAAGATATACCGATGACCAGATGAAGGAAAATAAAAGAAAAGTATATTTGTTTTTTTTTTTATTGGAAAAAAAATTAAGAAGGTAATTAAATTTCTCGTCCGCTGGAGAGGTTTAATTTCTGATTTCGGTTAGAACTGTGAGATTCAAGTACCTCCCGAAAAGAAATAGATAATATTTTTACAACCATTGAGAGGAAGACGGATTTCTGGCCGCGAGTTTAGTCGACTGATAAGGATTAACTCTTAAAAGCAGACGGGTTGAAATGACTGAAGTTAAACTTACTTCATCGGTGGAGTTTCGGTAAAACACGTGCGAATGCTATGCATTAGGAAGTGGAAGAAAGTTTTTTCTTTTCTGGTTCAAAAAACATGATAAACATGCTTATAATAGTCGAGCACAAGTTAACCTTGCTTTTTTAGTTTTTATTGCATTTATTCAGAATGGTTTAAGGGCGTTTTTTTTCTGCAATTATTCCGGACAACAACATACAAAAAACCCGTCATGTCTGATTTCGAAACAATTTCATGCGAAGAACACTGCGCGCGTTTCCGACTCCACCATTTAAGCTCGGTGTGTACATGATGTGATTCAGCTGACTGGTATGTTAGCAGTAAGGTTTCGAGGTCGTAGGTTTTCTCTCTTCGAAACAGATGGTCAAGCCAGTCTATCATCGTCCCAGAGGAACAATTCGAGATATTGATCTGTGCAAATTGAAGATCAAGAGGTTCGTTAGATAGGTAGATTCCCTTTTTTATGGCTTATCAACCTTTTACATGTTATTTAAAACCAGAAAATATTTTTAAACTGTAAGAAATTTTGGGGGAGATAATGGTTTAGTGATACAAGTCTTACTAATGAACCCATAATTGGGGAGGGGGAAGCAGTGGATTTTCAAAGAGTATTCGCGTGTAAGTGAATATATAGAACTCAATAGCAATTGGAACTTGGCTCCCCGATTAAAAATTCAGAGATATTATCCATGACACCAGCTGCACATCCAAACTTATAGCATCTGGTATTCCCATGCAGTCACCCATCTAGGTACTGACCAGGCTCGACGTTGCTTAAATTCAGTGATCATACCCGAATCGGTGTTTCAACGTGATATGGCTGTAAGACTATGCACTGTTGAAATAAAAGAAATAATGATGAGATGATTAAAAATAATATAAACAAAATATTTCCTTAGTTATTTTCAATTTAACTAGGATTTCTTAAAATAATTTTAATAATCATAATTATGTAATATTTCTTAGTTTGTCTCTCAATTGCCAATTTGTTGTAGCATACTTACGGACAATAATGAGTATTTCCCCATTCGCATAAATATATTAGTATATATTGTATGTTGGTCTGCAGTTGGAGATTCACCTCCAGTTGTGCTGTTCAAACTCTCTGCCTCCAGGCAAAGAGTATCCCCAGACAAGGTTATGTCGAAGGGCAGAGTCTCGTCTCGGGAAACAGCTACCCGACCCAGTTTTATACGGAGTCTACGGTGAATTTTTGGCCGAGCCTACGGGCTCAGATACCCCCACATTAAATTCAGCGTTGTGCCACACCTGACCGTATGTGGCGGTTGGAAGATATCCTGCAGTTGGAGATTCATTGTGGAATTCACTTGACTCACTTCTAGCAGTTGACTACTACGCGCCGTTGCCGAATCTTATAAGTGTTGTTCTTGTCCTAAGTATTATCGTTCATTACCAACCATCGTGTGATTATTCTGTTCAGTAACCTTCCCTAGGTTAGAACACAATGCATTAACGCTCTTGCGGGAAAATCAGTTGTCTATTTTTTTATATTAATAATCCGAACGTCCGAATTCCAAACAATAATAGAATAAAAATAAAGAAAACACGGTCACATGCTTCTTAAATAGATCTTTTGTATCTACAAACATATATGCATGAATTCAAACGAGCCGAAAAGAAGTCTAAAAATAGTTTTGAGTTAAAGTTAGTTGGTCCACAGGAAAAATCTGTATTTTAGAAAAGACTTTTAAATATTTGGTCCACAAAAGACTTTTAAATATTTACAAAAAAAAAAAAAAAAAGAAAAAAAAAAAAAAAAAAAGAAAAAAAAAAAAAAAACAACAAACTTTTATGGTTAGTGAAGATTCACTGGCCACCCCTGCTGTTGTTGTAGCTAATTCGTTTGAAGTCGCTGACATACTTTTCTTTCATCAATCACATCTCTCTTGCGTTTAAACGGTTTGAAAGTCGAAACTCTGGGTTTTTATAAGAAACTTTTCCTGAAAATGAGCTCGAGAAAAATAGTTTTAGTTTTCTCTGATTGGTCAAATATTTCACATGGTGATGTTAATTTCCAACCAATAGACACTTTGATTTAAATGGTGTGTGTTGTATGTTGACTCTTTTTGGTATGTTTGGCATATTATTGGGGAGAAAATAAAGTTTGGGCGTGTTTTAATACGGTGTGTATAGTGCTATGTAACTGTGTTGGAAATAGGGTTTATTTCCTATACTCTATATTGCAAAACACGATGTAGAATTTCATGAAAATTCGTTTGTTGTTTCTGAGCATTAGAATCTTTAGAAACGATTTTAGCAAATCTAAATATTATTTCTTTGCAATTTTGTTCTGAAATCTTTTATTTTTGTCATTGTATTGTGACTCTCTATGTTTACATCGACGTCTAAGATTCAAATATTTCTCTTCAAAACTAGGCTGGGTTAACGACGATCAAGGAAGAATGTCTCCAATATTAGAAACCTCAAGAAAGCACACGAATTCAGAATATTCTACAGAAAGAAGAAAAAACGAAGAAGATTCACAATTATTCGTTGAACGACAAAAATCAATAGAAGCGGGAGTCCAACATTCTGTGACAAGTTCTGTGAATCGATTCCCTTTTGGTGTCGAAATCAGTGGTTCCTCAGGATCGACTTTAATAATTTCAGAGAAAATAGGCAAAAAACATTTCCAGAGGAACTTACACAAAACTCAAAACTCAAGAAGGCCAAAGATTAGCGTTGATTCCATATCGACTCCGTTCTTTGGACATTATATGAGGTTGTCACGAAGTCGATTCCTTAATAAGCGTTTGATGTCTTCGATCGGGAAGCTAGGCTCTAGGGGAATAAGAGAAAACATACCAGTCCAAGGAAATAAGCAAAACATTCTAAATCAAGTATCGAGAGAAGACAAAATGACTTCCACTGAAACTTCATCAAGGGAAATAACCACAAATTGGTCAGAGTTTAGATATAACGAAGAGGAAAGTAACAATGACGTAGTTACAAGAAACCTTCGGAGAGAAAGTGTTCCAGATAATGAATTTTTGCCTGGTAGATTTGGAACCAATAACACGTCTAATATCAGTGAGGGTGATAACAAAACTTATGTTGATAACCTCTGTAATCCGAATGATGCCAATAAGTGTAACGTTAGCAACAGTGACGATAATAACAGTAGCCATAATGATAAGTTGGATAATGACAATTCTAATAATAAAAACCATCTTAAGAGCAGTGACTTAAACATCTTTAATGAACACATTAGTAGTAATGGCGGAAATAATAATAATAAGCATAGAGACAATAATAAACGTAGTAACAACAACAACAATAATAATAATAAAAATCGTAATGACAATAATAATAATATTAATCGTAATGACAATGATAATAATAAACGTAATAATAATCGTCGTGACAATAATAATTGTAATAATAATAATAATAATAATAATGATTGTAATAATAATATTCGTAATGACAATAATAATAATAATAATCATAGTGACAATAATAATAATAATCCTAGTGACAACAATGATAACAATAATAGTAACGATAATAGTAATATTAATGAAAATGACAATAATAATACTCATAGTAACAATAACAGCGATCATAGTGACAATAATAATAATCCTAATGAGAATAATAATAATAATAGTGACAATAATAATGACAATAAAAGCCATAGTAATAATAATAATAATAATAATAATAATAACAATAATAATAATCCTAGTGACAATAATAATAATAATGATAATAATAATAGTGACAATAATAATCATAATGACAATTATAATAATCATAGTCACAATGATAATAATAATAATAATAATAATAATAATAATAATAATAATAGTGATAATAATAATAATAAGCGTAATGATAACGACAGTAATACTGATGCAATTGGAACGTCTCATATTTCCAAAGTCATAACGACAAATGTATTTACAAATGCTGCTGAGATTGAAGCCAAAACAAATGCCCAAAATCTGTTGAAATCAGAAAAAACGGAATCAGAATATAAAAGTCACATCAGAAAGATTCCAAATGTTTCCATTTTATCAAGACTAGTAGCAGAAAATATTCAACAAACGAAAATGCCAAAGAAAGGTTTTCGCTTTCTATCAACAGTTTCGTCGATAAGCCACTGGGCGTTAATATCTAATAATCTGGTAACTAAGGATTATAAAAGCTTAGGCGAAGAAAATGAAAAGCCAGAAACCCGACAAAGTTTACCAAAGGCCGATATTGAAAAGTTGTTAGAATGTCTCACAGGAAATAGTAAAGTTAAAGTATCATGCCGGCTTGTATTTAAAGCATTTTTAGGTCTGATGATCAAGGAAAAGACAAATAAAACTATGAATTCTAAAACAAGGAGATTTGCTCAAAGAACATCGAATGAAACCAAAGAAAAAACTACTATTTTTGATCGAAGCTCACGTACGACCCCAAAAGGTCACTCGATGTCTACTATTTCATCTATTGCAAATAGCAGTATATCTCCTAATAAATCATCTTTTTTAAACACCAGTACCATATCTACGAAATCCGTTTCTGTGAAAGGTAAAATGTTCAATGATAGTGTTCCAGTATCAAAAGCTAAAAATGTATCGACTGAATTCTCTAAGTTGAATAATAAATCCATGTCTACTATAATGTCTATGATAAAAAAACAATCCACACCTACTACGCTACAAATCACAAGGATGTTTATTTCGACTGAGTCACTGACAACAAATAAAACTACGTCTACAGAGGATAACAAATTAAACAATTCGGCGTCTACGAAATCCTCCGGGTGTAAAACTTCGGATAATTTTCAAACAAATAGCGAGAAAGAGACTGTCATATCTTTCATTTCACAGCTGCTCCGACATCTTCGTACACAATTACCAATTGGGAATACAACTTTGATTAAAAAACATGGATCAGATATGAAAAACAAAACCGTGTCGAGTATTCTACAACTGATTGACTACATAACTTCATTCATGAAATTATCCTACAACGTCATTGAAATTCTAATGAATAAAACTGATTTGAAAACCAATATCAATCCGCTTTCGACAAAAGTTTCTGTCGTGAAGGAAATTTTCACAAGTTTCATATCGGACATGTTTGTTCCAATAAGTAATAAACCTGAAAATGACCAATCACAAAGCAGAAAACAAAATCATATAACCAATGAAATTAATAAACAAGTGAACGTTACGAAAATGTCTTTGACAAGCGACAGAAATACCATCACAGTACAACAGGATTTCAGGGCTTTGATTAAATTAGCTCGTTCCGATAGCAAATATGTGAAGGAATGGAGTGACAGTGTTTTGGCATTCCTTTCAAAACAATCTCACCATTTTATGGGAAACGGTAAGACAAACACATTTTGCTTCCAATATTGTCTTTAAAAACATTTATTTAAAAAATAAATTAAGTGTAAAATTTCGCTTCCTTCATTTTCACAGTAAATGGAATGCTGGAACAAAGTTTACACACACACATTTCGTTTTGTAGGAGGAGGTGCTGAAAAATGCTCGTTTTGATCTACTTCTGAATATCTGACCAAAATTTTTTTAATAGTTCCTTTTTGGATAAATCGAGAAAGTTTCAGTACCTCAATCAACATTCCTTTTTTAAAAAAAATTGCTATCAACACATATCTGTCTACATTTCTGAGATGAGGTATTGTAACTATTTGCATTGTTCGGACTGTTGTCATATCCACGACGTTTCGGCCGTTGTACGCCCCAGCCTTCTTTAGGTGGTTGGAATTTCGAACCGAACCCTTTATTTACTTCGTACACCGGGGTAATTTATTCTAGTTCCACGTGTCATACCACTTCCGGGTTTTCAGTTATTTCCTTTAGTAATTCTAATCTAAGTTTTTGTTCATCGCACCTCTCAAGTCACTGGATTATTTTAACCAACGCTTTTATTCACTTGGGGACACCAGCGAGTGAATTTTGGGGACTTATAAACCAAATGTCTCAATATATTTTTATAGTTTTTTGTAGCCTAGCATATGCACTAACTCCTTAAGTTTACATATTTTCCAGTGATATTCTCTGTCTATTATTTTAACCTCATCCCACAGGAGGTGGGGAACTCCATTTTTCCTCCTTATATATAGTCAGTGTATAACGTCCAAAATGTCGTGGATATGACAACAAAGATGATGACAACAATCCAAACAATGTAAATAGTGTAAATATCCACACATAATTAACAACTTTTGAATCCATTTGGATACGTAGAATTTATCAATGGCGAAGCTAGTGTTTTTTGCTGACCGGAGCGGAACTCAAGTGTGCCACCCCCACCCAGGAGGTATACAATGTACATTAACCCCTTAATGCATTTTTGTTTCGATGGGAATGTAACATCTTTATAATAAATAACTATTGCTCTACACTTGGTATTGAGCCCTCTTTTAAATTAATCCTATGAACGTTTGAATTTATATTCTTTTCGTCCTCGTTACATTTGAATATATATATATATATATATATATATATATATATATATATATTAAGATGTTTAACATTCTTTTTATAGATACAAATATTTAAGTAAATGCTCTGTTTATAATAAACAGTATTAAATAACATTTACCGGCCTGAATGTCCGAGAAATTTTCATAGAAAATATTCGTCCTCCGACAGGATTCGAACCTGTATCCTATGCGGAACCGTCATATAGCCTGACGTGCTTTTACCGATTTCGCCACAGAGGATCAAGGTCGAATTTACTGCTTTTAAACTTCTATCATCCATGAATCTCTCACATACATTCATGTCTGCTCATGGCGTATCAAATGTAAACAAATGACGTCACACATGAAATGGACAAAGTCCGACAATATATATATATATATATATATATATATATATATATATATATATATATATATAAAGAAAGAACAGTAAGCTATATAATCTGGTGTTCTTATTGATATTTTTATTTTTATTTTTACAAAACAGTGGTCAGTGTAAATTTTTAAAGCATAAATATTATAAATTAAATGATTTAAAATGTGGTTTTTATGTGTCTACTATTAAGTCCGCCTGTCAAGTATAACTAAAAGGGACAACGTATCAAGTAGCCAGTGAGAGCAACAGTCCGAGTAGCTAACGGATGTAACAATCCATTTTAAATTTTAAATTTATATTATATATATATATATATATATATATATATATATATAGTCAATGACGAAATTATTCGTACACCCATCAATTTTTAATATTTTCATCCATTTTTCAGAATCTAATGTCTGTATGATGCCAGTTTTTTTTTTCTGTGTTTCTGTTAACGTGGTATTTATAACTCCTCACTGATAAATTATGAAATAAAAGTACAATTGTGCTTATTTATTTTTTAAAAACATAAAAGTGGGGATATGTAAAAAAACGAAGTCGTTATTTTTTTTTTCTAAATGGGGAAGACTTAAACTTTTTACGATATTTAAAGAAAGATAACTTGTTTTTGTTTACTCACAGTTGAAAGACCTTTTCGATTTAGAGTAATTTAAACTATGGCATATGTATTTAAGTGATTGCTATATTGGCCGAACAATAAACAATATCCAGTGATATATTCAGGGCTGTCTTGTCATTGTTTACAATGTGAAACATGTGAACGGACCCAGGGAGCATTGTTTTAATGCCGCAGCACCGCTGTGTTCGGGAAACACATCTTGGTTGTTATCATATAAATTTCAGTTATTTTCCTTGACAGAATTTTGTCTGAAGGTATGTTATGCTCTGTTTTTCGTTTTGGGGGCCTGTTAATAGTTATAATATCTGTGCGTGTGGTGGGAGTCATTGTATAATATGTTATATATTTGTGGAAGATCGGGGTTAGGGGCGGACAAACCCAAGGGCTACCCAGGACAGCACACACTCTAGCTACACCACTGACCAGTTGTGACTCTCTGGCGATAGTATGGCGACTTCGACGCAGACTGTAATAAAAATAAAATTCTTAGCTTCAAACCTAAACTTTGATATTACAAAAAAGCTATATGGATATTGTGTCTATAAAGAATAGAAAATTTGTTTTTATAAATATTTTCATGGTTTTAATGAAATCAGACGCATAAATTTAGACATAATTCTAGATTGGCGATTAGGTCTCATTGTTTTATGACGTCACACATGAAATCAACTCGATGTAACCGTAAGTTCTATTAGTGTCTTTTCTCACCTGTGGATTCTTGCTTCCCTGCTACCTACGATCTTTAAAATTTTAAATGCTACCTCAATCGCCATCTTACGTCTTCCTGAATCCTGTTCTTTTATTATCTTTTCTTCTTTTTATTCTCTTTCACTCTAAGTAACCCCTGGTTTCTTAGTGCCATTATCGCCTTGCTTGGGATGAAATGATAAAAAAAATACCACTTACTATTAATGATATTTGATGTAAGGTATCTAAACAATCTATTACTTGAAATAAAACCTACATTTTGATTGCATTCTACGCGCTTTCACCTTTGGAAACTAATGACAGTTACCTTTAATTAACAAGAGTTCATTTATTTCTTATTTTCTTTTATAGGCATTTATGAAAGTCTTTCCTCTTTTTGGCCGCGGAGTTCCTTAACTACAGAATCCTGGGCGTTACGAGTTGCCGGTTATTGCGCCCAGATTGAAATAGACCAGTAAGAAGATCTTTCCCTAATCCTAACCTGTTCCCCTCCTATCTACATAAACTATCCCTTAACGTAACTCTCTAACTTGAGTGGGCCCCGGGCCTTGTACAGGGTGATTGGTTTGATTTGGGTTGTTTTACGGTATATCAACCTCAATGGGTTATTTAATGCCAACAAGATTTTTATTGCTGGTAATATTTTTTCCCCAAAAATGTATTGCTGGTAATATTTTTTTTTCAAAAATGTATTGCTGGTAATATTTTTATTCAAAAAATGTGTTGCTGGTAATAATTTTTCTTCAAAAATTCATTGTTGGTAATTTTTTTACAAAAATGTATTGCTTTTATTAAAACTTATTTTTACACTTCCATAATGTTTTGGTCACAGTTTGGTGGTTAACTATTTGCCCATAGCTGGGGCCCGGGTCAGAGTGGACTTGGGAAGACCAGCAATTAAGTGGTTCTACGCTCATCAAAACCTCCTGATCAGAGGCCTTGCTGTTGAATGCAGTTTATCGTCTTATCCAAGACGGTGTGCAAAGTGAACCTTACTGTAAAAAAAAGAAAAAAAAAAGTTGAATGACGAGAAGATCATGAATAGTTCATGACTTAATTAATTTTCCCAGAATCACTATTTCGGTGATTAAACACCAGAATACAAAGTGGTTTTGGGAAATTGGTTGGAACAAAAATATGACATTATTTATCTATGGTAAGTGGCTAACTATTTAAACATAGAAATTAAAAGCAGGAAAGACTTAAAACGAGAAAGAGCTATATCGAAAGATAGACTGAGCGACATTAAAAAGAAGATTTTATTTTATTTACGAAGAAAAATACTTTTCGCATGAGAAATAGCGAGATATGCGATTCTGTCAAAACTGATTAATGTCATGATAAGGGAGTGACGCGCCAAGAGAAACAGAATTCAGAAAGAAAAACAAAGCCAAACGACACATGGCGGCCATAAAAAATTTTCGGCTTGAGACCACCGCGGCACAGGCACAGAGAATCGATATTAGTTATCTTTCATAGATATCATTTAATTTGAATTCCTGGGTCCAACGAAGTGAACCATCTGGTGTGTGTTAGAATTCTGACATGAGAAAGAAAATCGTAAAGGAAATTATTGTTATTGCTTATTCAAACTGTTGACGTCAGACACAGCGTCGTCGAAAACTGGCATCTGGTGATAAGTGGATTTTAAGGCACGAGAAAAATAAAGAATTTGATTCTCAGGTAAAAAACGGACCTCCCAGCTAAAAGTTGACTTAGCAGAAGAAACCAGGTGTCGGGTTTTGACAGTGATTGATGAGTCGGTAGAGAGACCCGACTAAGTGAATTTTGGGTGTCCCCAAAAGAAAGATGTGATAAGAATTATTTGGCAATCTGGGGGTTGTAAAAAATGTTTTGGCTTAAGGAAAGAAAGTAAAAAGGATTTTGTAAACAAAATTCTAGATAATAATTTCAAGACGGCCAGTCTAGCCACACTCACACTGCCGAGAGATCATTGGTCAAGTGGTAGCATGGGTGATAGGCGGAGGTGAATGTATGAGAAAGACGGAGAAGTCGTTAACACCCACTGAGGGAATTGGTATGAGATACCAATGTGAGAGAGGAAGTGTCTAGGAGGATAACTCTCCTCCGACCTTCCCTCACGGACGAGGGAGAAATCCCTGAAATGGAAAGTGATTAATCTTCCAAAAATGGGAAGTAATTAATTTTCCTGGCGTAAGAACAAAGAGAATTCTTGCTGGGAATCGAGAATTATTGGGAACCCAAGCCACGTCAGGCCCCACACCGGGTTTTGGTCGGTATCCATATAAACGAACGTCCCCGGGTAGTTTCTCAGTTGAGTTACAGCAGTTGATTCGCAGTTGCAGTCAGACCGTTGCCTCGCAGAAGCTGACCGAGAGATTTCCAAGTCCTTTTCGACTTCGACTTCCTACCAAAAAGCAAGTTATATTGATGAACGACTTGGGAAAGGTCGGGATAAAGAGTCATCTTTTCTCCTCCCAGATATGTTTTAAATTGTAGGGTAGACTAGTCTAGGACAGCTCTGAATTCAAAACCGGTTTCATCCCATAAAAACATACTAGTTACGTAAAACCACTGCAGCTATGCTCAGCATGCTGAGAGGTGTGGCTACATTTTCCCCAGTGACGTCTACGGGACTTCAGTGAGTAATTCACCACGAAAATTGTGTAGAATAAATGCTTTGCTGATCATTAGATTACCGACTTAGTGGTATACCAACGTAAAAACAAAATATTTATAATATCAATTTAAAGGAGAGGCATTGCTCTTTTTAAGGTTCGAAGACGACTCTAAAGTTATGTTTCTAGTGAATAATTTGTTTAGGTATAGTACTGTTGGTTGCTCGTATCCCAGTAGGCCTGTTTGCTAATCCTTTTAGCAGGAACTTGCTCAGTTGTACATTTGTTCAACACCTATGGAGCCTATATATGATTTATATGGCAAGTATGCTGAGCGGAACTTACAGTTTCTGAGATAAAGAGAGAAAAGGAGGGGGACACAGAGGCAGACAGACTAATCTGGCACGATTAACAGTTTAAACAAAGCTAGTACGATCAAAGCCTCTGTCAAGATGACTTGTAAATTTGTGCTAACACAGCCATTGCCGGATTCCGAGCAGTTCTTTCTAGTTAGTTTTGCTCACAACGCTTGGGTCAACTGGACGCTGTGATCGTCTCCTCAGGCTGATATTTTGACAAATCGACCAAAATCGAACCCGAATCTCAAGCCTCAGGTTATATGGCCGAAATACTAGCGTTATAACCACTCAGCCATGTTTTAGATATGAAAAGCTAAAAAATAGCTTTACCTCTGACTGATCTGATCAAAGAATTGAATCTCAAACCTTGTGCCTCTTAATCCAATATCTTGCAGATGATAATGTGGGTCATCCCATTTGACTTTCATTTAAAAAAAAAAAAACGCCACTATTCTCACTCATTCTTTTTTCTCTTTTACAACTCTACCTATAAGATGCAGTCGCACGTGGGAAAAAAGTGTCCCCTATTGGGGCATGTTTATTTTCAACGTCTTACACTTCTCTTGTGACTTTTTGCACTCTTTCACCCACGTGTCTATCACGAAGGTCGACACAAGCTTCACAAATACACATTCTCTAATTTAAACACTTTATGAAATTAGTCTTTTCTTGTAATTCTAATACTCTTGTTAATAGACGCATTGTCGTTTGTTTTATATTATTTTGTGTCATTCATTTATTACTTGGACTCATATTGAAGTCCGCAATAATTGTTACGGGAAAATAACACCAGGAGACACGTGTTTTTTACCTAAAATCAACAAACATTTCTGTTACAATAGGATCCGTAAATGTATTATTTTTGTTGTTGTTTTCAAAGGAACATGGCTGCCGTAGATTCGCGTCCGCTGTTTTGTCCGTTCAAGAATCCAGAATGTGATCGATATTCGAAATATCGAAATCCAACTGGAATTTGTAACAATTTGGAAAATCCTTTATGGGGAAGCGCCAATATTCCTTTCAGGCGTCAACTAATGAACGTTTATGACGATGGTGAGTAGTTTTTCGTTTAATTAGAATATTGTCCTTTTTTTTTGACAGATCACTCGTATATGCAAATTTCTTCAGAGTGATGTGTGAGTCCCTTGGTATTCAATGAAGCAAAATGTTCTTTTGTAAGGCGGATATTGGTAGTAGTCTGGAGAAGGTCCAATAGTGTAGTTTTTGAAGTTAGGCTATGATAGAGGTAGTAGTAATATTAGAAATAGGTTAATGTCAAGCTACATTGTTTTTCTCGCCTCTAAGTAGGGCAGAAATATCATTAACAGATGACCTCTAAACTACTATTTCACGAGTCACGCATGGCGTCCGTGTCTACGTCTCTGTTCGTCACTCTCGCCGTCCCCTTTTTCTCTTTTCATTTGAGTTTGTTGAGAGAAGTAGATGTGTGTGTGTGTGTGTGTGTGTGTGTGTGTGTGTGTGTGTGAGAGAGAGAGAGAGAGAGAGAGAGAGAGAGAGAAGGGTTTTAAAGAAAAGGGCAAATGCCTTACTTTACTTTTAATTGTTTTTAGTTTTGTTTATATATTTTACTTTTATATTTTATTTTTATCGAAACTCACTATAACAAAAATAATAAGACCAATAGTAATGGTACTTAACATTGAGCATTACATATCGAATGGTATATATATATATATATATATATATATATATATATATATATATATGAGAGAGAGAGAGAGAAACCAAGTCTGTAGAATATTTCACATGCACCTCCTTTCACACGCTTTACTATTTAACAAGTAGTTGCTGATTTTTTGTTGTAAGGATCGTTATCAATCAGGCAGTTCTCATTTCAGTTTTTCCACAAATAGATTAATTTTACTTGCTTAAATCCAGTAGTCGATATAAATAACCTTAAAAATGGTTTTCTCAGATCAGTGATTAAAAATGGATTCAATCGAATGAAACCCTGTATGTCTTAAAGAGGACTTTCTTTTGTCGGATCTCATGGACTGGCGCTACACAATCACACAAGATATTACTAATTAATAGAAACAGCATCACTTGAAAACAGCAACAACAATTAAAATGGATAACACATGTAACTCGAAAATTAAGGATGTAATATTGTCTTTCCACATTACCTTCGACAAAAGGTTAGGAAGGAAACTCCAATTAATACTAGAAAGAGTGGACCTGAGAAAACTATTTTCTTGAAGAATTTTTATTTATTTATAAATTCCAGCCGACAGTAATACTAACCGTTCTATCAATGTGTTGCGAATATTTCCTGCATGGAAACAGCTTTTCACTCTATTATGGCTCCATATTTTCTTACTGGAAAAGTTGTTCAATTTGAAGCACAATTGTAATGTTTCGGTTTGGTATTCAAATTCTTTTCCAGGTGTCGGTAAACCTCGAATCTTTGGTAAGGGCAGAGTTCCCCTTCCGAGCGCCAAACTCATCAGCAAATATGTTTTTGACAAGAACGATAACAAAGCAGATGGAAAGCTGAACCTTTTTACAGTATTTTTCACTCAGTTTGTGAGTCATGATACCACCAGATTTGCCATGGATATCGGAGACATTGGTAAGTACAATTTCTATAAAAAAGATTCATGAATAAAACTTCAAATTCCTAGCCTTCGTTTGCTAATCACTAATTTTGATTTTCAATCAAACCCCTCTGTATCTGCTATGAGAACATTCTAGTCTAAACGATGGTCAAGATAATATGTGGGATTACTGCACCTTATCGTCTAGGGCATTGGGCCCTTTACAAGCACACCTGCGTCCCAAACAAATGGTACTAATTTAGTCATTTAACGGCCAAAATAGCAGTTTTTTTTAATTTAAAAATTACATCATTTAGGAAAATAAATCGTGTTTTTTACATTTTGATTTATTTTAATAGAATACCAAATAAGAATAGCATTTAGTGCATAAATTTATTTAAAATAATTTTAATATTATCAACAAACTGAAATTAGTACGTCACTAAGGTATTATTTTAAAAATTGTAGCCAATACTCAATAATCTTGGTGGCTGAGAAAATAGCGCAAGAACAAATTCTTTCTTGTAGCCATGACACCAACCATCACACCACGAAAACAATATGGCAGCTCATTAACTGTTGTAAACAGAAAAATTTATTTAAAAATTTCAAGTGTTTGCTTTTGAAAGTGAAATGTCAACCAAAAAAACTTTTAGGGACGTTATCAAAATTGTTTTATCTCTTTTTACTGTTAACTGTAGTTTAAATGTTCCAGTAATTTTTCAGATTCCGCGTCATCAATTTTGAAAATTATTTTTTTTCTTCCTACTACTTCCATCCTAAAATGACACGGGCTCTTCCAACTAAGAGAAAAAAAGAAATTGAACGAAGAAGTGTGAGTGTTTCAAAAAAAGTGAGAATTATGGTATTTTTGCACAACGGTGGATGAAAATGTTTATGGATTTTTAATTTACAACAACTCTATCGCCACGCCAAAAGAGTACAACCCGAAAAGACATTATGCAATGAAACATCTATCTTACGATAAATATGAAAGCCCAATGTGCGTTTCAAAACTCAAGGAATTGAAGGATAACTTGATACAGTAACAAACCTTTTTTACGAAAATTTAGAAACAGAATGTCGTTTCCGTTAGTGAAAGCTATGAACTGAGCCGAATGATAGCTATTAGTGAGAAATCTTACAGTGGAGCCGATTTCGTATAGTAATGTCTTGTAAAAACAACTGAAATTTTATGTCCAGAGAAGGCACACTTATTGAAAGACATTTCACTAACCAGAAACATTGTTACTGAACGGATTGATGAAATGTCAGGTGATTTGAAACAACAGTTGAAGGATGTATTATCAAGGTTTGAACATTTTTCTATTGCTATTGATGAAACCGTTGCAATCTTCACCAGGGCCTGTGACAGCGAATTTAAAATTTATGAAGAATTGATTGACCTGGTCCCCATGCATGACATTACAATAAGCGAGGACATCTTTTTGAGAGTTGAGCAAGTTCTGCATGAGTATAGTTTTGATTTGAGTAAATGTGCATGTTTATCTACTGACAACGCTGCGAATGTGTATATGGCTGGCAAATTCCTCATAGCAACACATATGTGACCATGTGACTTTTAGGGGACCTTCAGTTTGACATGCCTGGGGATTTCTTTTGATGTGCGTTAGGTGGCATTTATTAAGCAGTATAAAAGGAAAGAGTACAAACACTGTCTATTCATTCTCTCTTCAACCACAGGATAACATTGTAAGAATACAAAAAGGTGATTCTCTCCCTTTGAGCGAGATGGTCATGTGGGTCACGTGACGGCCGCTTAGTGACGTCAATTCCTACAGTGATGAAAGTGGTCAGTCATTCATTTAGTCATTAAGCTTATTGGTGGCAAGACACACGTGTTCGTCCTGACCGGGCCTCCGCTTCGGGACAAACAGCTGCCAAATGCTACAGCTTACAAGCCCATAGTGAAATTTAATTTTGGGGATATATCTTCCCCAAATATAGAAATCTTCGGCTAGCAGTCAGTCCTTAAACCCAAGACTCACTGTTTCCATTTATGGAAATATGTTCTCGCTTATGATATAGTAGATGAATCCAGTCCGTTTGAATCTGGAGTCATGAAGAAACAAAGAAGAATCTCCATATTATATGTAAAACCCTTCCTTTTCGTTCTCTTTTCACTCTGCTTGTTGTGTTTTTGTACGTCATATTTTTCTCTGCGTGGGACACGTGTAAATATGTATACATAGTTCTGTGTATGTCTTAGTAATATAAAAGTCTCTCTGAGAACAAAGCATGCTTGTCATTCTTTTTCCTTTCAGCTATTCCGTTCCGTCCGTGAAATATTGGTGTTATTATATCACGGATACAATAATGCCCATAATGGGGGAAATACAAATGAGAGAATAAACCTTTCTTTCAAGCTCTCCCATTAAACAATGGTGACAGGACGTGTCTCATTTCTCCTGAAGGTACTTCTCAATCCCCAGACGAACCACGTGTTGCATCGTATACAACGCAATACTATCACCGCACTATCTGTTGTTCGGAAAAAAATCCCTCATGCGACTACAATATCTCCAACGCAAGAAAAATATCCCAGTTCAATATACGAGACAATACTGATGAATCCTGTAACAGATTGGTTAACTAATGCCATAATAAGTTTTTTTTTTTTTTTAAAGAAATATGTTGTCAATAACTTTCTAACTCTAGGTAGGTTTTTACTGATCAGATTTATTTAAAAAAATATTTTTATTGTAAGTAAAAGAGTTCCGTAACAGACACCTTCTATTGTAGCATTATCCTTGAATAAACTAAAGAAATATTTTTTATGATATACGACAAAAGGCAATTTCTTTAATATCTAGGAAACATCAAACTTGTCGGTTATAGTGAGATAACACTTTTTCTACCAATAAATAAATAAAAAGTAAAGAAAATATTAGAAAATTATAGGTAGATAAATTATTGGTGAGTATGATATAATATTAACTCCCTTTACCCACCCCCTTCAAATTGAGGAGCGAGGAAAAAGACAGAAAAGAATTCGCGTATCTACGTGAAATTTTCTTTGGACCAATGAAAACCTGGACTTCACAGAAATTGATCGGTGAGATGAAAAGAAGGAGGAAATAAATTTGCTAGTCTATGTGAAATTGTTTTTGGACTAATGAAAACCTTGTCTTCAGAGAAATAAGCCGTTGAGCCAATAAGAGGAAAAGTGTTATGTTCCCAAGGAACGAAAGGATAAAGTATTAACAAAATTCGAATGGTGAATGGATCCGCTCGATGCGTAATGATAAGATGTGAACCTTGGAGATCTGTCTAGCTCACCTTGGTGTTATGGCCGAATACCCTGTACCCAGAATTTCCTATCCTTCCAAAAAGGTGATGTAACAAAAACCCTTTTTTTCATCCCTCCGGTAAAAGGAGGATAACTTTTAAAAAAAATATTTTCATTAGGGCCAACTGTGCCCTAACACCTCCCTGTTTTAGAGATATCGCACACGCTTAGGATCAACTTGAAGCTAGGTGCATCACCCTAGTGCGATTGCCTGGGTCTCTGAGGTCTCTTATCCTCATTTCTCCTGAATTGAGGGTTGGGGGTGAAGGAGATGGCAATTCAAAAGTGTCCATCAGTAAATCAAATGGAATAGTTTACCTGTTGCTACCTATATCATTTTTGGTGTGTGTGTGACGACGTATTTGATTTTTGTGCCATGCCCAGAGTTAATTTCCTTTTATTTTCGCTTATCACCGGTTTGCATGGCAGTCACAGTTCTGATATTATCGGTTTAGATTGCTTATTGTTTATTTTGAACATCACAACCATAGCAACTGATATTGTCCCAGGAGATGTTCTAACAGAAGAAGAAACTATCCAGCTAATACAACTCTCTGATATATATCCTTTTCATGTTTTCCAGTGTGAAGTCAAGTTGACCCGTTTTATCACTCATTGTGACATGCATAGTCATTGTTCTATTGTCTTGAACGGATTAGCGAGTTATCTCTGACCAATATTCACTTCACAGTATCATTTGCAACTAGACTGTTGGTTCGTGTTTTCCTACACTGACTGTATTTGTTATGTGGGTGTTGTATGTTGGTTTGCGCCATGCTGTTGGGGTGTGCGAAATCCCTCTTTGTGTCCCATTCGGTTACATTCCTGACAGCGGTGATAACTTTTCTGAAATATTTTCATTAGTGTTAACTGTGTCCTAACAGAAAGAAAAGAAAGTAGCGAGCCTATGCGAAATTCCTTTTGATATAAAATGAGGAAAAAATTAAAATTAATTACAAAAGAGTGTCTGAAGTCATGCTAAAGGTTTCGTTTCAGTTCCTCCCGATTAGCGTTGAAGTTTTCGCCAGTGTAAAATTATTCGTCATTTATATTATCGACTTCTAACCAAGCACGCAGCATTTCAAAGAAATTCCACTCAACAATCCAAGAAAGTTAAGTATTTCAAACTATCTCTCTTTTACTTTTGAAAGTATGCAACCTCTTCGGTAAGCAACAAAATCTCTTACCTTTTTTTTAAAAATATTTTTGAATATTATTTTGTATCAGATGATTTAATTTGTTGTATGAACATTTTCTCTTCATGACAATTCGTTAAAACTACGGACTTTAAAAATTTCTGATTGATTTTCCTGAAACGAGCTACTGGCACAACTTTAAACGTGTAAATTCGTGAATAAATTCCTTATTTTGTTTTGTTAAAATTACCTATCGTTATTATCATCCTTCATTAATCTTCTTGGCGTGGGTAAATCAACTGTTCATTTTAACCCCTAAGCCCATGCCACTATAATTCTATGCGTGTGGAATCTAATGCAATAGAATCGTTGACAACCAAAAGGATACTCATGCACGCTATTCTATGATGCTTATGTTCATAACGAAAATAAATCTTAGAGTTGTTTCGATAATAACCCGCAATAGGGCAACACACTATGCACAAGTGAAGTACCTATGTCCACAGGCAAGTATCGAAAACAGAGCTTGACATATAGCAAAATATCGTTCAGTAATGTAAATTTGAGAAGATCGAGTCGATCTCATTCTTGTGTGATTTCATGGCAACAGCTACTAGTAACTGAACACGTTCGTCTTTCAAAAGCCTTTTAAAACTGAAACTATTATTATTTCTACTTAAAGAAGTAAAACGATTTTTTTCTATTATTGGTTGCAGTTCGTGTTCAATTACTCCAAAAATGTCGTCTGCTTTTTATTTAAAAGATTATCATCTAAAATTACAATATTTAAAAAATAAATATATGAAAATCAAAACGCAAGAACAAATACTTACTTAATATATTTACGTGTCAAAACGAAAAATTCGTACTGGGAGTCCAGTTTTCTTAATTAGGTGTCAGTCGCCGACACGGAGCAAAAGTTTATTGACGCCGACAACAGCTGACAGCAACTTCGTTCCGTTTTAACCTGCTGTTTTTGAGTTAACGAAAAGAATTTCTTCTGTTCAGCAACCTCAATGACCCAAGTCCCATACTGGTCTCTTCAGTATCAATTCTTGGAATCGGATTCAATAACAGTTTAGAGATATTCGCTCTCTGTGGGAAACCAGAAAGGTTTATAACTAACAACAATATGGAGATTTTCCAGAGAAAAATTGATGGCTTTATCTGGACATGATTGTGAAAGTATTTAGAAGACAATCGTCCACATTCACAATTGACTATTGAGTGTTTATAAAGGTTGGCACCTCAGTGAATTTTTAAAAAGTTTAAGATTGATTGCTCTACTGATCTTGGTTCACAATCTCTGTTATTTGAGAACTGAAGGCTGAGGTGTGTACTGTATTATCACTTCTGATTAGTGCTGTCTACTCATTGCCGTAAATCGACGACCTGACTAAAGTTGCAATAAAAAGCAACTAAAGAAAGAAAATAAATACAAATCAAAATAATGGTTGACAATACTTCATCTGATAAAAATAAAATAAAAATAATACTACTGCTACTAATATTACTAATTATTTACATTATTTATATTGTTCGGACTGTTGTCCTCATCTTTATTGCCATATTCACGACCTTTCGACCGTTGTACGCTCCGGCATTCTTCAGGTGATTGTAATTTCGAACTGAACCCTTTATTTCGTCCACCGGGTTAGCTTGTTCTAGTTCCACGTGTCATGCCTCCTCCAGATGTCTTAGTTATCTCCCTTTAACTCAACTTTCCAAGTTTTTGGTCAACACCGCAGTAGCGGAACTAGAGTACTCTACTCCGGTGGACGAAAGAAATCGTTCTATTCGAAATTCCAATAATTTGAGGAAGGCCGAGGCCTACAATGGCCGAAACGTTATGAATATGGCAATAAAGCTGAGGACAACATTTTGAACAATGTAAATAATTACAATACCCCATCTCGGAAATATAGACAAATTTTACTAATGTAAAAACAAAAATAGCGCTTAGAAAGAGCGTGGAACGAATGGTGAATTTATGTTAGCTTTGATCTCCTTCAAAGCTGAGTTCTAGTAGTTTAGTCAGTACCTTCAACGAGGCTTCTCTGGGGCAAAAGAGACAACAGGATACATCTTTGGTCTCGATTACCAATTAATATAAATCTTTTTGGCCGCTGCCTACATCCTATGGTGTAACAACGTTTAGTGGTTCGATCCTCGGAGTCTTAGAACGACGTTTTAATCACAGGGCTAATTCTGCGTTGGTCAATGGTAACGCTGGTCCAAGCTGGTTGTTGGTTGCTGGTCGCTTCGATCCACACGAACTCTGCCTACGTTGTGTTCTTGAGCAGTGGAAGATCGAATGTCGTCGTAATGGCAGCGCTGATTCAAGTCGTGGCGGGTGCTACATTAAGGGAGAAAATATCTTCACGACGAAAAAATAAAACGAAAGATTCATGGGGTTAATCTTCAATTGGTTTATATAGCTCTTGGTAGAACAAAAATTAACCCTTGCTGCATCAATCTCTATAGTGACACTGGGTCTTATGTAAATTTCTGGGGGAGTTGAGTTTAAAGGTTTTGGAATCAGGAAATCTGGTGGCAGCTGACATACATTCTGGGGATTCGGTGATTCCCCAATCATCACATTAAGGTTTTCTTTGTTCCTTATTTCTATTTTCTTAATCAACTTTCCAAACTTGAAGAATTATCCACCTTCTTTGAGAGTGATCACGGGAATTTGTTCCTCCCTTAAATCCAACCTGCTTCACTTCACATCTCGCACCACCACTCCACACAGGCAAGGCTAAATTCTACCTCTTCTTCCTTCTTTCTCGGTATTCTAACTGCCCACTTCTCAGGGCTGACATAAATGTCTTTGTGACAAATCTCATTTTAAAGTGCGTAGGTAAAAGTGCGTAGTTTATTCTCCACATTAATTTCAAATCTCTGACTTACTTCTATTACCTTTGTTCAGCAAGAACACAAAACAGACCACTGCTTCTCATTTTAACCTTCCATACGATAGATAAAAATTATTTCACAATTTGTTTTCGTCAAAGAAAATATATTTCTTTACCTAAATACTCAACAAAGAGACACGCTGTTCTCCATTATTGGGTGATCGCCGTCTTCGTGAAAACATAAATCATACCACAGGATCGATTTTCATAATCCTAACCCTTTCAGTGGGTTCATTCTCTGTTTTCATTTCTCTATTCGTTTTCGCCAACGAAAATATAATTCCCGGCTACCTCTCTTCTCGCCAATAACATCTGTTTTTGTAATTTCCCAAGAAAGTGATAAAGTCATTTCCCAACTTGCTTTAGCCACATGCCAGATTTTCGATAGATAGAAAAAGTAACACTTGGTGTTCAAATTCGTAGCAATTAGGCAGTCCAGATGGCCATTTTTTAACTTCCAATTTACCAGGGAAATTATCTTCCATTCTCCCTCTCTATCTCTCCAGTTTATATTTCATTTTGGGCTTAACCCTTTTTTTGCTTAAAATTTATGTGAACCACCTCACGGATTCAGTGCCACACCCTGTCTACTTACTGCCGTAGATCGTTGGTCCGAGTAAAGTTGCGATAAAATGCATCTAAAAGTATGAAGATCAAAGTAAATGTTAATTAAAATTAATAATAATATTTGGCAGTGTTTAACAAACTAAATATAACACTGTTGCTATAACTGCCAAATTTGAAAAATTATTTTTCTTTTACCCGAGTGACAATGAGCATTTTTTAACAAATGAATTTATTTGGCATCATATATGATGGTTGCAATGTTTTTTCCTCTCAAGCAAAAAATATGAGTACAGTCTTTCAATCTCCTGAGTACTAATAAAATATTTTATTACTAATATGGATAAATGGGATAGATGTTTGCCATGTATAGTCTTAATCAGACTAGATACCTGCTCAAATCCAGTAACTAGCTGAGGCAATGCCAATCATTTAAATAGAGAAAATGGACCAAAAAAAGGATACTCATAGGGAAGAGACAATTGAAATTTCTAGGGCACATAATGAGGAAAGACGGCTTGGAAAATCTGATACTCACAGGACAGATTGGAGGCAAGAGAGACAGAGGAAAACAGCACATAACTTATGTAGCGAGCTTGAGTAAATGAATAGCGGAACAGCGTTTAGAAGAGATAACAAAACAAAAAACAAAATTTATTAAGAGCAATAAAAGCAGGAAATTGTGGCGAACCATGATCATCCACGTCCTGAAAGGACACGGCACATAGAAGAAGTATAGTTCAAGTAATTCAGTTTTCAATTTGGCACAGATATTAACAGATATGAACATACCAGTGGAGCTCCCAACAGGTCCGGTCTTGTTTAACGATGGAAGCTTTCAACTATGCAATTAGTCTGAGCGTGATATCTCACCCGGAGAGGGATGGACTCCGCTAGGTTTACTTTGCTCAAGATACGCTACGCATGAATGAATACCTACCGAGACAAGTGGAGGGAGTTACTCAGGTGCACATTGATCCTACGACAACGCTGAACTTATATTTGACCGACATTTGATAACTATAGGATCATTAGTTTCCTAATAATTATTTTATTGATTTGCATATAATTTTTGAATTTAGTATAAATCATTATGTAATATTATTTAATGTCAATTCAATTGTCGTTTTTTTTCCAGGTCCAGTGAAAGTAAACTGCTGCTTACCAGACACAGTCAACAGGTAAAGTTTCATTTTTTTTTTAAATCATGAAGCTCATTTGTTGACTATTAGAGAAATACAACATATGGAATAAATGGTGATCCCTTAACTCCAGTAAAGATAGTGTCTGTCTTGGAGAGTGAAAATCTCCAATATAAAAACCATTTGTCGGGGTATGAATTCCAGTTTTGAATCTTGCAAGAGTAAACCCACCTTACTGAGGAGGAAAGCCATCTTTATCCCTGCTTGTACATAATTCATTTCAGTCCTGGTATCAGGGTACGACACACTCTTTCAACCACAGAAGAGTACCCTGATGAAACCAAAATGAAAATGTTAGACCAAATATTTCCACCATGCGATCAGGAGAGTGGATCAGTAACCCCGGACTGAATGTCAGTGCCAATCTTGGATCACTCCACCAGCACCAGGGCTGGTGTGTTTCGTGCTACTAGACAAAAATAATTACAGCCACTCAGAGCTGAGCTCTTTAGATAGAACTAGATTATGTTAATGTGCAATTTACAATTGGCGGAGATAGTGTAAAGATGATTACTAATACATGTAAATGAAATTAACTTTTAAAATTTGGGCACGTTTTATAAAAAGTACGGTTTCCAACGAAGTTCGAAGTCTGCAAGAATAAGTTGCCATCACTGATAAAAATCGAAAGTTTAATTGTTCAAAACAGAATTTACAATGTGGGTACGTGCCAATAAACACACACACACATACTTTTTATCTTCTATAATATTATTCTGGTTGCTATTATCTGCAACCTAATGTTAGGTTTTTGGTGATAATGACTTACTAAGCGAAGCTTAGATGTGGCACAAGGCCTAAAGTATGGAGCACCCAGTGAGGATCAAACTCACTACCCAGTCATAATTGATCAAGCGAGACAAGCTTGCTAACCATTGCAGCACATCTAAGTGCCCAAAGGTTTTCGATAATAAGTTGAAATGGAAAATTACTTCAACGAGAAAGAAATAATCCAAAGGTGTTTTAAGGCGTTCTAGGTGAGAAAGTAGCTCCCGCTACCTTCAGAGACGCAGGTTCAAATCCTGCCAGAGAGCGCAATTTTTTCTTTAATAAGATTTAAACGGTAACGAAAATAAATAAATATATTGTTTAATAAATAAACGGAGCGTCTACTCAAATACGAGTATCCACAAAAATAACGATAAAAATTTGTCGGATTAATAAAAGATTCATTCTAAAATTCTCTTTGTTTACATATGGATACGAAACTATGCAAATATATAGATAAAAAAAAACTATGGCCGAAGAAATGTCGCTTAAAAGTACGGAATTTCGTGGCCAATTTAATTAAGGTGATCCGGACTTAACGGTAGCTCCCTTTGCCCTGAGGGACGTAGGTTCGATTCCTGCCGGAGAGCGCAAATTTTTCTTTAAGATTTTTAGAACATTCCGTTAGACGAAAATAAATAATTATACTGAGTGTCTACTTAAATACGAGTATCCACTAAAAATAACGTTTAAAGTGATAAAACGGAGTTCTGTTAAAATATCAGCGTTATTCCAGGCTTTTTATACTGACCCACAATTTTTAAATCTTCCAAAATTTTATTTTCATTCAATAAAGTTGTTGATGTACCTTCTAATCTTCGAGTTATTGGAATGGTTGGTAGCAGGACCGGTACGTACCACCCGGACTCCCTAATTGGGGGTTAAAACATGATCGGGGCCCCCGGACAATGCTTTGTGACCCTCGTTTTTTTTATCAACATCTGCTGTTTTTCTACCTACATTCATATACGTTACAAATTAAACTAAGCACAACTATTAAAGGATGAAAAATTTTCAAGGATTTTGAATTTGTAGTAGGATTAGGTATTAATAACACCATACGAAAATATACACTTTCCTTCTATATATTTCCTTTCCTTTCCTTCCTTCTATTGTTCCTTTATTCGGTAACGGACATGAACCCGGTTTATATGGGTCAGTTGACGCCATAAAAAAAATCAACCAATAACAAGACGTCCCCGTGTGTCAGCCCCAATAAAAAGAAGAAAACCACGTACGAGACTAGAGACGCCGCGGTGGAGAGGAACTTGATTCGAGGTAGCAGTTCGAGACGCAAGAGTTGGTGATTCATCGACTGTGAGTTTGATATGACGTACAACTCCAGAAAAAAAAAGAAAGGATGAATGCAACGAATTAATTTCCGTCAACCAGAAGGAACTCAACAACACTGTATGAACTCTGAAATCACAAAAAAAAAAGAACTATGATGATAGTTAACCATTTTAAGCACTGTAACCCAATGGAATCAACAATAAATGGTACTATAGACAGTAAATTTGGCCTTTACTTCATCTCTATATACCATAACGTCATTCTTTTTTGTCGAAAATCGTGAATTTGTTTAAGTCTCAAAAAACACCATATGAAATTTACTATTTTTTATCCATAATGTTGAATGCGATAAATTAAAGTTTTTGATAATAAAAATCTCAAGTTGATGTTAAAAATTGCCGTAAATCAATGATCTATTGTCTCTAATTAGATACATTGTATTTATTTTCAATTTTTCTAGTTGAATTGTTCACCTATATTGCATATTGTACATAATTAGGTTACAATAAATTTTGTATGTAGTAAAGCAGGAGAGATAACTTTACCTTACCATATGGAGGATTTGTGGAATCATACTTATTATAAAACCAAGGTTGTGTGTGTGTGTGTCTGTACGTTTATATATTGGATCGGATTTCCTACATTTTTCAACCGATTTCAACAAAACTTCACAGGACTACGTAAAATTACCTTGCGGCGGTTCTGACAGCGTCAAAAATTGGAAAAACACAATTGTTTTTGCACGAAATCAATTTGAAAACACGTTTAAGAGACATTGCTATTGCGAGAATGAAAGAGGGGCAACTCATATCGGGTTATACTTATTATAAAACCCAGGTTGTTTGTGTGTGTTCGTTTACATATGGGATCATATTTCCTACATTTTTCAACCGATTTCAACAAAACTTCACTTTTTTTGGCAGGTAGTGTTTCTTATTGTCTTGCACACTTTTTTCTTTATTTTTACATTCAGAATGCTTTAAAAATTCCATTTACAAGACAATTGTTTATAATAAAATTCTATTCAATCAGTAGAGACTCATAACGATTGAAAACAATGTTTTTGTTTGAGTTTGGGTTTGACCAATTCGTAAAAAAAAAAAAAAAACTAATTAAGACATGTCTGTCCGTCAACCTTAAACAATAATCTTTGTCAATTTTATTTTTCAGTCTTTATGATGGTTGATACTTGATCTATCTCTTACTGTTACATCCCCGGGCAATGCCGGGCTCTACTACTAGTGTTATCTTATAACAACGTCCATTCCCACTATATATCGCTGTAATTGGTTTGGCTGTATATTGGTCTTACGTAATGATTAAAAGAAAATGCACAGTGTTGGTAAAAGCAAGATAAATCTTTATATAAGACTATAATAATCCAGAAAGATAAGGTGAAAGTTGAAGTTTTAAGTATAAACGTCCTAAGAGAGAGCGAGAGAGTGAGAGAACTCGGAAGGAAAAAATATGTATATGTATGTCAATATTTCTAAAACGAGGTATTGTAATTATTTAAACTATTTACATTGTTCGGACTGTTTTCCTTATCTCTGTTGCTATAGTCTCGACGTTTCGCCGCTGTACGCTTCAGCTTTCCTCAAATGATTAGAATTTCGAACTGAACCCTTTATTTCGTCCACCGGAATAGTTTGTTCTAGTTATCTAGTTATTTATTGGTATATTGGTGGAAATACTGACTTTCTGTACGCAAACAACACACTTCGGAATGGGTTAAGACTTATATCGACAAGGCGAAGGCTTAGCAATGGGCTCGCCATCATCAACAATGACAAATATATACATGGAATACTTCGAATAAATGTAATTAGAATCCACATCACTAAAGCCAACTCTATGGCTGAGATACGTAGCTGACACCATAAAACTCAATAAAAAAAACATCGATACAGTTCACAATATAGTGAAAAAGCGACAACAAACTCGCATTTCTGGATGCACTAATATCTCGAAGTCATGAGTGGTGACCCAGAGGCATATGAACAAGAAATGGTTAGTATAGACAGTACCCTACAACGTAACAACTACCCTGGCAGCAGTTCCAACAAACTGGGATAGAAGGGTACAAGAGGATGACAACACTCAGAAAACAACTTCGGTCTGCCTTACCTTATGTGAAGGGATTATCGAAAAAAATACAAAAGAACTGTAGGACGACCTACAAAAGTGGTTCAACACTTCGCAGACAGCTCTTCTGAGTAAGACCCCCCCCCGCCATAGAGGAGAACATTACTAAGGACTGTGCAGCTGTGATAAGAAATATAAAGGAGAAACAGGCCGCCCCCTTAAGGTATGACTGCAAGAACATCGTAAAGCCGTAACGCGAGGGGAAATATAAAATTCAAGCTTAGCTGACCACATATGGCGGGAAAAGTGAGATCACCGCCACCTGTGTGAGGTTGAAATAATAGACAGAGAAATTCACTGGAAAATACGAAAACTTAAGGAACCAGCACATAGGCCAGAATATCTCCTAAGCCGGCCAAGCGTAGGAATGAATACAATACGGGAATACGGAGTGCTAGAGAAAAGCAATAATAACAACAAAAATTGCAATATGAGCTATTCTTTCTCACCTCGTTATATACACATCTTTCAAAGTGCTGCGTTGTTTCTCATTGGCCTTTGTAGAAATTCTGGTTTCTGATCCACTTGCTAGACCAGGATGCTTGCATCCTAGTCGGGACGGCTTCTGATAGGTTGGTCAAAATACGACTTAACGATTCTGGATATACATCTTTTTAAAGAGATAGTAAAATTCTGGTCTTGTTGTTATTTTTATTTATTTTTCTATCACTACAACCAACTCAACGTAAGCATTGCCATACCGGCGATATAACAACATTTTGTTTATGGGTGAAAATAGACAAGGACGTGGGTTCATATTTGAGAGAAAACATTTTAGTTAGATATTTGCAAAAGAATAGTATTAAACCCTAGTTTGTTTCAGTGATCAGAATACATGTCAGAAGATACAGAAAAGTAAAATGAGTAAAGTTTTTAGTTGACTTGGTCAGTAATATAGTTAGGCCATGAAAAGGAGAGAGGATAGAAATCTGGAAGAGAGACAAAATCTGGAAGAGAGACAAAATCATTCTCTCTGTGACCAATGTTATGTTGAATCGACATCTGCGTATAACAATGCTGACACCTACCAGTCAATAGACTGTACCCTGCATCGATTTATGGGTTGAGGGTTCCCAGCATTGAATTGAGTTTGACATGATGTGAAGATGATGCTGTATTAAGTTGCCACCATCATTGTCAGCTGTCTTGAATCCTCTGGGAGTGCTCGCAGTTTTTACGTGTCGCTAATATCGGTTCAGTGCTGACATATTCCTAATATAACCTTGTTACTTTTGCCTGAGGAAAAAAAAATATAACAGTTGCCACCTCGGAACTATTATCAATATTTATTGATCCTAACAATCATTCACGATGAAAAATTCTCTCCACATCCCATGGCTACCACAGTTACACTGGCACAACTACACTATCTATTTATTTATTACGTCAAATATGCCATTTTTACAAGTGTAGGAGGATAAAAACAATTTACAGCTGTCTCCAGTTTACCGGAACTTCAATGTAATTGTCAATGCTCCATTTAAAATATTCGGACTGTAGGAAAAAGATGAATTCATAGGAGCCATGTGATGGCGGGTAGGTGACGTCAGTTCATAGAGTAACGAACGCCTAGAAGCAAGACGTGCCTGCCCACGCCATTTGCTATGTAGATAGCAAAGAAGCAAGCCATGGTTACCGACGGTAGTTAAGAGAACAGAGGAAACCATACGGTCTCATCAGAAACATAGTGGACACCACCGGCCTGTCCGTTTTCCCTTCGTTACAATTTCACTGTATGTAAACTAGGAATAGTCTTTATTTCCTAGAATACTATTAAATCTTATACTACTCGTCCAATGTAAGCAATAATGGCATCATATTGGTAAAATAAAGAATATAGTTATATAGTTAGAAATAAAGATTCCGACAAGATTCGAAATAACATTTCTTTTATCTGAGAGCCTACCTTTCTGTATCAATTGCCTTATTACAAAGGTTAACGATCGCGAGACTTCTAAATTTAACTATATAGTTACATTTAGAATACTCGTGACTGTTAACTTAATCATTGCTTGTTTAACCAAAATAGTACCCCATAAATATAGCCTTGTCTGTACCATTTACTAATAATTTTACTAATTACTAATTTTTCTTGATTTGCCCAGCTGAAATTACGGTGCGTCACATACACCCGTGCGTCTTATATGCCGTCAAATACGGTAATTAATTAAGATATAAATGAATAAATATTAAATAGTCTGAGTTTGTCTTACTTTTGGGAGAAATGCATTAAAGGAAAACCAGGCAGTTTATTAAAAATTGTTTTATTTGTATGTAAAAGTTTTTATTTATTTATTTATTTATAATTGGCTCTAAAAAAAAAGACCGCCAGAAAATAACTGTCATGATGAACTGTTGGTGATTCATTTTTTCTAATTTAAAAATACATTTCGCCCTCGTAAATGTAAAGCTGAGGTCCGTTTGATTCTCATTTGTGAGTCCATGAGTCAGCAGATAACGCCAGAAGGAAGTCAGACGTCAGATGCGAAGGAAGCCAGCTGGCTCTAAGTAGGCAGATGGGACTTAGACGTCAGATGCAAAGGAAGCCGGCTGGCTCTAAGGAGGCAGAAGGGACTTAGATGTCAGATGCAAAGGAAGCCGGCTGGCTGTAAGGAGGCAGAAGGGACCTGGACGTCAGATGCGAAGGAAGCCGGCTGTCTGTAAGGAGGCAGAAGGGACTTGGACGTCAGATGCGAAGGAAGCCAGCTGGCTCTAAGGAGGCAGAAGGCAGATGCAAAGGAAGCCGGCTGGCTGTAAAGAGGCAGAAGGGACTTGGACGTCAGATGCGAAGGAAGCCATGCAGAAAATGCAAAGGAAGCCGGCTGGCTGTAAAGAGGCAGAAGGGACTTGGACGTCAGATGCAAAGGAAGCCGGCTGGCTGTAAGGAGGTAGAAGTGACTTGGACATCAGATGCGAGGCAGATAAGGAGGCAGAAGGCAGATGGAAGCCGGCTGGCTGTAAGGAGGCAGAAGGGACTTGGACGTCAGATGCGAAGGAAGCCAGCTGGCTGTAAAGAGGCAGAAGGGACTTGGACGTCAGATGCGAAGGAAGCCGGCTGGCTGTAAAGAGGCAGAAGGGACTTGGACGTCAGATGCGAAGGAAGCCGGTCACGGAATGGTTTTAGGCGTTCATATGTGAAAGGCGCCAGAAGAGCAAAAAGATTTTCGCATTTCTCAAGGACTTACGTTTGCAACGTCTACAACGATGAAGAAGAACATCATAGAGGACCTTCAAGGCGGCCACAAAAAGTAATGCTCTCAGAAAACAAAGAATTTTCAAAAATATCGTTAAAGGCTCCAGTGAAACACGTGGTAAGAAAGAAAATATCGTCAAATTTCCCAGAGACACCTCGTTGGATAAGTCAAAGTAGAAATCCAATTTAGAGCCAATAATTTCTATAATTTTGTTAGGTTATCTTGCCTTGTCTATAATAAGGTGCATGAAAAGAAATTTTTGTGCAAGCCTTTTTTGTAGAATTTGTATTTTGTTTTATATCTGTGTAATAAATATTTGTACATTTCAAATTTCGCGTAGTAGTTTCAAGACTTGTTTATTGTATGCGCCTTTTTTTATTATAAATATCCCCCCCCCCAAAAAAAAACAATTTATCTTAGATGTACCTTCAAGCGTGTGCTATTTTTCGTTACAGATCAGAATGTTTTCCGATCATTTTTGAAAAAGAGAAAGAAGCAACGCTAAATGCCAGCGTCCGGTGTCTTCACTTCCTGCGTTCCATGCCTACCGTACCGCTCGGCTGTCAGTCACGTGAGCATGTATCTGATTAAAAATATTATTGGTTTTTACTTTTTACTAACACCACATTAATAATAGCAAATACAGAAAACTGACACGAAGCAGTTATTATTGAATCTTAAAGACTAGTTGTTTCGTGTCTAATTTCTCACGACAATCCAGTCGTTTCGCATTGAAAATGTTGGAGTCCTTCAATTTACAGTTGCATAGAGATTTGATTTTGTTTTTATTACTAAGTAATGCGGAAATATTTAAAAGAAAACAAAAATGAAAATATTTACACGAATTGAAGCATAAAAATTATCTAAAGAAAAGAAAATAGAAAAGTAGATGAATTTAAGAATATTTTTTTTCTGGGGACAGTATCGGTATGGTGGGTGGATATTATAATAAATATATTGAAATGGTTGCCATCATTGTGTGCCATTTCTCTACCAGTGCAAACAGAATAATGCCTATCGGCGCTAAAACTACAATTGGCGAGCTATTCAAAACCTATTCACATCTATTCCGCTCATTTTGCGCTAATCTCCCTGGAAAAGGCATGAATCCAACACCCTCTAGCTATGAGCTAAATAATAAGGCAGACTGGGTTCTCTTGTCTTAGATGACAAACAGTGAAGGAGATGGACAAAACTTTGAATTTAAAACCACCTGAAGAGGGACGGGCTTCGTCAAGGAAGAGGGACGAACTATCTTGTTCTTGACACACCCCTACTGATACGACTGCAATACATTACTGCCAATATTTTATTATTTATTTATTTAATTTATTTTAAATACGGTTTAAATTTTATTTTATTTATAATTTTCATTATCATTATTTTATATTTTATTTTTATTTATAATAATAACAATGTTCCTATAATTTGTCTCGATATATTTTAAAGATGTTCGAGAACAAGTCAATCAAGTAACAAGTTTCGTCGATGCTTCCAATGTTTACGGATCTTCTCTGCATGAAATGAAAGAGCTACGGTTATTTCAGGGAGGTGAGTCCATTTCAGCTGTCAGCATTTTTTAAAGGCATCGATTTTTTAGAGAACTTAAAACAATTTACTTATTTTAGTGCATCATTTTACTTACAATTATTGCTACATAGTGCACAATTTAAACAAATTAGCCGCAAATTATCAAGTAATTTTTTATAACCATCAATCGCTTATTGCCAACTAAGACGGTGTTTACATTTACATAAGTAGCGAAGTATTTGTTCTAAGTAACGCATTAATCAAAGTAAGTGCTGCGTAATTTGTCTCATTTAAAAAAAAAATCTTGGTTAGATAATTCATAGATTGAAAATCCTGTAGCTTGTGAGATAAAATACATACGTGTAGTTCTTCTTCTTTTAGATACCGTGTCCTTTGTAGGTTTGTCATTTCACCATTTCTCTCATTCACTTTACTGTCATGCTTGTTAGGTAGTTACTTGCTCTTTCCGCTGTTCCTCTTGCCTTCAGTTAAGTCCTTGTGAGGGTCAAATTTTCTAACCTTTCTTTTCTCATTATGTGTCACTTTCCGATTAAGTAAATAATGCAAAAAAAATGCTCTACTTTGCATTGAACACTTTTTTAAAAGTAAATGCTGCGAACAGTGGATTTTTACTCCTTCTGTTCCTTCTCTCATTTGATATATATATATATATATATATATATATATATATATATATATATATATATATATATATATATGTGTGTGTGTGTGTGTGTGTGTGTGTGTGTGATAAAAAATATACATATACGAATATATACTTGCACGTACATATATCTTTTTCTCGTGTTATAAATAAAGTGCTCAATGTTATATAACAGAGCTATTAAGTATATATTAGTGAATACGTAATCCAACGTCGATACATGAAACTCCAAGTTGTGCTATCGATGTTGGATATAATACGCATTCATATAGTCATTTCGTTCCTCTTTGGTGGATATGGAAATGGACTTCTTTTTTTTAAAAGGTATCGAACGCAAACATTCAGAGATGTTTTTGTTTTCAGGTTTGATGAAGATGGCACTTTGTGGTCCCGAATCCCTGCCACCCACTGACAGAAATGGAGCCAGTGAATGTGGAATTAATTCTGACCAAAGACAGTTTCCTTGTTTTTATGCCGGTAGGTCTTTTGTTATCTTTTAATAAACTGCCCCCCCCCCAAAAAAAAACATTATCTGGATTCCGAATATGTGTTGATCAATCATAATTCATACCATCAACACTTTAACATCAGAGCAGGAAATGATGAAGTGTCTAAAAAACACAATATTCTTTATTCTACATCTGTCTATATTTCTGACTATTTACACTATTTACATTGTTCGAACTGTTGTCCTCATCTTCATTGTCATATTCACGATGTTTCAGTTGTTGTACGCTCTAGCCTTCTTCAGATGATATTGGAATTTCGAACCGGACCCTTTATTCAGTCCATGGAAGTAAATTGTTCTAATTCAACGTGCCATTGCCTTTGGATATCTCAGTTTTAGTTAACTCCTCTTGATAATTCTACTCTCCAAGTTTTTGTTCCCTCACAACTTGATTGAACTCACAACTATTTAATTTAGTGATCCTAAAAGTGACCTGACCCAAAAAGTTGTGAGCAGAAGGCACCAAAATTTGCAGAACTGAAAACTGTATTATTTGACTTCCTTTACAGTTGTTGGATGGCTTGAAGTATTGATCTTCGTCACTGTACAAAGTGCATTTCAAACAAATGTTGGTTGCATTTTCAGTTTTCCTCTTCTATTTGTTGAATAAAGCTTCTTGTAAATATAGCGTGGAATGTGCAAAGTTTTATTTAACACGTAATTTGATACACGGAGACGCACTTTTGGTCGCAGAGAGTTTATCTGAAAAACAAATTAAAGATTTAATTCTTTAAAATAAAAGGAATTTATTAAATATTTCGAGGAAATTTTACGAAGGATTCTTTGGATAGATTGTGAAAACTATAAATGGATTTAATCTTTCCATTCTTCCCGCGAAAAAATCCATTTCCTTTTCTGTCCCGGCTTAGTATAGGCTCTCAACTATGTATGAAATCATATAAGCTTGCTGAAAAAAATGTAGTGGTTTTCAATTAGTTTAATTTATCATTACCCATGCCTTAGGACAGAGGTGGGAAAACTTGCTTAATGTCACATACGCTGAAGTTCAGATGTTAGGGAACCGTAAGTCATGAACAAAATTTACACACACATATTTTGTTAAAAGATTAAAGATGTATGCAATAATATTTATGTATGCAATTTTTTAAACTGTTAATTTTATTAGTTTCAGTAATCACAAAGCACACACACACACACACACACACACACACACACACACACATATATATATATATATATATATATATATATATATACCAAATGTTTTCAAAATGCTGACTGATGAATGTTTTAACTATATTGAGCGTATTTAATACGGTAATGAACTACGGGAATTTACCTTTTATATTAACTGTGATGAGAAAAGGAGTTTAGTCAACATATTTCAACGAATCGCATATCAGAGGTCAAAGAGACACATGTGGCTTGCGAGCCGCTGTTCGGCCACCCCTGCATTAGAACATCTGTAATGTCGATCCCTTCGGGGATTCTAGAATCAGATAATAACCTTATGAATGACCTTTTTTCGATTTTCTATTTCACAGAAAGTATCAGAATTTCGATGAACTTTGCTTGTCAACCATTTTTTTTAAAAAGATGCCATATCTTTTTGGGAGAGAGCCAGTCACGATTTTCCACAGCTTGCATCTCTTTGGTATTTGTGAATTCTTGGAAAATATAACGTTTTTCTGTTACCTCCTCTATGATTTTGAATTCAGAATTGTCCTAGATTGGTGACACACAAGGCTAGAGAGCACAATCTAGCTTGCTAGTTAGACCAGTTTTTATCAACTTTTTCTTACTTGTGGTCCATTTTTGGTATCAAAAAATTTCAGGCCCGCATTAAACAGTTTGTGTTTTTGTAACTTTGCGCCAGTAGAAAAAATAGAATTTCAAAGCTCACCTATTTCCTTTGGGCCAACTCCTGGTCCATTTAATGAAAATTCTCAGGCCCACTTGAGCCCACATTGAGAATTACTGATTTCGACTACCACAGCTGAGGCTTTGGTCATATGAAATGGATTCATTCATTTCCCAAGAACATGAAATGTGAAATGAACCTAACAGAGACCATTTTGGTTTTTCATCTTTTGCTTTCATTCAGAACCCACCCCCACCCCATTACAAAATATAATTACGTATAGAATAGGGTCAAATAGGGTCAAAATGTTTCATCAGTATAGAAAGTGGTGCGAAATATCTTTTTTTTTATAAACTGAATATTATTAACAATTTACGATAATCTAAAATGGCCGAAGACTTTTGAATGGTCATGTATTTTCCAAAAATAGTTTCCGGTTCTTTTATGATCATCGGTTAAGCAACGTCCAGCCTGGCCAGTACGTAAATGAGTGACTGCTTGGGAATACCAGGTGCTGTAAGCTTGGATGTGCGGGTGGTGTAATGATTAATTATTAATTAATTGGAAATTGGAGAGCCGAGTTCCAATTCCAGTCAGTTTCATTATATTCACTTACGCACAAATACCATTGAGAAAGGTATAAATCCACCTTTTTTCCCTTTAGCTATGGGTTAATTAATAGGACTTGTATCAATAAATCGTTATTATCTCCAAAAAATCCTTACAGTCAAAAAATAATTTCTGGCTTTAAATAACCTGCAAAAGGTTGATAAAGCGTAGAAAAACAAATGAACCAATCGATCAAAGTCTTCAAAAATAGTCATAGTTATGAGAAGCAGCCTAGTTGAGATATGCTTATCAATGGTCCAAGTGTATTTTACAAGCATGTTTGTATTGTATTAACCATAAAATTTCAAACTATGAATTTCTTACCTTATCACTGCGTTATCCACAATGGTTTGCCAATAATATGAAAAATGACGGTTATATAAAGGGCCGGATTATGCTTTGGGATAGTATCGGCGGCAGCCTAGGGCACAGGGTCGGATTATCTCTTGGGCTAGTATCGGCTGCAGCCTAGGGCCCAGGGTCGGATTATCTCTTGGGCTAGTATCAGCTGCAGCCTAGGGCCCAGGGCCAGATTATCCTTTGGACTAGTATCGGCTGCAGCCTAGGGCCGGATTATCCTTTAGGCTAGTATCGGCTGCAGCCTAGGGCTGGATTATCCTTTGGGCTAGTATCGGTTGCGCCCTACGACCCCCGCAAGCTTTTATAAAGCAGTGATTATGATTTTCTAGATGTGAAATCTTTTAACTAGTTTCATAAACTGAAATGATATCAATATGACAAACATATTTATTTGATTTTGCAAGAATCAAAGCAAGGAAAAGAATGTTTTACATTGTGTCATTGTTTCAAGTAAATAACGTGTTTGATTTGAGTTCAGAATATTTAACTTAGAAATGTTTAGAAAGCAATGATTTTAATTTTCTAGATCTTATAACTTCTAAATAGTTTCATAAACAGATTATCAGTTTTTTCTCTGCTTTCAGTTTGTTAAATCAAGTTCATAAAATTTAAATAGATGAAACTGAGTATGGGTCGTATGTTTCATGTCGAAATGTCAATTTCAAGACATGATTCCTATTCAAGTTGTTTGCAGAAGAATCTGTAGCAATCATTGTTTTAAAAAACAGTCGAGTCAGTACTTTCTGAGCGACTGTTCGGTTGTACTCTCTTCCTACGGACGGTAGGAACCCGAAGGAGGCTCCGCCGAAGGCGGAGCCTCCTTCGGGGAGGTAAAACCGGCCCTGAACCCGTTTATACGGGTTCAATGGGCATATTTTTGGCCGGGCCCACGGGCTCGGAATGCCCACGTTAAAAAGGCCTTGTGCCACATGACAGCCTCGTGGGAGGGTGACTGAATATCATCATTGTTTTAAAAAGAAAACTGATAATTTTTTATTTTTCTGTACATGTCAGGTGATCCGCGAGTGAATGAAAATCCAGCCCTTGCCCTTGTACACATAGTGTGGCTGAGGGAACACAATCGTATTGCACAGAGACTGGGTGAGATCAACATACACTGGGATGACACCAGGCTGTATGAAGAGACACGAAAGATTGTCAGTGCCTTGATGCAACAAATCGTTTACAATGAACTTCTTCCGCTTATTCTCGGATATGAAAAGGCCAAGGAATTTGGACTCTTGTCCGGGGTTGAATTTTTTAAGGGTAAGTTAAGACTCGGACAATAAATGAAGATAAAATGTTTGATGCTCACATGTTTTCATTTAATCAAGAAGCTAACAGCAGAGATTAATTAATTTTTTGTTTATAATATCATCTTTTGTTGGATGTGCGAGATTGTTCAGCATCTCTTAGAACAGAAAATAGAATTAACGTTCGTTCTTTCCTTGGAACCAGTAGACTCCCAGTGGAGTATAGGCCCTGAATCTCAACGCACTGCAAGCTCCATTTTTGAATTCAGAACTGTCCTTCTCTTAGTGTAGTTGCCACCTCAAGACTAGAGAGGTCACTCTGCCCTGCTATTTAACCCATACCTGAATTGGATCCATAACTTTTCCATGCAAATAACTGCTATGTCCAATTACATAGTTTTGTTTATGGCAATGTAAATATGCAACATTTTTTTCCGTTTTTTTTAAAGAACCTTACTTTGTAGATTTATTTTTGGTTAAAAAATGACGTGACACTATGGGAAAAAGTAGCATCCTTTAGGGTTTAATAAATTTTATTTTGTTTGCATCAGCATAAACATAATTTATCTTATATAAATATTTGGGCAATTCTTACAAAAGAATGGTGTGTCAAGAGAATGATTATTCCTTTGACACTGCTATCACTTTTGTTTATTTATGTGAACAAAGTACGATGTAATATTTATTATTTACTTTTTATAAAGTTTTCTTATTTAACATTATATGAGGAAATAAATTTGAAAAAACCTTTTATTCAAAATTTTTAAAAAAGTTCCAAAATTATCAAAATAATTACAATGCAATATTTATTAAATAATTATGAAAACAATTTTTTTTTTATTCAAATAGTTTCATATCTTTATTGCCAATTCTCAAAAATAATGTAAAAATTCACTTTCATATGTTTGGATTTTATTAAAATTCTAATCATCGCTTTTTAAAACAATAAACATTGCCGAAGGAGTCAAAAGTGTGTACAGTAATAGTGGTGTCAAGGGAATAACCGCCCTATTGACTTAACGTTTTTTTGCAGGCAGGAAGGTTAAACAAGGCTAAAATGTGATATTTTTAAAGCCTGTAACCCACTGTAGGATCGGTAGGGATCCCTGTATATAATTCAACTTGGCATAACGACATAACGGCTAAAGTATTCAGTCTATTCATCCAAAACTATAAGCTTTTCGTGAAAGAATTAGGGCAATATGAACATAAATAGCCTCTGTCAGAACTTGAACTTTGCTCAGAATCCGTTTTCTATTCTGATAACCATTGTGCCACCTGTAGCTCCTTTTCTGATAGTAACACTAGAAAAAATGATAGTTGGTATTATGTAATGATAGCAGTGATTGTATATAGAGGTTTATCTCTTGTTTCCTGTTTAGGATCGGGTTTCCGGTTCCTTCTAGTCTACTTCAGCTCTATACTCCTAACGCTCTTTCCTTCGTTAATATAACGTCACACAGCAATCCTCTATACTGAGTAGCACTTAGGCCTTACATTGGTTGAAAGTTAGTAAAAAAATTAAAAATAATATTTTTATATAAGAAGTGATGTACATTTTTTCTGGTTTTATTTACAGATTATGAGCCAAAGACCAACCCAACATTAGAGAATGGATTTGCTGCAGCAGCGTTTCGTTTTGGCCATGGAATGGTTTCTGACCAATTTCTATTTTTGGCTGGTTGTCCAAGTGCTCATTCCAAATGCAGTCCAGGGTCAATCCTTAATGGACCCAAAATCCAGGAGGATAATTTTGCTTCCAATTCTTTAATAGCCCCTCCTATGTGTCCATATATGACACAGAAAAATGTAAGCACCATGTTTGAAAATGTTGACGTCTTTCATCAAAGTGAAACAGAATTGGAATCTTTGCTTCGTGGTCTTTTAATGCAACCAGCCGAAGTGGCAACAGACACCATGCTTACGCCGGCTATTACAGAAAAGCTATTTGGAGACATGGACCTCATGGCTCGTAATGTTCAGAGAGGCAGAGACCATGGACTTCCGGGTTATAACAAATGGAGAGAATGGTGTGGACTTTCAGTGGCAAGAAACTTCCATTCAAACAAAACCGGTTTTATTGATCATAAAATAGAAGTGGTGGAAAGATTTGCTCAAGTCTATAAGTAAGTTTTCAATTTTACACTCGTAATATTCATTTTCTATGATACCAACCTGATTTTCATAAAAGATTAGAACTTCTAAAAGTTTTTCTATGAAAATTGACCAGCCCTTTTTTTTTCAAAATTATTTCACCCAAGCAAGGCAATAAAACCAATAGGATGTAAGAGGTTACTGACTGTTACAGAATATTGAGGAAAAAAGACTATTAAGGAGAAAGGACCATAAAAATAACAAGAATTAAGACAGAAGATAACAATTGATATTGCATTTAAATATTTGAAGATCAAAGTTGGCTGGGAAGCAAGAAGCTGGAGACAGTTCCACAATTGCGATAGAAGAAGCTGTTTGCATCGAACTTAGGGTTACATCTATCCATTTCAACTTGTAAAATAATGAAACCTTGCCGTCAGTCTAGTACTTAGATTCATAAAGTCTAGGCACCATAGCAGAAAGTTCATCAGAACAATTACCATGAAAGTATTTAAAAGTGTCATGGCCTAGGTTTCAAACATAAATAAAATTTGTATTTAAGCCGGGAGGCGAGATATGGTTTGGGATATGATTTCCTGGATTTCTATGAGTAAGGAATGTCTACAGGATGGGAATAATACACACAAAATACAATAACCAGTAAAAAAAAACAAAAAAAAATACAAAACAAAAACGACAATGAATACTTGGAGTTAATTTAACATAAATAGTTTCATGAACCTGAGAAGAGAAAAAGAGAAGATAAAAAAAAAAAGAAAGAAATAGTTTGGACTTGCATGCGGTGAATGCGACATATAACACATAAATTTCAATCATGTGAAGATAATCTACATATTACATAAGTGTATTTTGGAGTCAACATATCGACAGTTCTTGTAAAAAGGTTGACTCTTAGGGATAAGTTCATAACCATAGAACGTCTGAGATCACGGATAACGTCAGAATTCAGTGTCCGTCAGCAGATGTTAACAATTATCGAGGTTGATGCTTGAGACATATCTGAAATTCCTGGATAGGTTAAAATTGGTTCAATCAACAGCTTTTTTTGCGGGGGGGGGGTTACTTCATTATTCGGTCTTCTGTAAAGCAGGAGTTGGAATCCGTCTCATTCGGTTGCTGTTCTTCAACTGCCGAATCTTGAATTTTGGCGCCTCAGCGTCTCTCATTGGTTATGTGATCCAACACGGGGTTGAATTGTATGAAAATCAAGGGTCCAGCTTTTGTCCACCGATGCTGCTGATAGTGTAGGGAAGCATATCTACTCACTATTCTCATTCTGCCACATGTACAAGATGTAAAAGTGGTCAGAATGAAAGGAGAAAGGGAGAAAGAAAAAAAGAAAGAGAGGTGAAAAGAGAGAAAGACACAGATACGTGATTAGGAACTTCATTTCAGTTTATTTACTCCTTTCGTTACGATAACAACAAACGCACTTGTACGTTGCTTACACATTACAAATGGCAGAGGGAAGTTACAATGAGGCAGTGGGAAAAGGACTGAAGCTGAGATACCAGGTCAAGACCAATAACATTTCAGATTTTTTAGATTTTATCAAGACTCTCTAAATATATAGCAGGAACACCAAACCAGATGAGGTAGCAATATTCAAAGCAAGGACGAATGGTAGATTTATAAATATGCAAGATAGATTCTGTTGAGAAAAATTGTCTAGTTCAACACAGTACTGCGCTATTTATAAAATCTAGATACCATAGTGTAAAGTGTCAGAAAATGACCATGAAAGTATTTGTAGAAAAGGCACAGAGAAGCTACATTACACACAAAAGTTTTATCATTTAATTTAAATAAGTTAATAACGAATAAAATAAACTCAGATTTTATAGAAAGCAGGGAAAATTGACAAACAATGAACAAAATTAAATTTTTCTATTTTTCTTTTGAAACATTTAGCATTTTGGAAATTACTATCTGTTGTAACTTAGGGGATGTTACTGGATAGAATAATCAAACGAAGGTTGGTAATGAACGATAATACTTAGGGCAAGAACAACACATATAAGAATCACCAGCGGTGCGTAGAAGTAGTCAACTGCTAGAAATGAGTCAAGTGAATTCCACAATGAATCTTCAACTGCAAGATATCTACCAACCGCCCCACGCAGTCAGTTGCGGCACAAGGTCGAATTTAACGTAGGGTATCCTAGCCCGTAGGCTCGGCCAAAAATTCCACATAGACCCCGTATAAAACAGGGTCGGGTTGCTGTTTCCCCGAGACGAGATTCTGCCCTTCGACAGAGCCTCGTCTGGGGATCCTCTCTGCCCGAAGCCAGAAAGTTTGACCAGCACAGCTGGAGACGAAGCTCCGACTGCAGATCAACATACAGTATTTACTATTGTATTTATGTGAATGGGGAGTTACCCGTTATCGTCCGTAGGTATGCTACAACGCTATCAAAGTTAAATTAAAACTCTCAAATTATTGGAATAAGTTCAATGCTGTAAAATGTTTCCATACATATCTTCATCTGAAAACTTCAATTCATAGACAATTAGTTGGTGGGTTCATGAACACAACCATTTATTAAGCAAAAGATTTCCCAATCTTCAGTATCTTAATATCTATAAAACTCAATTTAAATATATATTTATTGATCAATCGACTTCGTCTCACTCTTTAGTGATGTTCTATTCGGTTCTTATGTTAACAGGATACAGTACTTTGCGCCATTTAAAGCTAACATGCGTTCATGTTACCATAACAATGGAATGTCTTATAGTGGCGTGAGGCTTAGGGGTTAAAATGAACAGTTGATTTACCCACGCCAAGAAGATTAAAGAAGGATTGTAATGATGAGGAAACACGTGGGTAGTGTTTAACAAAACAAGATAAAGAATTTATTTATGAATTTACACGCTTGAAGTTGTGTCAATAGTTCGTTTCAGGAAAATAAATCAGAAGTATTTAAACTCCGAAGTTTTAATGAATTGTCATGAAGCGGAAATGTTCATAGAACAGATTAAATGATCTGACACAAAATAATATTAAAAAATGTTTAAAACAAAGATAAGAGAATTCGTTGCTCACCAAAAGGATGTATGTTTTGCATATGTTCAAAAGTAGACAAAGAGAGATAATTTGAAATACATAATTTTCTTTGTAGAAAAAATAAATCCCGTGAGCTGGTTAGGGGCTGATAATATAACTGGAGGGTAATTTTATACTGGCAAAAACTTCAAAGCTGGTTGCAAGGGACTGAAACGAAACCTCTCCCATGACTTCAGACACGCTTCACTGATTAATTTAATTTTTTTCTTCATTTTATACCAAAAGGAATTTTGCATAGGCTCACTGTTTTCTTTTCTTTCTTCTTGGCTCAACGGCTAATTTTTGTGAAGACAAGGTATTCATTGGTCCAAAAATAATTTCACATAGACTCTCAAATTTATTTTCTCCTCCTTTTCATCTCACCGGTTTAATTCCTTCGAAGGAAAGGTTTTCATTGGTCCAAAGAAAATTTCACATAGGCCTGCGAATCCCTTTTCTTCTTCTTTATCCTCAGTCCTCTGAATTTGAAGGGAGTGGGTGAAGGGAGTTATTATTTCACACTCACTACACATCCTTATAAAACTAATAGTTTTTTTAAAAAGTGAACATGCTTTCACGTTACCATAACAATAGAATGTCTTAATTAATGAGATGAGCTTGTGAGGAGGAGATTGATATTTTTATTTTTACTAACAGGAAAAAAAAAAAGCTAAGTTAATTTAGTTTTGTAGATGTCTTTGTTTATGGTTGCCACTTCATAAAAGAGACAAATTTGAATTGTTTTGCATTAAACAGAACTTTGGATTGTAAAATAACATATGCCAATAGAATTATTTATATAATAATCCACCTATAAAAAGCACAATGTAAGGCTTATGGCCACATCATGTTGAAACACCTGTCCTCATATGATCACCAGTTAGGCAATGTCCCTACCTAGATGTGTGTTCTCTTGGGAATAACAGATGGAGTAAGCTTGGATGTGCAGGTGGTGCAATAATGGCTTGGAATTGAGCTGAGTTCCAATTCCAGTTGGGTTCGTTATATTCATTTACACACAAATACCTTTGGGAAAGGTAGGAATACACTTCTCTCTCCAGTTATGAATTAATTAGTGTTACCAACTGTACATTAACCAACTGTACATTCATGCTTACAGCATTCACCCATCTAGGTAGTGGCCAGACTTGATATTGCTTAATGTTGGTGATCATATGAGAACCATTGTTTCAACATGATGTGGCTGTAAGACTATATTGTGTTGTTATGGACCATGAAACTTGTGATAGCTAAACAAACAAGAAAATGCAAGAATGAGATTTTATAGGTGCAATGCAATTAGAGAATTGGTTAAAATTACAGTCCATGATGGACAGTAACATCAATGCCATTGACTTTGAGTCTATTTAGTCTGATTAAAATTTCAAGAGTATTTTTGGTAATTGCCTTTATGGCAAAAAGCAAAATTCTTCTTTAAATTTTTCATGTTGATCCTTTCTTTACATTGAAACAATGTGTGCAATAAAATATTAATCTTTATCACCAACTTATTATTAACAAAGAATTATTCCCTTTCAGTCATCCAGAAGATGTGGATTTGATAATAGGGGGTTTGACTGAAATTCCCATTGAAGGTGCCATCCTAGGCCCTACTTTTGTTTGCATTATTGGTAGGCAATTCAGGGAACTCAAATTTGGAGACCGTTTCTGGTATGAAATTGAAGGACAATTTACACAAGGTAAAATCTTGATTCTTTCAGTTGCATCTGAAGATTAGCCTGAAAAGTTTTAACATGAACATTTCCTTTATTAAAGCAGATTTACATTTAGTGTATTACATGTTTTCTTTCCTCTCACATTTATTAGACTGTATCAACTTTTGAGGGGAGATCCAATGAAAAAACACACCTTAAATAAATTTGTTTATTGTTTTGTTTTGTCAAATACTTTCACATTTTGCAATGTTTGGGGCTCAGATTTGAAACTATTTGACATTCTTTTGTCAAATAAAACCACTTAGTGAATATGAAAGTATTTAGCAAAACAAAAATTGTTGTCAGGATAAATCTATTAAATCTAAAAAAGGTAAAAATTGGTGCGAAATCCTGATGTGACCTCTCATTTTAAGGGTGAAAATTCTTTTCATTTTTCATTCAAAAATTTGAGTATTTTGAATGAAAAATGAAATTCTTTTCATTTTTCATTCAAAATACTCAAATTTTAGGAATACGTTTTCACAGCGTCGCCCACGTGACGACAACGTGACCATGTTTTAAACGGAGCGCTGATCTTAGAAAACTTTCAGTTATTTGTTTGGATAAGTCTTGTTCTTATGTACATCGTCTTTGTCATGTTGTATTGATAATGTTATAATTTATGAATATGTCCTGAAGATGGTTTATTAGACCGAAACGTCCGACGTTGACATATTAACATTAAAACATCATAATTGTATATAAGGATTTTTGTTTGTTTTTTCCGTATATATTTTTCTTCATATATATGTATATATATATATATATATATGTGTGTGTGTATATATATATATTTATATGTATATATATATTTATATGTATATATATATATATATGTATGTATATATATATGTATGTATATATATATGTATATACATATATATATATATGTATACACACACAAGGAGCGATTGGTAAATTGTCGCCATTTTATATTTTTAATTTGCTGCATGTGTCCATGTTTTTGTCGACTGCACAATATAGTATGGTCATTTTGGCCCTGTCTGTGACAAAAAGGAGCAACATGAATTTGGAAACAGTATGCTGTACTGCTTGGCATTCATACCGGAAGCTACAATACAAACATTTCAGAGTGTTTGGGTGTCAATCCTAGGATAGTGCAGCGGGTTCAGAAAGAGTTGGATGAGTCTAATGGTGATTATGAAGGTGTTTGGGGTGATTACTCATGATGGTGACATTATGCCTCCATTCATCTTCCCACAGGGCCTCAGACTCAATACAGAGGCCTACATCAAGTGCCTTGCAGAGCTAGTGCTGCCTTGGGTCAAGAGGATGGCTGCTGTAAGACCCTATGTCTAGCAACAGAATTCTATATCATGCCACACAAACAGAACCCAGTCATTGCTGTCAGACAATTTCTGCAACGACATCACCCCTTACCTCTGGCCACCTAATTTCCCAGACTACAACCCCCGTGATTATTATGTGTGGGGTGCAGTTGAGTGAGAGACCAACAAAACTTGTAACACCAAAGATAAACACAAGGCAAGGATTATGGCAGCATTCACCAACTTTAACAAGGAATAAAAGTTGTAGGAGATTCCAAAGTTGTCTGGAGGCTGTGGTTGAAGCCAATGGTGATTTTATTGAATAAATTTACTCTGTAGTATTTCAAGATATTTTTGTGTAATTTTGGTAAATATATCTGTTAAAATGAGATGATGGTGTTATTTTTATTTTTGTGTAATTTAGACGACAATTTATCTATCGCACCCTGTATATATTTTAACAATTTTTGTAGATTAGGAATGTCTAATAAATGATAAAGTCACAGCTTTTGTCATTTTAGATGTGGGGTGTGCTGTTCATGATATAGTGTCAAATCAATCCTTTACTTCTTAAAGGAGTTACCTGTACTTTGTTTTTAATTACAAATGTCATGTTTGAAACTGTTCGTTATTGATAACTGTGTACTATTACAAATTCAGGAAAAAGGATGATATCAATAGTATGCAAATATCAATGACATAAGTTTTAAACTTGACATTTTGAGGTATGGTGGAGTAATTGAATACAGTTTGGATTGAGGAATTGGAGAGCAACTTTGAATTCCAGTAGAGTCCATTACATTCACTTATATGCTAATACTCTTGAGGAAGGCATGAATCTAACTCTTCTTCCCCCAGATATGGATAAGCAGCAGGACAGACTGGGTTCTATTGTCTTGAGTGGTTACCAGTCTAGAAGGAAAACTGAATTCAAATCCAGCCTGAAGAGGGTTGGGCTCTATCAGGCTGTCTTACCATCTATGACCCTGATGGGTCACAGGTCTTGTAATTGTGATCTGTAAATAAAAACAAAGTATGGATAACTTTAAGAAGTCAGGAATTGATTTAATACTGTATTGATATTATGAACAGGTCTCCCCATTTCTAAGATGATTAAACAAAATTGTTTTTTCTTTGATTCTAACAAATAAAAATTTTCCTTTTTTTTATACAAGCAAACTGGTTAATTTTAAGTAGGGCTCAACATTGTATGGTTTTCTTTGCATAGCAAAGTTAGTGTTGACGGGATCCCAAGCCCTTGTTTTAAATTAACTGTAAAATTGGTGTATAAGATGCTCTGAAAATTGAACAGCTTAATGAATATTTCTGTCACGAGTAGATTGCTATTTCTCACAGGTTCCATTTGACGAAGGCTGAAGAATGGGCTGAAGAATGGATATATATATTATATATATATATATATATATATAGGTACCTCCAAAGATTTGCTAAAAAAATGAGCATACATGATGAAAAAAATGCACCAAACTTAATTAAAACAAAGCTTTATCATCAAAACTTATACTAAAAGGAAAGACCTAAGGATTTTTTAAATTTTAAAAATTATATACATACTTTTTAGAACCTTCAAAATGCTGAGAAAATTGTAAATATGGCTAAAATTAGCAATTTTAAAGAACTCATTACAATCAATTAAAATTCAGTTTGAAATAAAACAAGGTATTTTGCTTCTTGAAAATATTAAATTTAATCTTGAAATTAAAACTAAAATAAAAGCTTCATTTTTTTATTTTTTATTTTAAACTTTAATTACCGCTTTTGTTTGGAGGTGCTCACACACACACACACACACACACACTCTCTCAAGTTATTAAGCAAATCATATGAACTTCAATAATTCAAAGTTGGTTTGAAGAAAATTGTCAAATTTTAAACAATCAATTTAGATGTGAAAACAAAACCAGAGTTAAACTTTAGGTAGTATCAATATATTTTATTGTAGGTATCTGATGTATTCTAAAAAAATTACCGTCCAAAGTTATTAGGTGAAATCAAATAATCACATTTTACTTCAATAAAAAGGTAATAAAATCCTCAAAAATTGATCAACACCTATAATAGAACAAATAACAAACACATAAGATAAGTTTTACATTTTAATATAGAAACCCTTCTTCTCAACAGCCAGTAATCAATAGCCATTAATTTTTTTTTTTCTTTTTTACTTCAGCAGGTTCAATTTCTGACATGGTGCTTTTAATTGCTTCCCATAGGTCTGCTTTGCTGTTATATTGTTTACCACATTCATACAATTTCATCTTCTCAATTGACCATAGATTTTCAATCGGATTCACATCAGGACTTGATCATGGCCATTCCATTAAGAATTCATAGGTAAGCTTAGATACATGAGAAGGAGCATTGTCATGCATAAATACACACTTCACTTTGAAACTGCAAGACTGGGACTTGTACCATGCAAAGAAAGTCTTGTTCATAAAAATCGCAGTAGTTAACATTGTTCAGTTTAACTCCTTCATCGACTTTGAATGGTCCAATAATGGTTTGGTCAACAATTCCAGCCCATCTCATAACACTACCACCTCCTTGTTGCCTTCTTTTAGCCACAGGCACATCTGAATTGGATAAAATCCATCCTTTGGCTCATCCATCAAATGTCATGAGATTTGTCTGAAAATTATTTTTTCAAAGTCAATTTTCATATTATTTCTTGGTCCAATTTTGATGCTTTAAAATATTTGCTTTAGTGAAATTTTTTTTTACAGACCCCAATTCACAAAGTATTCTACACCTTTTGTCTTTCTTGACTCCCTCAATTCTAGCCTTTTCAAAGATCTGAGCACTGGTCAAAAGTGATTGTTTTGCTATCACTTATTTTAGTTTACGGTCATCTCGAGGAAAAAGTTCTTAAAGCCTTTTCCTTTGCTTCAAGTTCTCAACTTACTGATATTTTCAACAGCCTTATCATTCGATAATCTCTGCAAAGCATTTTTGATCTCCAATGTGGACATTCCCTCACTCAACTTTATTATTTTGGTTTATGTTTCAACATATATTACGGACAAAAAGAAAAAAAAATATTACATTTCAGGTCTTAAACTAATATTAGTTTAATCTGCATACTAACTTCAGTCAGTCCATTTTCATAAATTTCAAATATCTCAAAAAGTAAGAAACTTAAAAATGGCAGAAAATTCAAATATTTTACTAAGAGTGGAAATGGATGAATTTAAATTTGACAAATATTGATTCAAAACGTTTTGTTATTGAGGTTTATTTGATTTGCATAACTTCAGATAGATTATATATATGAGTGTCTAAATAACATTGAATAAACTGCATCATCTTTCAAATTTGAATAGGTCTCTGATGAATAGTTATTACAAAGATTTGTATATAGTCAGACATCTGTAACTTAATTGTTCAGGGACAAATGTGTGGTCAGAGGTATGAAATCTCTAGTTTTTGTAATGCTAAGAAATTTACACACTGTACAAATGACATTTATTGATATTTTCTAGAAACTATGTCTGAAATCTCATTTTCTCTATGTAATCCAAACAATTCACTTGCAGCCTGACTTAGAATTTTTCCGTATCTGAGCAACATACCATTTTCACTCAAAGTTGTAGATAATAAGCATCAAAATAATCAGAGACATTTTCTGAATTTTCTCTTTGTAGATCAACTTCGAGAGATTCGGATGATGCATATGAGCCATGTTCTCTTAAACAATGCTGGCATTGAATCTGTTCCAAAGTCTGCATTTTATAAAGGATCCAATCAGTGAGTAGTTATTCTTGTTTTAAAAATTTAAGTCTTCAACTTTTTTTTTAGATTCAACATATGAATAAGTCAGATTTCTTGACTCAAAATGAATTAAGAATGGTTAACATTTTTTTTATTAGAAAAGAGAGAGAAATTTGTTGCTTTAATTCATTAAACTTGTTAATACAAATTTTACTGTGAAAACATCGACTAATCAATGTAGGTATGATTCTTAGAATAAATTGATATAAGCAATATATTGTATGATTTTCACCTTATAATATCCAGTCTTTGTAAAAATAGGGATAACTTATTTTGAAGGCATCAGGTTCTGCAAACAAAGTGCAGTATAATGTTTTATAAATAAATCCAAAGGTTATGGCCACAGAAACATTAGATTAACACAATATCTCATATACCTGAATAAATTATTTTACAAGTTAATACATAACAAAAGCCCTCAATGCCTGTAGGCCTAGGGCTGCTGCCTAGTTGCCTCTACTTCATCAGTGTTGATCTTCTCCACCCACATGGTGTTGCAGTTTTTGATCTGAGGAAGTCTTAGGTGAAGTTGGTCAAAACACATCAACAGCAGCAAGCAAGGTGGATTAGTTACAAGAAGACTTTTAGAACAGACAACCAACTCTTGTTTTATACAAACAGCAACAAAAGGTTACTATTTATCAGATTAACCCTTCCTGATTGCTCGGTGATGGGGGTCTACTCAACGATGGCTAATCTGAGAGTTAGTAGGTGTTGGTCTTATTCACAATATGTTGCAACAGCACCACCTTGAGCTGGTGAAGAAAAGTTAGTTCAATAATTTAAACATAGAAGTTTAGTCTTGGGCCTGTAGATCAAGTTGGTTTCCAGTTCTTTTCTTGTTTCACCAAAAGACTCTTATTCTTGGATTTCTTTGCATTGGCTTCTAGGTACCACCTGTTTACTGTTGAAATAGTTAAATGCAACTACCACTTCGGTTCCAACAGTTTCTTTTCTCATACTTCATGCCTGTGTAACTCCCTCCTGTTCAATTGCCTCCCTGATAAACACAATCTTAAAAAATTTAAATGCAACATCAATTGCCATCTTCTATCTTTCTGAATCCCGTTCATCTTTTGCTCTTTCCTCAATCCTCCCTATACTCCGTATTTTTTTCTTACTTTCACTGCCTGTAATCCACTGCATACTAGTGGGATTCCCACCTTGCTTAGGGGTGAAATGATTAAAAAAAAAAAAAAAGGAGGGTTAGCAACAAACCAAGGGCACCCTCCTGTCATACGAAGGTCCAAATTAACCTCAGTTAATATACTATCAAGGCAAAAAATGTGAATGTGACTAAAAAACAAAAACATTTTTGAATTTTGGTTAACATCTGACCTAGTCTAGAGTCAGCTAGTTTATTTCAACTGTCATTTTTCTTGCGATAAGTGTTGATTAAAAATACTGTTAATTCACAAGTTCAAACCAAGACAATTTCAGATATTAATTTTATTGTAATCAAATGTTTCATTTCTTCAAAAACTTACTAGAGAGAAAAAAAAAAAAAAAAAAAAAAACAAACTCGAGTGTACTTTAGGAATGCTAATAAAATTGTATATAGATTTTATATAGATTCAGTTACTTGTAAAATCCACACTAGCAACAGTTACAAATATGGATTATTTGATATTCTAGAATTTTTAGTCTTTTATTTATTAATTTTGTTAACTTTTCTAGTTTCAATTTAAACATTCAGTTTTTATTATTCTCACCTCCATTTCAGTTAATGATAGAGACCAAAGGTTTGGAATAAATATCTAGATAAGCTAGGGTCAGTTCAATTTTGGGTTATGTTTGCAAAGTGGGAAAGAACATTGTCTTGGTTGTGATGACTCAAAAAAATGTCTTGCTCAAGAACTTATAATAATTCTTTGCATTTACCTTGAACAATCAACTTTGAGAGATCTATAATTTTACTGCCTACAATATGAGGCCAAAACATTTCTCTGTTGTTTTATAAAGTTGGGTTAGTTGTCTATTTCCATGAATAGTGCAACTTCTAGCCTAGCCAGCAGGTTCATCCAATGTAGCTCTCCATATATCACTAAAAATTACTGTTGAGAAAACAGTTTTCAGTTACTTCTTTGCATAACTTAGAAGGTTAGTAGTTTGGTTGTTTTTAGATCTTAGCTTAGTTTTTAGTATTATGCATCTTTGAATATTTTTTCTTTGCTGGTCAATTACCTTTTAATTTTTCTCAAATTCCTTTTGAGACATTTTTACAGCCATTGTTCTTATCGTAGCCATGTTTTTAATTTTGTTTGCGATTTTTGATCAGTTTTTTTCAAAATTTCTAACATTATATTCTCATCAGAATATTTTTTTTTTCATAAGGTTATATCTTTCTTACAAGCCATTGCAATCTTTATACCTTAAATTAAAAAAAATATTGATAATTATAGCCCATAAAATATGATGAAAAACTCTTGAGTTACATAAACCTCACCAAATAAATAAAACAGCTAAGTTGAAAATCACAATATGATAAACTTTATTTAGAATTCTCATTTTTTTTTTTTTACTTGTTAGTGATTCCTTTTCTCCACATTTTGTTTTTAGTGGGAAATAATTATTAAATTTAAATATTAACATATTTGGTAGATGAAGGGAGACTTAAATGCTGGTAAAAATAATCTAACTTGCCATATTTAAAACTCATTTTCTTTAGCTGGTAATTTTTGCAATTCAACACTAACTCTTTGTACATAAGCTGCACATGCCAGCCTATGTATTTTTATGAATGGTAATTATATTACATACCTAAGAAAGTTTATTTCAATATTCGAGAAGATTACATGCAACTTTATCTAAAATATTTCAAGAAAAATATACAAAGAAAATAATTTAGAAGGAATTCAAGAGAAACACTGCCATTCCTGATAAGAATATTGAATACCAAAATTAGACAAGCCATGCTTGGTTATTTACAAACAGTTATGAAATGAGGACTCATGGTTTCATAATAATAAATTATTTCAGTCAAATTCTGATTAAAATATTCATAAAGTGAATATAAAAACATCAAAGCTCCACATCCAATTCAACACCGCAGTAAAATCTTTGAAGAGTCAATTGAGATAAGGGCTTTGGCTCATCTAGTAATGATGTTTGATATAAATGTGATCAAAACAAAACCTTTTCATTTTTTGGTTTCAGTAACCCTTTCATAACTAGTGTGGACCAAATCCAATTGGAGCTGTCACTTTGGAAAGAAGATGATGAGAGTTAAACCAAATAAGGGTAATGTATCAACTCCACCTATTAAAAGAAAGACATTTGACATTAGGGAGACTGGGAAAAAAAAAAAAAAAAAAAAAAGTCAGATTGTGCAGCACATAAAGCAAGCATTTTAACAGAGGCTGAGGTTTATTGCTGTAAGCTGAGAATTTAAAGGGAAGACATTTGACAACAGAAGAAATAGCAAATGCTACGTGAATTTGTCTACTTTGATGGTCAGACCAACTTCTGGACGTGTTTTGCGGCCCTCATTCACAGGGGACTTGTCTTTGGTTTCAGATTGCACATTGGATGGGTCTGACTGTGATCTGAAATAAAAAATATCATCTTTCCTTTATTAAAGTCCAAACAACAAAGGTTCTAATTATGAAATTGCTGTTATTTATTTTTTTTTTAGAGTATTTTCTCCCAATAAATATAAAATTATTTTAAATGTCAACAGTTTAAATATTTCAACATCTACTAAATTCAAATATCTTTAAGTTAGTCAAAGTTTCTTGACTAACAAGTTCATTCACTTTTTAAAAGTAAATAAATATTATAAATTATTTTTATTTTAATAAAGAAGCAAAAAACAAAAATTATTTCAGGAAATTAATGATCAATTTTGTTGGTTAAATCTGCATTAAATGCCTATTTGTATTTCCAAAGATACTTACTCCTTAAGTTTGGGTTGAATTGGCTTCAAGAATTCTTTTCTTTTCAGGTCATCGTCTTCTGTAGCAAAATCATTCATGTCATTTGGTTCTTCCAGAATATTCTACAGAAGAAAACAAAATGGCTGACATTATTATTGTTCAATTCAGCAGTTTGACATTTTTCTGTTATGTAAAACATTCTATTGACTGCAATAAAAAAATTATTCTAATAAATTTATTCATCTGTCTTCTAATACTCTATAATAAAGTGTTGGGGAGGAAGAAAAAGAATTCTGAATTGTAAGAGATTGAAGTTCACAGAATCAAGAGATAAGCATTCTAACTCTGTAAAAAGTGACTATTCGTTCTAAAAGACATCAAGTTAGGCAAGTTTTAATATTGATTACTTTGAAGTATTACATAATTATTTTTTTTTTATGTAGTGTTGTTAAAGTTGGTGATGTAAACCTTAATAATTGTATTTCAAAGAACTATCAAAAGATAGTGAAACTATTTCCTCTTGATACCTAATAAATATGCTTGTAAAATCTGACTGTACTAGAAGAAGCATAGAAATGGGACATGAATGAAGTTAATGATAATTAGTCAGTATATTTTATCTTACCTTGGCACCAATTACGTCTCCATCAGAAATAAAAAAGGGAGCAGATTGGATATTAGGTTTTTGCTGACTCTTCCGCTTTGAACGAGCTGTTTGTGTTTTCTAAATTTTAAAAAAGCAAATAAAGAGAACTAGAGACAAGTTTAGCAAGTATTAATTCAATTAATTTTTTAATTAAATTTTCTTATATAAAAGGCACTGCAAACAAATATTTGACTTCCAGTGGAGGGATAACAGATTGTTTCATGCCTTTTAATACAACCATTATCATTTACTCCAAATCTTTTTGAAATCATACAATTTTTAACAAGCATTTTCACTTCTTTTGTTGACCAATATTTGAAAGGATGTGTAAGTTTAGGAAGATTAAAATTCACAAAGATGGCACAAGCATTGCACCATTATATTGCAATTTAGTTAAAAAAATATCTCAGCCATAACAGTTTTTGAGTCTTTACTAGTTGGAGAGCAGAAGAAGAAGGAAAAAAAAAAAAAGAGAGAGAGAGAGAGAAAAGCATGGATTAGTGCAGACCTTGTTATTTTGAAGAGGTTGCTCATTCAAGATGAGCCATTCACATCGAGAGGGAAAGTGCTTGGCCAACATCATATTCTCCACAGGGATGATTAGTTGACTTGACACTGTTTTCTCTAAATCAGAGATTGATGTCCCCTGTGAAGTGTCCCAGATAACTTCTACAGGTTCTTTGTATTCACGCTTGTCACACACACGCTGTTGTACTGTCAGGATTAGTTCTTCACTCCTTAAAAAACAAGATTTTAAAAAATGTGGACATAAGTAACAAGTGGCTAGGGGAAATTTTGCTGAGAAGTTTTTATTGAATCATTTCAGAAAATACTGAAGAGGCGACAAAAGCTTCCATCAAGAGGCCAGATTATTCAGAATATTGTCGTCTTCTCTGTATTGATAAAGAGCTGAGGTTTGTAATATAGACAGATGCAAAATTCCATAGGATTGAGAAGAATGAGATCAGAATAAAGATCAAAATATGGAAGAAGATGGAATCTTTTCTTGCTTCAACAGCAAACAACATCAAGCAAGGAAAAGTTAAAGTCACATGATCGAAATTATGTAAGAAAATTTAAGATGCAGAAACAAACTTGTAAATAATTTGAACTTGCAAAAATTTTATTTTGTCAACAGATTGAAAAACTAGAATTTTTTTTTTTAAATTGAATTGAGCCTTAAATTGTTCTTGTTTCACTTTGTAATGTTTAAAAAAAAAAAAAAAAAAATTCAAAATTAGTTTCATCATCAGAATAAAAAAAAATAGGAAATCAAAGAACACAAATAAACATTTGACTTTTAGTCATGACCATATTCAAGAAGATTGCAAAAATAATCAATTTAAATTCAAGAATACAGAACAGCTCACCCAAATTTTATATATATAGTAAAAGATTACATTTCAGCACAGAAAATAAAAAACATTACCGTAAATTTTCTTCAGAAGCCAAAATCTGCACTGCAATTTGACAAGAGGTCTTCAGCTTTAATTTTCTGTACAGATAGAAATTCATATTGTTTCAATTTATTTTTTAAACATGCTTTTAAGTTGAAACAAATTTTATTTCATATAATAAAATATTAACTTACAACTTGCATAATTACCGTGTATATTTTTAAATTCAGAGTTTATTGATTGCACAGATGTTGTGCAGTTCAAACATTAAGTGTTTTTGAAAGAGATTCAGATTTTCAGCTGCATTATTTGCAACAAAATCAATGAATAGTTTGAAGAGCTTAAAGCAATGGTGAGTTTTGTGAATGAGTCACTTAAAATGATTATTGCTATTAAACAAATCTTTGAAATTGTGATAAGAGATCCTTCTGCAATTCCTTTCATAAACTTAACCAAACATTTGTTGTAAAATCTCACTTCAAAAATTGGATGCTGTTGTATGAATATAGAGAATGTTTTGTTGAATAAAGTGGTCTCTGAAGATTTTGTTAAGTATTTCTTGAATATTTGTTGATACCGAAATGAATTGGCCTTCTACTCACTGGAGGGAGTTGTTGAGCCCCTTGAGTACAGTAGTGAGTCTTTTGTTCTCCATTAGCCTGAGTCGAAGCAGGTGAATACTTGACACGCCTTGTTCACTAAAATAGGGTAAAGCCAGCACTTGGCTCTTCAGTTCTTCCAAACTGGCTTGTTTGCTGATTTCTATAGTGCCAACATTGAGTGGCTCTTTCTTTGAAACAGATTCAGTGCCATTCCAAAGAGCTGAAACAAATTCATTTTGTCAAATTACAACAGTATATATTATTAATTTTAACAAATTTTTATGAACAGTAAATTGCTTAAAAAGTTAAATTTAAAAAGAATAGATTTTGATATTTTGTAAGAAAGCCAAATTATGAGATAAAATTAAGACTTACTTTGGAACTTACTGGTGATCCAAGACAACATAGTTGTTTCCTCACTGATATAAGTTGGGAACAGCCACACTGAGATATGTACAAACCCCTTTAACAAGAATAAAGACAAATTATAGTTGCCAATAGAAAGATAACTACCATAATATCCATTTCAGAAACTTAAGTAAAAGACATCTTTTCATTTGTTTAACACTATTCAAACCATTTAAATTATTAGCTAGAGACAAGGCAATTCGTAAAAAATTCCATCATCAGGTTAGAAAACAAATTACTCTTAATTTAAAGGTATAAAAATGTATTTAATGATGTTGATGTATGTAAAATAAATCTGGTTTTAAGCTTCAATGAATAAAAAGATTTTATGATATAACTTTCTAGAAAATAGTGTTAAATTGTGTTAAAAATATTTGAATCTATTTTAGTAGCACAGAAGAAAATATTTTACATTTTAATATATTTTACAGATTAAGCCAGCGATTCTCACTACTGCACTCTGAAAGGTAGCCAGGTGTGCACCAAGTTAATAGAAGAGTAATTTATGAATTATTCTACTAAATATATATATATATATATATATATATGTAAAAAAAAAAAAAAAAAATCATCTTTATTTTTAAAAAGCTAGACACCAAGCCCATGGCTGTCATATCTAAGTCAAATCTTTATCATTTGATATTTTTAAACTGGGTGCTAAATCCCATAAAAAGAAAGAAAGAAAGAAAGAAAAAAAAAAAAAAAAAGAAAAAAAAAAAGATTCTTGATAAATCTCTTTAAATGAAAAGTGTACTGCTAAGCTTTTTTAGGAATGCTAAACCAAAAATTCATATTTTCAAATTTCATCACTATTTTTTCCTTATTAAAATTTAAAATGCGCCCTAGAATATTAGTTATTCTACAAATGTGTCCTGAGGTAAAAATGATTGAGAAACACTGGATTAAGCCATCAAATGAAATTTACTCTCATTTGATTGTTTAATCTATTTAGAGGAAAGTGCTTGTCAATCAAAATACTTGTCTAATCCTTTAGCATTCAACATGCCCAAACCAGATCTGTAAATATCTCAAAGCGTTATTTGCTATGATGTTATATATCATGACAGAATATACTTGGGGTGTGTTATGGTGAGTTGAACATTGAGAGCCGATATTTACAGGGTAGGTTGAATGCTGAAGGATTAAATATAAATAATTTCAAGAGACAAATATTCTCTTGTGAAGTGCAAGAGGCACTTACAAGTATTAAATAAAATACAATCTACCAAATAACAGAGGAGGTGGATTAAAAAAGGAAAATCAATTTGTAGCAGAAAAAGAATTCTGAAGAGAGGTCTCAGATACAGACCTTTGGTGGTAACTTGCCATCTTCACATAGCAACTTGTCACCATGACTGACTTGGCAATCCTCTAATGTTGCCGACAACTGATCCAAAAGGTCATCAGGAAGATCACACCAAGTTGTCTTCCGTAAATGCCAACCATCTTCTGTCGACAGAGAAAACAACAAAAACCATCTTCATTTAATAATTGAGTCTATTTAAATGTATAGTGATAGAAAAATAAAAAGTTCACCATTTCAAAAATAAAATAAAATAAATAGAAAACTAAAAGTTGGCAAACCATTTTTGGTTTGCCATATAGAAATAAAAAGAAAAAAGAAAAAAAAAGAAATAAACAAATAAGCCAAAAGGTCATCATTCGTAAATGTAGGTAAAGTAAAAGGTATTGTGAAATGAGTCATCTGTGAACCAATCAGAAAGCAGGAGACAATTTTGAAATGAATTCCTTTGTCTCAGAAAAGGGTATCAATAGAGACAACCAGGCAAACGTACCAGTGGGTCGATGAAATACTTTTGTCTGTTTTTATCATGCTCTACATTATCAGACACCCAAAAATCCCATAGAGAGTCAAAAGGATTACAACTATCAATGACATACATACACATTTATGAGGACCCTCTTCTCTTTTATGCTAAAGGACTTAGATGTTGAAATAATTTGGTCCATTCTCCCAAAACTTACATTATCAAGACACCTTAAATCCCACAGACAGTCAAAAGGATTACTACTGTCAACGACATACATACATACACATTTACAAGGACATTCTCTTTTATCCTAAACAATTTAGATGTTCAACTTTCTGGTATGAAGTCTTTGAATATTATATATATTATTTTAAGAGAGAAAATTTTATCAGTACATACAAAATGTATCTTTGTATTCATTTTTAATAAGCTAAAAATTGGTGTATATTGGGGTTAAGGATGTTATCTGAAAATAACCACCTGTAAACTCCCACATAATCCGACAAATGTAAGGAATACATTAAATATTAAGATTTTGAAGAAACTCTTCTTTTCAAAATTTTAGAGGAAGGAAATAAATATATATATATATTGCAAAACAGAAGCCATTCCCAATTTCTCCTAATTATTCTAAGAATATAGTCAAATAATTTAAGGAATAATTAAAGAGTTATTTATTAACCAATACTGGCCATAGATAATGATGTTCCCTAAAAAGATATATTTGTTTTCTGCTTTTAAGTAGACTTAACATGAAGATCTTTTAAAGTAAAAAATTCTAAATACCAATTTTAAAATTGTCCCTGAATATTAAACTAAATAACACAAAGAAATGCTAAATGTAGAGAATTCATAAACAAATACAAAATGCTTAGCGAAAAAGATTTAATACAACAGATGCTCCAAAAGTAATGCATCTCACTTAAAACTGTTGTATAGAATGTAGTTTATGACAAACATTGCTGTCTCCACTGCCTATGGTCACATCCACTGTTTGGTCACCAGAGATGTACAGAATGTGTTGATGTCAATAGGGGCAATTTTTTTTCTGCATGAAGGAATTCAATGAAACACCAGTGGTTTGTATGCACTTTCATGTCAGGTGCTGTTTTGCTAGACTGCCACTCAGCTGTAACAAGGTAACAAAACATCATGGGAGAGAGAGGTTCAGTCACTAATGCTATACTGGCAATGTCTTTCTGATATTGTAGCCCAACAGAATAAACATAGGGAGTATTACTTTATACAATTAACTTGCTGCAACAATATCATTGATATGGGCAGCTTTTCCTTCCACTTTGACACATTGTCACTACAAATTGGTGACCATTGGCAGATTTGTAATAAACTGTCCCATGATGACTGTTCAAACTTATATTGGAGGTAACAACAAGTAAATAGCATTTAAAACTTCAGGAAACATTCGCATGTACACACACACACATATAAAGTTTTTATTTTAATCAGTTTCAACCCATGCAATACATTAAAACCACTAAGAGACAAGGGGTTACTAGGTGTGGAAGAGTTAGGGACAGACACATTAATAATGAGTGGGAAGAGAAAAGAGTAATCAGGAGGACAGTAGATAGCAATTGACATTGCATTTAAATTTTTGCAGATTAAAGTTGGCTGGAAAGCATGGAGTTAGAAAGGAGTTCCACAAGCAAGAAGTGTGAGAAAAGCATTAGCATAGAACTTGTGGTAAATTGATGAGATCTTGATGCCAGTCTAGTACTATGTTTAAATTCAAAAAAGTCTAGGTATCATAGTGAAAAGCTCATCCGAACAATTACCATGAAAGTATTTATAAAAAAAGGCACTGAAAGGAAACCTTACAGCGTTGGGAAAGTGACTGAAGTTGAGCCACCAGATCAGGACCAATAATATTGCTGATTCTTCTTTAGATTTTATCAAAGAGCTCAAGGTAAATAACAGAGGCAGCAGACCATATATGGCAGTAATATTCTAGGCATGGGCGAATTGTAGACTTATACATATGTAAAATATATTCTGGAGAGAAAAATTGTCTTGCATGACCCAATGAACCAACTTTCTTAGCAGCTGACTTAGCAATGGATTTAATATAGTCTTCTCACATCATATCAGCTGAGAATGTTAGACCAAGAAAGTGCAAGGAGTCACTTAATGGAAGGCCGAGAGGGGTCTCTCATATGATTAATACAGAAATTTAGTTTTAGAGGCATTAAAATTAACAAGCCATCTTTTGCCTCAAAGTGTGTGTGTATGTGAATGAAAAAAAATAATTTCGTTACGGAAGACCCAAGTGTTTTCTTTTTCTTCTGAAATCTTCAAACTGAATATTTACATGAAAATAAATTTGAATGAAGAAACAAATTTAACATTAATGAATCCAATTGGATTATTTTAGAACAATTAAGATGTTTAACCTCCCCAATTACTTTATTGTGCATTTATTCAATTATTCTAATATATAAAAGTTATGCAAAAGGTAAGTAATGTCTCCTATTTTATTATTTTGGTGCTATAGCAGTGAAGATTGAATTTTTCTACCAATAACACACAGTAATTTTTGTTGTTACAATCTGGCAAAATTGCATCTGACACGAAAGTACATATGGAGCAGAGTTTTCATTGAATTCTCCCATGTGAAAAAATAAATTGTGCCCAGTGTCATTCATTGATTGCTGAACATTTACAGAGTGAATGTAAGCACAGTTAAACAATGGATAATGTGACGTGTATAACAAATCTCTATTCCAGGCAGTCCTGCATATTGACCCATAAAATGAAGAATGTTGCTAAAATGCATAAACAACAATAATAATAAAAAAAAAAAAAAATTAAGCTAAAATCTTACACTACACAACAGTGTTATTGTGCTCCCTTTATTATTGTAGCATTAGTGGAAGTAAAATTGGAGGCACCATTTTTGGAGCATCTCTTCTATTATCAACAACTGATGATAATTTCTTGTGTACAGATAAACTTAAAAACAAAAGCCCACAACACAGTTTAATCATTTTTTTTTTTTTTTTTAGTGTCAAATATTGAGGTTTGGGCTCACTGACCAGGCAAGAAATCATTCCATTGTGATGAGATGTATGCCATGCAGTCTGCAACAGTTGAGCCTTGATTCAGTGTCACCTCCAGGTCTGAAACGGTCAACTTTGGATTGGCAACAAAACTCACAAATACAGTTATCTGAAATATGAAAGCAAATGATTTTGGTGAATCTAAAATGATTTAGAAAGCAAACAAGGCATTGAAAAGGGGCTTGGGAGGGAATGAAGAAAAGAAAAACTGAGGCATACATTTGAATATTATATATAAAAATATATATATATTATATATATATATATATATATATATATATATAAATAAAGGGAGCTGATTGGAAATTGGGAGAAATGTAAAATGGCATTAGTATATAAATGTTACATGCACTTTAATATGTTGTTGCTATATTCATAATAAATTTTGTTGAATGTTGATTTTGATACAGAGGGCCCCGAGAATTTTTTTTGTTTATTATTTTTGTGGTGTAGTATATTGGTGTTGTCAACAAGTATTTTCTTATATATATAATAAAAAAGCTCAAACACTAATATTCCATGGTTATAATTTATTACATCAGAAAATATAACTCCGAGTATAAAAAACAAAATTTTAGTGAGAGTGTATGTGAAAGAGTGGGAAACAAGCATGAAAGTGAAGTGTATGAAAGCTCTAGAGAGAGGTGTAATAAAAGAAAGAAGAACAGGAAAGCCTAAATGTGAAGGTGGGGGTTAAAATTTAACAGAGAGAAGTTTTAAAGAGAAGAGTTAAATAACGGTTTATATGTATATTGACCACTAATATTATAGTTAGAGAGAGAGAGAGAGATAAAATGATCAAATAGCATTTGAGTATATCATCATAAAAATCTTAAGTGAATATCCATTGAAAATCAGTTTTCTAACAATTTGCTATGCCATGGTGTTGAAAATTTATTGCTTCAACCAACTTCCCCAAATATTGTCATTAAAATAATGATTTTAGGAAATAGGTTGGGGTTGATACCTTTTCAGTACCCTCTTGGATGTAAATGTTTTATTTTGTAAATGAACTGTTGTGGACTTTGGTCCAGTTTGTTTAGTCATTAAAATAAATGTATAAAAAATCAAAATAGAAACAATAAGATAATGTTCATTGGGACAAAAAAGAATTCAAATGAATCAGCTTACTTGATTCTGCTGTAATGGCTGTTTGGCTTCTAGATAAAGCAAATGATCAGTACCCAATGTTAAATTATGCACTTTTTCATGTTCCCATACTGAAAAAGAAAATGTCTTTTGCAACAAAAGGAAAAAGATTTTGTCAAATTTCATTAGTCATTTTATTTCTGAAAAAGTATAAAAATTGAAAAAGTAGTGCTCAATTGAACCTTAATAAAAAAAAATAACAAAATATATCAGAACTGTTTAGACCAAATATGATAATGTTGAACATATTTAGACCAAATATGATAATGTTGAATATATTTAGACCAAATATGATAATGTATAGTGAATATACTTAGACCAATATTATCATTTTGAATATTTTAAGTTGTCACATTCAGCCAAAATAAGTATAGTTGGTTATGGCAGTTATTCCAGAGTCTAAGGGGTAGTTTTACACTAGGTACCCTGGTCCTGCCAAGTCAGATTCTGATTGGCCAAACTAGAAGGTACTATGTAATTTGGTTCCAGAGTAGCTGCTGCAGGCTTTTCACCATATAAACACAAAAACTGTGATAGGAGGCATGAGCCTAGATGTTAATTTTGAGATAGAAATCCAGTCCAGAGAATTGGTCAAATTATTGATTTCATCCTTTATTTGGTCCTCCACCACTCTACATAAAAGATTTACTCTTTGTTTCAAATCATAGATTAACAACCTGAGTGGGATTGTGATGAAGAGCAGATGGAGGATGGGATGAGAATAAGTATTGGTCAAAATTAGTAATAATAGTTAAAAAAAATAAATTTGTTACTGATCTATTATTACTATTATTTTGCTCCTGCTTCAACTGATCCATTCTTCAGCCTTTCTCAGGTGTGCAGTTTGTATAGGAAAAAAAAAAAAGAAAAAAAAAAAAAAGGGGTCCCTATCTCATTTTAATATCAAGCACTTAACCTTTTAGGTTTTTAATGTAATGTTTATGATGCATACACTGCATTAGTGTGAGCTTCCATATCTACAATAATGAGATCAACACTGCATCATCATGGATTCTTTTTTTCTTGTTGAGAAATTATTTTTTTTACTCAATGATGAACAAAGTTTCACTAATAAAAAATAATAAATACAATATTTTCAGATTAATATCAGTTTCATTATTACTTCTATTCAAGTGACATGTTTTTTTTTAAATCATTTCACCCCAAGCTTAAGCAATAAAACCACTAAGATGCAAGGGGTTACTGAGTTTGGTGGATATTGCTTAGTGGCATATCAATCTCTATGGGTTATTTAATGCCAAAATCTAAATATTTTGAATACAAGTGTTACTGAGTAAGAGCATACAAGAAAAAGGAAACATTATTAAGGAGAGAGAACAATAAAAGAACAGGAATTAAGAAAACAGAAGATAATCATTGACATTGCATTTAAATTTTTGAAGATCGAAATTCTTGAAAATTTGAGGAAAAGCAAACATAAGCCAATGACAATTCATATAAGAGAATTATTTGATATTCCTGTGTATGGAGCAAAGTGAAATTCTTGAATTTTAAGCTAAGGTAAAAAAAATAAATTTTGTCATGTGATTTTAAATTAATCTTTTTGCTTTTAGAAATATAAACTTCTATAGTGTTTTACAGAGAAAATATCCAATTTAAATCTATTTTCTCTTTGTTCATTTTCCCCAATTCTTGTGATTAAATATAATAATAACTGAAGGTAATTATGAAAGGAGAAAAAAATAAGATGATAAAGATGTCTTGTAAAATAAAATTAGGAAAGTAACAAAACTAAGAGGCTATATAAATACGTACAGGGAAGTTTGTGAGTGGATCCATCTTTTTCAATAGATAGACGTCCTCCCCCTGGAATGTTCTCAAGTCCATATTTTTCAATTGCAATGGCTTTCACCTTTGACACCAACTAACAAAAATAAATTAAAACAGCATAAAGAAAAGAAAATTATTTACTTTGAAAAAATAAAAAAAAATATAAAAAATCTACTTTTATTGTTTTTTAAAGTTCTAAAATTATTTTCACAAATTATTGGCTCAAGCCTCCTTCAGCTTTCCTTTTCAGTTGCATGTCTTCAGAACTCGTTAAAAACTTCAATTGAAAATCATAGCCATGGGAACTTGTCAACCTTTTTACAACAGGAACCAATGTCAACAGTCAATTCTTGAATTCTGTTGGAGTGGAATGTATTTTAAATGATGAAAAAAAAAAGACAAAGACAGAAAGTACTATGCTCCCTACAATTGAAGAAAATGTTGCCTGAAAGACTGTTCCAAAAATATAACAAGACAATAGTCTAAAAACACAGTCTGATGACCCATTACTTTCAATATTATCAAAGGTTTCATTGGTAATAATAATTAGTTTCAGAGAGTAATAGTCAAGTTTTTCTATGTAAAATGATTCCATTGCCAAAATATTTTTCTAGTCATTTTGTTTTACTTCACTGAATAATAAGATAAAATATATATTTATTACTTTAAGGATGTGTAGAAAGTGGAATCATTGAGTTTTGTCCTCATCTGTTGTTGGATTCACTTCCACATTAATAATGCCCAAGAGAAAAGCATAAATGGGTTAAATAGTTGAGTAAACTGGGATCTTTAAAGCTTAGTTAGAAATTAGTATTGATAAAGGATGGATGGATGTTGGATTTAACGGCATGTCAACTCCTATTTGGGTCAATTTATGCCGAAGCCTTATTAATTTATGAATTTAAGTTGGTTTTATTTTGTATAAAAGATGAAAGGTTGTTGGGTTTCATAATTTTCTGTATTTTTTGGGAAAAATGACCGTTTCTGATTGTGTATTTTACTGTTTACATTCATAGATGCATATATATGTCTATAAGCATATATATATATACACTATTTATATTTTATTGAGGTTTTTTATTTCCTTGAGAAAACTGTATATTTTTTCTGTGTCTGTATTTTTGAATATTTCTTTTAAATCTTTTCCATTGAGATATTTCTGTCTTATTCTAGTTATGATTTTGCATTCTGATAGAATATGTCTTATTGTGATTAGGCTTCCCACATTTACATTTTGGTGGATTTGTCTTTTTTAATATGTGAGAATGAGTTAAATATGTGTGTCCTATATGTGTTCTGTTATGACAACTTGTTTTTTTCCAGTATTTCCAAGATCATTTCCCCATTTTCCTTTTTAGGTTTAATTTGAAATAATTTATTTCGGTTTGGTTTTTCCATAGATTTTGCCATTTGTTTCTTATGTATTTATATATTTTAGATTTTAAGTCTGTATATGGAATTTGAAGATTTTCGTCAATTGTCATTTTTAAAGATGATTTAGCAGCATTATCTGCCTTGTCTCCTCCTTGGATGCCAACATGGCTAGGAATCCAGCAGAAGATGATATTTTTGCTTTTTTCCATTGAATGTAGTTTATATAGAAGACTTTGTATTAATGGATTTTCAATCTTTTTCCTGTTAATACCGATAATGAATCTGAGAAAATAATATAGTTTTCTCCTTTGTTTTTTGATATGAAATTTAGTGCTAGTTTTATTAGTAGGCTTCTGCACTGAAAATTGATGCTTCATTTGCAAGCGTTTTTTGATAAATTGCTAGCGCTGCCTGTTTTTTTTTCTTCGTCTTTTGATCCATCTGTGTAAATACTTTCATAGTTTTGATATTTTTCTTTTATTGAGAGAATTTTTCAATGTATGTTGTGGGGTGTGTTTTTGATTTTGATAATTTGTTTAAACTTTAATATTATGTTTGGATTTTTTGATTATCCATGGTGGTATGTTTGTTTGGTTGGTTTTAAGTATTTGATTAGACGGTAAATTATTTTCTTGGATGATTCCTTCCATCCGGAGTCCCAATGTTTTGATTTTATTTGTGTTAAGATTAAATTTCTCTTTGTGATTTGGTGTAATTACACAATCGTGTGTGGGGTTAGAAGGACAGGAAGAGAGTTTTAGATAGTATTGAGTAGCTAGTTTCTCCATTCTTAGTTGTAATGGGGTTCGTTTGCCTCTACAAGACTCTCTATAGGTGAGGTGGGATAGGCCCTAGAGCTATCCGAAGGCCTTCATGATGTATTGTGTTTATTGTTTTTAGATAAGATTTTCTAGTTGATTGGTAGACCATGCTGCCATAGTCCAGTTTGGAGCGGATCAACGTTCTATAAATAAGAAGGGTTTCTTTGCTAGCTCCCCATTCTGTATGGGCTACTGTTGAGTAGTTGGAGAGCTTTAAAACATTTTGTTCTTAGGTAATTGATATGTGGTCTGAAGGTCAGTTTGCTGTCAAAGATCATTCCTAGAAATTTATATTGCTGAAATACTGGTATTTCTTCATTTCCTAGTTTTAGAGTTTAATTTTTCATTTGGCAGAAGTGTACAGATTTTGTCTTCGTTTTTTGATATTTTAAAACCGTTTTCGAGTGTCCATTTGTTTATTTGATGTAAACATTGTTGAAGTTGTCTTTCTGCTGTGTTGAGGTTTCTTGATCTGTAATATATTGTAAAATCATCAACATAAAGGCTACAGTGTATTCCTGATTTGATGTTTTTTATTATGTCATTTATTTTTATTTTGAAAAGTGTAGGGAGAGTACACTTCCCTGTGGTATCCCCCTCTTCTTGCTTTTTGATAATCAGAACGATGTAGTATCTATTTGTACTTGGAAGAGTCTATCTGTTAAAATCCTTTTTAAGTTTGGTAGTCGACCTCTTAATCCTAATTTATGCAGATCTTTCATTATACCATGTTTCCAGGTTTGATCAAATGCTTTTTTCTATATCAAAAAAAAAATATGGCTATTAGATGTTGTTTGTTTAAATTGGCCTCTCTTATGGCTGTTTCTAGTCTTATTATGTGATCTATTGTACTTCTTCCTTTATTATATCCACATTGATATTCTGATATGTGTTTTCCTTCTTCTAGAAACCAACTCAATCTGGCGTTGACCATTCGCTCCATTGTCTTTTATAGACAGCTTGTTAATGCTATTGGTCGGTAACTTTGTGGGTTGTTTCTCTCTTTTCCTTCTTTGAGTATGGGAATAATTACAGATTCTCTCCATATTTTGGGAAATTTCCCAGTAGTCCAAATATTGTTAAAAATATTCAAAAGGTATTTCAGCGATTCTTGTGGTAGTTGTTTAATAAATTCATAGTGGATTTGGTCTGGGCCTACTGCTGTATTATGGGATTTTTTATGGCTTCTATTAGTTCCGCTTCAGTGAATAGGTTGTTGTAGGCTTCTGTATTTTTAGATGAAAAATTTAGTTGGTTATTTATATCTTTTTTGTTTACACTTTTGTAGGTTTTGATTTTGCTCATTTTAGAGTTTTCTGCAAATGTCTCTGCTAGTAGGTTTGCTATCTCTCTTTTGCTAGTTGCTTTAGTGTTGTCCTTTTAAGATGTATTATTGGGTGTATTTGATCTTTTCCAGCTATTTTCCTCATCATTTCCCATATTGTCTTGGTTTTTAGAATGTGTATTTAGGCTGTTTACATATTTTTTCCAACATTCCCTTTTGGCTTCTTTTACAGTTTTCCGTGCTACTGCTTTGAGTTTCTTCATTTCAATCAAATTTTGGGTTGTGGGTTCCTTCTTGAATTTTGTAATGCTGCTTCCCGGTTTCTGACTGCTTTTTTGGCAGTTTTTTTGTCAAACCAGGGTTTAGTTTTTATAATTATTTTGCTTTTTTGGTATATTTTCTGAGGCAATGGTTATTAATGTTTTGGTAAAGTATTCTACGAGTTGTCTGTGTCCTTTGACTGTATCAGTACTTGTTTACATTTGTTTTTGAAACCCTCCCAGTTGGCTCTTTTCAGTTTCCATCTGACGGGGCCTATCTTTTCTTCCTTGGCAGGCTTTTGATTTTTCTAGTATGATCGGGTAATGATCACTGCCACATGTGTCACTATGTGTTTTCCATGTATAATCCATACAAATTTCTGGATCCTTACTTAAGTCTATTGATGATTCTGTTCCATTGGAGGGATTAAAAGGTTGAGGATTTATGATTTAATAGAAAGTTATGGGTGTTAATTATTTCTTCTAATATTTTACCTTTAGTATCTAGCTTTTTGCTATTCCATATAGGATTATGACTGTTAAAGTCTCCTAGTAAATTCTGGGTTTGGGAAGTTGCTCCATCAAGTTGTTTATTTCTGTTGTGTTTATTGGTTCCTGTGGGGGTATATAAATGGAAAAAATGGTTTTATCTAGTGTCACTTGTGTTGCTATTGCTTGTAATTTAGTTTTAATGTGTACTTTACTTTGTTTTTTATGTCATTTCTGATCAATATTGACACTCCTCCATTAGCTCTATGTCCTGTATTGTGATTATTATTATTGTTTATAATTTTTAATTTTTAAGTTGGTATTTTTCTTAAAAAAGTTTCCTGTAAGCTTTCCTTTACAGTAGTGACATAAGTATGAGTAGGTCATTGTAATTTTGATTTTATTCCATTAAACAGTTCCATTGCAGGATCTTATGTGCCATGATTATATTTTTCATTTTTTGGGAGTAAAGTTACCCTACTAGGTTGGTATCATTTGTCCTCTCCAATTTTTTTTTCCATCTCTTGAGTTTTTAGAAGCTTTGTCTTCAACTGCTTGTGGTGTCCTTGATCAGACTTTTGATTTTGTTTTGAATTTTGTTTATTATCTTTCTCTTCTATTTCTATATATTCCATAGGTTCAAATTTATTTTCATTTGATATACTGATTCTCGATTTTGAGTTAGATCTTGATCGAGTGCTTTCTTGCTCTGTTGTCACTTTTTTTTGGAATTTTTGTTTATTTTTTCATTTTCTTAGTTTGGGTTTGGAAAGAAAGGGTTCGCTGGAGTTTTGTTCTGTGTTTTCTTTCCAAGTTTTTTGCTTCCTTCTGGGTTTATTCCATTTTGATCTGGGTTGTTGAGTTTTATTTTGATCCGATTTAAGTTCGGTTAAAAAGGTTTTAATTCTTCAAGGAAAGCTTTTTAAAACATAGATTTGTTATTTCAATTGAACCTTTTATTTTATCTTCATTGTTTATTTTATTTGCTTTTTTGTGCCATGGAAGCATATGTGTTTTCTTTTATATTATTTATAACTTTCCTTTAGTGCTTCTATGCAAGATATATTTTTTTGTATTTTATTCTAATTATTTCTTTCTCCTGTTTATATATATTGCATTGTTTTGAGAGGGCAGAGTGGTTTCCCAAACAGTTTTGAGCATAGGCTCTCATTTGGGCAGTTCTCTCTTTGTGTTCTGGTTCCTTCTCACTACATTTCCCACATATTTTTTATTTCTACAGGAATCTCTGTGATGCCCAAATTTGTGGCATTTATAGCATTGTAGAGGGTTTGGTACATATTGTTCTACTTTTATACTTTTCATATCAATTTTATTGAAGTTGGAATTTGGGGGAGTTGAACGTTATAATGTAGGTATTAGTTTGTATCTCAGCTCCATTTTTTAATTGTTATTCTTTTAACATTTGTAACTCCTTGAGTTTGAGTTCTATTTTATTTCCTCTAGAGTGCACAAGGAGAGCTCCCTACTTTTTACTACTCCCTTTGAGTAATTTAGTGTTTGGTGTGGGTAGGTTTTTATTTCTATCTCTTGTAGTTTTTTGTCTGATCAATGTGTCCGTCATATATATTTTTTTCTACTTCTATTAGTATTGTTCCATTTTGTAATTTTTAACCTTTTTTGGTATTATGATATTTGTTATTGCTTTTTTGTATTTTAAACGGAGAAATTTCTGATAATGATTTTTGGCTTATTGCTTGAGTACAATAAACCGTGGGAAGTTCTCACTTTCATTCTCTGTTTCTGAGTCGTTATCTACATGTGGTCTCTTGGAAGATTTCTTTTTTTCCATTGATTGTTTTTATTTTGTTCATCATTCTCGCTCCCTACCCACCACGGAGTCCAGATTGGGACAGGTCAAGGGGAAACCCATTCGCCTTGCCATGTGGGGGCTCGTGAATGATATAAAAGCATGTTCCTTTGTTTCCGTTTTCCAAGTATTACGGCTGTGAAGGTTTAGCAAGTGTGTCAGATACTTTTTTCCCCCAAATTGATTGACCCTCAGCCACCGCCTTCCATCACATATTTAGGGTTAAGTGTTAGTTTTGGTTGGGAAGAGGGTGTCAGTTATAGGTTTGGGTTGGATTATATATGATGGGGCTTGGACATGACCAGCCGATTGATCAGATCGGGCCCCTCCGACCGCCCGTCTAGCCCAGGTAAGGGCCAAAGTGGTGTGTTACAAGATTGTGACCGCTTTACACCTGGGTTACAACCTGCTCAACCACAGGATCCCGTCCCCAGACATTACGGGTCGCCACCCACGGCCAACAGGTGGCCCCATTGAGGGACTTTACCCTCTGCAGGGGGGCAGTCGGCGTATTCTGATGCCCCACCGACCGGGCGGATTGATAAAGGACTATTATGAATTCAAAAACTGTGGAGAAACCACACTACTATAAAGAGACAAGTCAGGGCAATTCTCAAATAAAGAAAAAAGAATCTGTAGAGAGAGAGAGAGAGAGAGAGACATAATTGTCTAGACCTTGAAAGAATCTGGCATTTAAAGAAACAAAAAGAAAGATTTTTAGAGTTAATTGCACAGCCTAGTTTTGAACTCAGCTTACCTCTTTGGGGAGATTATTGAAGAAACCTTTGAAATTCAAGAGCTAAAACTGATCATTACAAGTTTCAATTTTGTCAATGATTTACATGAATGGAATATAAAAAAAATAATATGATAATTGAATAGAAATTCAGACAACATATATATTTAACATTGCTTTCTTAGTATTTGTGAAATTTTCTCTGAAAACTTTGGTAAGTTGAAAAGTAGTAGATTGGTAAGCATTTACAAAATGAAAGCAATTTAGTCATAATGAAAAGTTTGAGATAACAATTCAGCCTTTCATAAAAATAATAAAATTGTAAAATAAGATTTAAAAAAAAAATATTTTACCATGTCTTTGTCTGTTTCTACTACCACAGAAGGGAAAACATCTTCAGTTGAAGTCTGTAATTAAAATAAAATAACTATTTTAGGATTAAAATAAGAGCTGATGGAAAGGGAGAGGAGAGAATAATAAACATTGATATAAATGAATAAAAATGTAACAATATGATTTCTTACACATTTTTAGAAGTTAAGGAGATGAATTCCTTCCTTTTAAGTCCAATCAGCTATTGGAGTTTCATAGGAATTTTGTCTTCAGTCCATCTTTGAGTGAACTTAAGTGTCAGTCTTTAAGGATTTATGCCTCCAGTTCAACTTTGAATTGGGAAATATAAACATTTTATAAATGATTTTAAATAGTCATAAAAGTAGTCCTTTGAACATTTGACCACCCATGTGGCTTTGGAGTGGTCTCAACACTTCCGGAAAAGGTGGGGGACCCCAGCAATTATCCATATAAGCAGAAAGAGAGAGGAAGTCAAGGAGAGAATCGTCCAGTCATGAGAGAAGTAGGTAGATGGGTCAGTGAGTTAGTAGCTGCTCAGCGGGAAGGGGTGAAGAATCAACAGGGACCAAAGCAACAGGCAGCGAATATAAGGGTCCTTTTTCTGTGGCTAGAAGTTTAGTAACATAGCAGTCCACTTCTTGAAGCTGAAGGAAGGAAGCCACAGTTAAGTGAGAAATCATATTGTTGTTACTTCCCAACCAGTGAGTCTTGAAAGACTGCGCATATAGTGAGTTGGGGGTATATGCAAATACAATCAACTTTGGATGTCATCACAGGTGCAATGAATGATGGACGATTGGAGAATGTTGTCACAAAACTTGTCACAATTCCGCTATGAATGGCATCACAAAAATACACATTGTATTTGTTTACAATTAGCAAACTGATGCCACCTCAGTGAGCAAGAGAGTGCCACCTCAGTGAGCAAGAGAGAAAAGTTTAATAATATTTTATTATGGACAAAAGAAGCAATTCATCTCCAAGACAAATTTATACTTACATGTAGTTTAACAATTTTTACTGATTGGAGACAAAAAAAAAAATGTATTTTCAAGAGTGTTGAAAATTTCTCACAATCTAAGCATTTAAATGTCAGTGTAGGAAGAAATGGTTAATTTGTAAGTATCTATTGCTTATTTTTTAATTAGTTTCAGATCACTGATTGGATCACATCAAATGAATTTTCAAGTGTTGAAATCCAGGCCATCATGAAATTTCCTGTTTCCAAAGAAAATCAATGTACCAAATTTTGAATGTTAACTAAGAAGAATCGGTATTCAAAGTTCCAGTTTGGAGAATTTTGATACCCAAGATGCAGTATAGGAAGCCTTCAACAGTGTCCGTTCCTGAAATTGACCTAATTTTAGCTAATTGATGAATCCTGGTTAATATCCAGAGAATACATTGAGTTCTATAATTTATGAGCAGTTGAGTATACAGAAGTCGTCAGTCATGTGGGTGTCAAAATGTTTGAATGATAACCAGAAATGATATCTAGTGGGCACTTCCAAAATTGATTTTAAAACTCACTGATAATTTTTTTCAATGATTTTTCACTTTTTCATGAAACCTGATTATACTCGACCAAGTAACAGGAGTGGCACTTGGCTTCTTCCCAACTGATGAAATTCAAAACCCAAAAATCAATATGAAAGGACAGGGCCACAGTTGTTTTGGTATAAAAGAAGGTAATTTGATGAGGTATTGAAAGAAAAACAAAAGCAAACCATGACAATCTACCTACTCATATAATAGATGTTTTGAATACACAGACCATGTCTCTACTCTCAGAATCTTGCTCCACCTGATTACTTCCTTAAAAAGAAGAAGGAGAAGGAAATTTCTTAGATGATTTGGAGGTGATAGCAGTAGTATAATAGTATTTTAATAACCAAACAATCTATTTGTGATGGCTTTAGCACATTCAATTCTTTGTTTCAGGTGAGAAATTTCCAACATTCTGTTGTAATGAATAGTTAAAGCATTTAATGCACTTAATGAATCTGTAGCTCAATTTAACTGAAATCTAAAAGAAAGAATTTATTGATCAAGCAGATAACATATCTAATAATCAGAAATCAAGTTTACTTACTTGTATACACCTGTTTTCTACAACAACAAATAGTTTATTTCTCTTGGCTATTGTCCACTCAGTTAAGCTTGTCCTTTAAAAAAGAAAAACACAAAATTGAGGTAAAGATGCACATAAATAACAAAAATTATCCACACATACTATATATATATATATATATAACTCCATCATCTTTAGAGATTGCTTTCTTTGCTTCCAATAGGAAACTAAGCTGATATGGCTTTTGAGAAAAATCTGAACAAGGAGACATTTCTTTTAAGCAAATAGAATCCTGCTTGGCTTGGAGGCCAGTGTCCTAAAGCATACCAGATTAGATGGTGGTTCATCCTATGAAGAGGGATGTAGGTTCAAAGCTTGTCAGAGGGAACATTTTCTTTAAGTTTTCTTGAATACTTAGGCCAGTAGACAAAATAAACAGGATGTTCTACTCAAATATGGATATCCACAAAAAAAAGTTTGAAGTAATATATATATATATATATATATATATATAGAGGCAGTATATCTTCATTCAAATATGTTTTATTGAATAATAATATAGACATATTGTGTCTACATATTTTTATACTGATTCTTTCCAGTTGTTTAATCAGTTTCTTGATGTTAAGATGAAATCCAACAAGCAAAGTGTCAGATTTTTTAACCCAAGTACTTTCAACCTTTTCTAAGATCATCTTCAAGGGTAAATTACAAAGAAAAAATTATTGTAACTGTAATAAAATCTGCATTAAATTATTTTATTGCAGTTACAATAAGTTTGTCTTTGTAATTTACCCCTGAAGGTTATCTTAGAAAAGAACAAAAGTACTTGGGTTAAAAAACTATGGCGCATTCCTTGATGAATTTCTTAACATCAAGAAACTTATTAGACAACTGGAAAGGATCAGCACAAAAATAATAAGACACAATATGTCTATATTATTCAATGAAACATTTTTGAATGAATATTATATATTATACAAACAGAATCCAAAATTACCTCATATGGGGCAGGGGGGGGTATAGATCTATTTCAACCAATGAGGAGAAGCATGTTAGCCTTATTCAACCCTGGTGCATAGACTGTTCATATCAGAATTAGAGATTTAAAATTTAACCTTTTTTGTGTAATTTATATTCTCTGTCATAATAAATACATTGAGCTCTTTTTGTGGATCAGTTTTAATATTTGATATTACTAGAATCTACCTGGATTATATACCAACAGATATATATATATATATATATATATATATATCTCCATCCACATTGAAGAGTTGTGATACAGCGAAACAGTCTGTGGATGATAATATATATGCTCCCGGGAAATCCAGTTGAGCTCTCTTGAGAATAGGGTAATTTTAAAAACAGTGGCTCCTACTGCTATTAACGCATTGCTCGTCACCTGAATTGAGAATTGAGCTCTCCGGGCCACTGGTGTATTTTGTATAGAAAACATTAAAACTTCTGCTGTGCGACGAAAGCCTACGGATAGAATCTCTGACTGATGCCAAATCCTGGCTTGAATCAGATGTCTAGCCACACTGAGGAGCTGTGATGCAGCGAAACAGTCTGTTTATGGATGACTATATATATATATATATATATATATGTGTGTGTGTGTGTGTGTGTGTGTGTCTGTATGTATGTTGAAATTTAACTATTATTTTGAGATAAAATATATTTGAAATTGATATATAAACAAAAATGGATTAAAAAACAAGTAATAAAAATTTCTCCATTTGAAATCACATATTAAAATAAATTTTCATACCAATTAACAAGTATACAACACAAATGTAAGGCTAACATCTCAACTAGAAGGCAATCACACACTCAATGGATAACATAAAAAAGGGAAACTGATGACAACACTATAATAGAAAAAGAATCAAATTATAGAAATAAGTTTAAAAACGTTGACAAAATGTAATTTAGTGGCTGCAGTAAGAAATACAACAATATTGGGGAAATATTAATTTCATATTTACTTTTGTATTAGGAAGCATATATCTCAAAGAAAAAATGCTTTTTAAAGGTATGTCAAAAGATTATAGGAAAACTGATCCTATGTAGAGCCAAACAAATCTATTTAATAAATGGCTACATGTTTAATTGCATCCAAATTTTTAAAGTATTTATTATGATAACCACTAATAATGAAATGGCTTTTGAAAATTTAGACTTCTTAATCAACACTGTATGTAAAAAAATCTAAGTGCCATTTACCCAAAGCTGGAGTTATCTTCGACAACCAGCTGGTCTCCATCCAACAGACCCAAATCTGTGAGGGTCTGATTAGGATTTCTACAGATTATGTCCATTGCCTTTGTTTCTGATCCTGATAAAAAAAAAAAAGAAAAGTGCAATTTCATTAAATAGGATAACAAAAATATCAAAAGAAATGTGTATTAATGAGATAAAAAGAGAAGCTCTTCTAAAAAGAATGGAAAAGAGGGGGGAAATAGGAAAACTTATTGGAAGAGAAGAAAGAAGAGAAAAGAAAAGAAGAGATGATAAGTTATTTATAAGAAAATTACATCTGTGTGTCTTATGATCACATTTAAACAACAGTCCTATTGACTTAATTTTTAATATGAAAGCTCACAAGACATCTAGTTGTGACATAAGAAATGATTATTTAACTTTAAATGTGATTTGACGACAACAGAAGTTATCAAATAGTGCAGCATGTCATTTCTTGTAAAATGGAGTGAAATATTGAGAGTACTCTGAAAAAGAACATATTCCTTGACCTTATAAGCAGTCAAAGTTGACCTCTGACGCCATTGGAGGTAGAGTTTGTTTGTGGTCTTTATGTTCTGCATAAATTGTAGTCAATTAGATTCTTGGAAGAAAAAGATGATAGGAAAATTGATGTTGAAGAAGGGCACCCAAACTACATGATGTACACAATGGCTGTTCTGCAGGAATGATACAATTGAAGAAAAACTCAAATCAATTAAGTTTTTTTTTATGTTTTTTTATTATACTAATGTTTACCCTATACAAAGACCAAGTGCCACTCAAAGTAGAGGGTTATTGAAGGCGGTTGTTGGCTGAGAGTAGGAGGGGACAGTTTATGAGGATATGTGTGAAAGATAATGGTTAATCCTAGACTTGAAGAGGTTAAGATTATTGTAGTTGGGAAAAGTATCTTCTTGGTATTCTGTTCAACAGAACAACAGTTCTTGGGGGAAAAAGCTATTCAAGTGAAACTTACTCCTTATTAATTGGAATACAAAGAGAATGAGGGTGGTTCTCCTAAATGTACGCAGCATGGTGGGTCTGGGCTGCAAGGGTTAGAGTTAGAGGAACTAAGGAATGTAGTTCATCTAAACATTTTCTATGGAAAAGCTTGCAACTTTTCGACTATGAGAAAGGGACTGTAAGGGGGAAGACAATTCATCATCCACAAGGCCTTGTAGACAGTTCCAGAAACTTCTAAGACTGTTCAAAAACCAATGTTCTTGTGTTTCTTCACAGAGGGTTCAATAAAATTTATTTGACTCATGTAATTTGTCTAAGAAATCTTGACTCACCAAAGCTGTGCAAGAGAACTTGCTGAACTGTTAATGTTATTGAAGGAATAAACCCAACAAGAATAGGAAAAAAAAATGTAAGATGTGCATGAACCCAATAAATTCAATTTTAATTCAATTTCCAGTTGGTCTCAGCTTTGCCATGACCATCAACAAAGTTCAAGGAAAACTGCTTACACACTAATATTGTGGACCCTAGAAACCCTGTTAAACTAAAGATTACATCATTTATTTTATTATGGGCATCTAATTATTTTTAACAAGAGATTTTATGTTTAAATAGTGTGGATACTTTATTTATAACATTATGCAAGAATAGATTAAAGGACATTTCCCCACCCCAAGCTAGTCTTGCACACACACGCACAATCTGAAAGTTCTTAGCCTGAACACTTTCCAAATTTGACAAAAATCAACCTTTTTAAGAATCTATTTTGTTTTTTGGTTGGATCGAGCACTTTTCAGCACCCATTCATGTATATTGTTAAGTTTCCATAAAACAAGAGATATCAAAATTTATTTCTATCATATTTCTTTCATAAGTATTTACTTCTAAAGAAGAAAGTGTATTTACCAAATACTGTCAAGAAAAAAAATTCCATTGATAATTTCCTAAGAGTTTTGAAAGAGATTACTTAGAACATTTAGTAATCATTAAAATTGTACTATTTAGTATTAAAATCTTAAATATTTCTATGAAATCAATTAATAGATCAATTAATGTTATTACTATCAAAAGTCTGGCTTGCTACATAAAGCTAGTTTTCTTAGGAAAGGGAAACAGATTTGTTAAAGTTCATAAAGTTATCAAATGAATGAATGAAACAGTTGCCCAATTAAAATGAAGACAGGTGAGTCATTATGTAGGGGAAAAAAAAGGAAATTATTTTAAGACTTTAATTCAATGTACCTGACATATGAAGTTTCTTCATAGAAATTCTTTCGACTGGAATGCCAACATGTTGACTGACTGCTGCTGTGAAAAGAGCAAAAGTCAAGGATTTGGCAAAGGCATGGGTAAACTGCAGTGGGTTTCCATATATCACAGTCAGCAGGATTGGTTCACTGGCAGCTCCCACGGGAACTTCTTTGTCCTGAACCTATACATAGAAAAGAACAGGAATATCAAAAATTATTCTGTTTTTTCTTTATTGTTATTGTAAGTTGCAAGAAGTGATATTAATCTTTATTAAAAAAAGAGAAGGAAAGAAAAAAGGGAAACAAGGAACAAAGAGGAAAGACAGAAAAGAAAGACAGAAATGGAAAAAAGAGCAAACAATATAGTAATACATACATAAGAAATGTATTGGGTTGATGGTTCCTAGGAACAGAGTAATTTTGCAATAACTTTAAATTATTACAAATATCAATTCCATAGCAAATAAGTGAATATTTTACACACACAAAGGAGAATAGAGATTTAACTATTTTAATTTATTTGGAGAAAAAAATGCTAATTACTTAAGAGATTATCAGTTTTTAAATAAAGAAAAAATTAAATGAAGACATAGAGAAATAATATGATGGAAGTTGGCCATTTTTGATTTATAGAGAAATTCCATTAGAGATTCAAACATATTCGTAAACATATCAACCTTCTTTCCATCCCAGATAAATAGCTTTGTGTCATCTTTTATAGGTAAGTCTTTGATATGTTGAGTTTCATCCTCTGAAAGAAAAACAAGAACCAGTTTTAAAATGAAAACAAGATAGAGTCCTTTTTAGGACATTGAAGAAACATGTAGGAGTGGAAGATTTATATATTGTTTTTAAAGCTATTGATGTACAAAATCTAAAAGGGAATAGCAACAGTAATTTCTGATTCAAACTGACCAGGCACCTGATAGAAAAACTGACAAAGGAAAAATTGGCAGAGCTTAAATACACCTCTAGGATTGAACCACTTTTAACCAGTAGTGATGCCAAGCCTCGTGCTGCTGAGTTAAATGCAATTACCTTCTATGTAGATCTAACAAATATTTCTGTTAATAATTGAAATCTGTTGGAATGTGTAAAAGCTAAGTAATATTGCAGTTTCAGTAGGACCATATATATATATATATATATATATATATATATATACACACACACACACACCAAATTATAAAGAAAAAAACAAAACCTGAAAGAGCCTAAGTGGATTATATTATCTACATTCATGTAAACCTAGTCAAAACTGAAAGTACTTTTCATTCAGTCAGTTAAGGGTCATACATGATACATGCTTGGGCGATCATGTATCTTTCAATACTTGAAATATACCATTCACCATGAATTGAGTTTTAAGAAACACTTTCATTACAAACAATAACATTGATAGAGAATTTAAAACAATCACAAATTATTTTTGCAAATCTTGTTCCATTGATTCAGGTAATTTACTTTATCACTGTTGGGTTTTTTTATTTTATAGGTAATAGTTTTAAGAAAGGTGTAACTGTTGTAATATTGTCTTTGTTCAAAATACCTGAGAACAAGGTAGACCATAGTTAGAGAGATTATCCGAGGAACAAAAGATTAGGTAGGAAAGAAAAAAAAAAAAAAAAAAAAAAAAGAAAAAAAAGAAAGTGGTTTATTAAATACTCATATATGGAACAGGAAGGCTTGAATAAATCAACTACTCCTCAAATCCTATTCTAATGTGGCTACTTGCCATATTTGGAGCAGTCCATTGTCACAGTAGGAGGGAAGAGCAAGAGGTACGCTGAGTCCTACTCAGCAAAAGTAACTAAGATTAGGGTGTTTTTTTAAATAAATTTGAAAAAAAAAAAATAAAAAAAAAAAAATAGTGACCACAAGATTTTGCAAAATGTAAGCTGGGTTTTACTTTCTAGATGAATCATTCATTTAAGTGGAAAACAAAAACAATACCTGTTAAATGGTCATACAAATGTCCCCCAGCAAAGAGTTTCTTCAAGTGATGAATATGGAAGTTTGTTTTCAGCAATTTATTGGTATCCAACTAGAAAAGGATTAAGAGGAGGAGGAAACATAAGTGAAAACCAAATAGAGACAAAACAAAAACAATTTAAAAAAAAAAAAAAAATCAATTCATCCCAAGTAAGGTGATAATGCCATTAAGATGCATGGGGTTACAAAGAGTGTAAGAGAATGAGAAGAATTTAGAAGGAATTGGAAACCCAATTCTAAACTAGAAACAATGGATAAACCTCTACTCCTGTTCAAAAAACCAGGGAGAAGTGTGAATCAAATAATAGGAATAAAGAGGTGCTTGTTTTTTGTAGTTCATATTAGAGAAAGATTTAATACTTCTGTGTTAAATCTTTTCAAAAATTGTCTTTATCAGCTACTTTGTAAATTTTCTTTAAGATCAATTCAGAATATAGAAAAACTAACAGGTCAGTAGAGTTTCTGTTCAACATTAATTTTCTGCATCTTCAATAAACTTGAAAAGACATTATCATGATGTAATGAGGGTTGTTAAAAAAGTTCTAAGTCTCACCCAGAAAGAGCCAGGGGTGAACATGTGCCAACATGCTACCACTTCTTATAAAACTAGAAAAAATAATTCTGATTTCTGTGCAGGTGAGGCTGATACAAAGGTGAGGTGTGTGTGTGTGTGTGTGTGTGTGTGTGACAAATCTAAAAATAGACAAAACAGACACCTGAGCAGTCATAAAGTATTATGTAAAAGGAAGGTACAACACCCAAGGAAACTCATGAGGACAGACACTTGCCGAGAACACCCCTCTTCCTATGCAACTGTGAAAAAGTAGGCTGTGGAATTTAAGCAGGGCAGGAACAGTACAGAATATGACCCTTAGTCAGGTCATCCAAAAACCTCAATCAGTGATGGACAAGTTGATGCCATTCACTGTATGGTTTTGGATGAGAGATGACTTACTGTCCAGCAGATAGATCAGTCCATAAGCACTAGTTCCGGGGGGTGGTTCATACTGATTTAGCTGAGATTTTGTGGATGATAAAGTTGTCTGCAAGATGGGTCACAAGAATGCTGACACCAGAGCAGAAGCTGAAAAGGGTTGACATTTCCTGGACACTTTCTGACTCACTGAAATGCAGAGGGAAGCTGGGGGTAGGTAGGTGTGCTCTTGCTCCAGGATAATGTACTCATTCACACTGCTCAGGTTGCAGTAGCTGAACCAGCCAACTGTGGCTTTGAATTGCTACCCCATTCCCCTTTACTCCATCTTCTTCCTGTCTCCTAATGTCAAATCCCACCTGCATGGTAGTCATTTTGGAAACAATGATGAGATCATATTTTGCTGTGGAGGAGTTCTTGGAGGACCAGGACGCCACCGCCTTCTGTGATGGGATTGCAATATTTAAGCATTGGTGTATCAAGTACATTGATGTCAAGGGAATCTATATTGAAAAATAGTGAAAAGCTGTTTCCCCAACTCCTCCTTTAGGGTGATGCTTAGAAATTTTTGAACAACCCTTGTATGAAGCAAGAAGGGATTCCAAATAAATTCTATCATTTGGTTAGATTGGGTCAAGAACTGTTCAGCACTTATTTGTAATTCAAATTTATTTGCAATAAGTGCAGTTAAAAAAAAAAGTTATCTTTGCATGAACATTTTTGTTTGTGGTTTAAACAAGTTTTTTTTATATGACGATTTTCAATTTCTTTATTAGTAACCAAAAATCAATGATGAGATGCTGACTACTATGAAGTCAAAAACTTGACCAACAAAAGTTAATTTTAGTATAATTTCAAGTATAAAACAAGTCATCATTTTATACTTTGTTGTCAATAATAATACACTATTACAGAACCACCAGTAGTCATTACTGTCAGTTCTGTAATAGTATTAAATAAGACTATGTCTTCTATTCCTCTTCATTCAATTTAAAGTGTTATCTTTTACTGATAAAACAGTGTTTTACTTGTAAATTCTCTTCCAATTCTACTCTTCACTCATCTAGAATATCTTTGCTAGATTTTCCAATTAGCACCGAGTCTCTATTGTATGATATGCACATCACTTTGCCCATGGTTTCTGCTATCATCTCTAAACTGGAACCCCATAAAGCATTTGGACTTGATGGTATCCCTGCAACAGTCCTTAAGAAATATGCTCCTGAACTGGCTCTTGTACTCACTAAATTCTACAATGGCCTGCTGCTTCTTTCCTGATTGTTGAAAAATGGTCTTCTGTAGTTCTTATTGGTAAGTTTGATCGATTTGACAATGTCAAATTGGCAGCTGATCTCAAAAATGACCTACAATCTGTTCACTGGGGCAAGAAATAGCTTGTTAATTCTAACATCTCCAAAACGAAACTAGTCTCTTTAATCATCTTTGGAGAACCTATGATGCTAAGTGACTCGTTGCTTCTTCTTGGGCTAATGTTTTTCAGTGATACGAAGTGGAAAATTTATATTGAATCAATTACTAGGTCAGCTACTAGGAAAGCTGGTTCACTGTATTGTCTAGACAATTTTTCTTGTCAAAATCTATCATACACCTTTGTAAGTCTAGCAATCGTCCATGCATTGAATATTGCTATCACATCTAGTCTGGTGTCTCTGTTATTTAAGATTCTTGATAAAATCCAAAGAACCTGTAATGTTATCAGATTTAACATCTCACCTTCAGTCACTTTCCCTTTGCCATAATGTAGCATCCCTGTACTTTTCTATTAATAGAAATTGGAATGGTAATTGTTTTGATGAGCTTTCTCATTTGGTACCCTGACTTTATGAATTTAAGGGCAGTACTAATAGATTGGCAGCAATCAGTCAAAATGACTAGATGTAACCGTAAGTTTGTTACTATGTTTCTTTTTCTCTCACACTTCTTGCTTGTGGAACTCTTCTTTCGGCTTCTTGCTTTCCAGTCAGCTTCAAAATTTTAAATGCAATATCAATCACTATCTTTTGACTTTTAATTTCTGTTATTTTATTGTTCTCTCTCTTTAAATAAAACTTTTGTCTCAAATTCTTTCACACTCAGTAACACCTTGTATTTTAGTGACTTTATTGCCTTTCTGGGGGGGGGGATCCTCCATATTAGACTACAATGCCAAGTCTGAATTGGGTTTCTACTTCCTTCTAAATTCTACTTCAGCTCTATACTCTTAATGTATCCACCTGAACTCTGAAATTTTATTCACTATTTGTTTTTCTCTTCCCCCAATCGAAAGACATATGTTCCCACTCCTCCCCAGTTTTTTTGAACAGGAGTAGAGGTTTAACCCATAATTCCTGTTTAGGATTGGCTTTCCAGTTCCTTCTAAAACCTACTTCAACTCTAAATTCGTAATGTCTCTGTCTGAACTCTGAAATGTTATTCACTAATTAAATCTTGACCCCTGCAAGCCTAAAATTAGCTGCTATCTTTCCTGCATAGCCCCAAGAACTTCACTTCTTACCCATTCTTATGCTAATACAACTCCACACTATAACCCTCTATCTTGAGTGGCTCTTGGGCCCTGTACTGGGTGAACATTAGTTAAAAAAAAAACAAAAAAAAACTTGCGTCTGTGGTCCCAGTAAGATCTTATTTTTAAAGAACCAAATACTATATTCATAATATAACTAGCATCTGCTTACAAATATTATTCACAAAGTTTACTGGTTAAAATCTAGTGTATTATTAAGTTAATCAATTGAAATATTCCTATCATAGAATTGAGCTTAGCTGAAGGTAATATAAATATAAAAATCAGTAATAAATTTGCTTAGAAATTCTTGGACTAATCATTATAACATGCAAAATTTAAAAAGTAAATAGAGAAGAAGGCAGTAAAAATTATTTTCTTTGTTCAAACAGAATGGCAAACACCACAACAATAACTGCTGAGTTTTATTTAACAACTCTTCTTGATTTTGTTCCTATAATTTTTTTATTGGTCATGAGAGAAGGAGTGAAACTTATAAATTGGTACGGCAGACAAGGAAAAATAATATATATATATATATATATATATATATATATATATATATATATAGAAAAGACTGACCCACCAGTGTAGATACAAACCTCACTAATGGCTGTTTTCAATTCGGCAATTGATTTTCGTTTGTCGATATTTAGTGGAATAAAGCAACGTTCATCTTTACGAGGATGTAAGGCACCTTCTCGGTAGTCATAATTGTAAGAGAAGTGAATTTGCAGAGTGACTTGGTTTACATTACGATCATAAGTAGCCCTAGAAAGTAAAAAAAAAAAAAAAAAAGATTAAAAAAGCATGTACAAGAAAGGAAATAATTTTTAGATAATAGATAGTGATTATTTAATAATAATTAATAAAGAAAGTTAAAATGTTGAAAGTTGATGTCAATGTTAATTGAAAAACTAAGGCTATTGAATTTTAGACAAGAGTGGGTGGAAGCTGCAAATTAGATTGTTTGCTTTTGTTTAGCGGCATATCAACTTCTGTGGATTATTTAATACTGAAATATAAATATTTCATATGTAATTTTATTTTATTTTTTGGGAGACAATGTTTTTTAGCGATACAAGTCTTACTAATTAACCCATAGTTGGTGGAGAAGAGGTGGATTCATACCTTTCCCAAGAGTATTTGTGCATAAGTGAATATAAGGAGCCCAACTAGAACTGGAACACAGCTTTCTGATTAACAATTTTGAGCCATTATCCATTACACCACCTGCACATCCAAGCTTACAGCATCTGGTATTCCTAAGTGGTCACCTATCTAGATACTGACTAGAATTGATGTTGCTTAACTTCAATAATCATATGAGAACCAGTGTTTCAATGTGATATCTAGAGGGACTGTTTTTCTATTTTGAATTTTCCTTAATTCCGTTTCAGGTTTTAGGGAATTCCATTTTTTTTCCCCCCATTTTCAGTATAGATTTCTGTATTTGCTTCATTATAATACTTAGTGAGAATGTGTAACAATATATAAATATTACTAAAGCAAGAAAATAAAATTATTCAAATTTTTGAAGAAGTCTAATTAATTTGTTAAATTTGGCTTTTTGAAATGACAAACTGCCACCCCCACCTACCCCACCTTCATCACCATGTGTGATAAGAAAAAGAAAAGATAAAACAAAAAGACAAAATTTTGTTTTGCCCACCACCTTTTTTTTTTTTTAATTAAATCAAGCAAACTTCGTAAAACTTGGTTCCTAAATAGTACTGTAAACTGTAGGTAAAGAGGATGTATCAAAACATTACCGAATTTACTTTTTGATAACTGTCTGACAAGTAGGTTTGGAAAGGCAAACATAGTAACAAATAAAAATGGCAGTTGGCAAATCTAATTGTTAGAAATAAGAATTTCTATTACAAAATTGTGATTTCTGTTTAAAATAGGCCTTTCCGTTTTCACGGAAAATAAGCCCCTCAAGATATGGCCATAAGTCTTGCAAGTTAGATTAAAAGGAAGTCAAGAATTGAAAGGTTGATTTGAAGAAGAAAAAAAGAAAAGATTTTGTAAGAGGAACTAAATAGATGATAAACACGTTGAGTTTGTCCCAAGAGAACTGTCCAAAAATAAAAACAAGAAAAATATATAAAATGTGGCAAGAGAACAGCAAAATGAAAAAAAACACAAGTAAACTTCATGCTTTTTGCATATTAACAGGATGAATAAATGGCAAAGGATTTAAAGTACAACAGCTGGGACAAAATTTGTAAATAAGTTCATTGTATATCATTAAAAAAGACAAATGTAAAACTTCAGTAAAGAAATATAATAAAAAATATAGTTTTATCAAAGAAAACTTTCATGGCATATGAATTAGTAATTTTAACTCCCAAGCCTCATTTCCCTTGTTGTCTCAGGGTCCCAACACTTAATTTTTGTACAAGAGACTTTGTTTTAACATTGTTTCATATATGAGGCAAGGATATCATAGATAGTATTTATTAACCACAACCCACTGGTGTCTCATTCAGTTCCTGAATCCACTTTACAACCCAGAGTCCCACACAATCCACACGAATGCATGGTACAGCTCTGTGTATATATAAAAAAAAGTCCGCTAAAAACAATAGAAATTCCAAAAGTAAAATGAAATAAAAGACAAAAAAAATTAAAAATATTTTAATTTTTTTGGAAAGAAAAAAAAATTAAAAAAATGTGGTTCTGGTGTACCATGATCTCATAAGCAATCAATCATAGCATCCCATACCCAATAATTCTCGTGGAAAAGAAATTGGAAAATGACCCAACAGAAGGATTGTGGACCTTGTAGACATACCACCACAATCCTCTAGTGGGTTGTGTGGGAGCCAACATGTTAAAAACATACTAAAATATTAATAAATCATATTTTTATTACTTAGAATTTTCAGTCTAGTTTAGAGTTTGGTTACCTGTCACCATCTACACAGATTTTATTGACCAATAAAAAAATTGTTAGTATATATATATATATATATATATATAAAACACTGAACTATAATGAAGTTAATACTTTAAAAGGTAAAGTTCAGTTAAAAAGTATTTCTTGAAAAGCAAAAATAAACTTTAAATTTATTTGTTTAATGTGATAAAAGCTAATTTCTGCAGAAATCAAATTTTCAAAGTGAACTCACCTATCTTCCTCCAGTTTTTGGTTTTCAGCCAACACTTGGGCCAGCAAGTGGTCAGGAACGTTATAGGCAGGATTGCACCAAGCTAGATTTAAAAAAAGTTTTTATTTATGAACAAAGTTTATAAAAATTATTGATAATTTGAATTATGTACAATACCTTGATAAGTAAATATTTTGTTTTTTAAACTGTCCATCTATTTTGTCAACAATAAATGAACAATTGTGCAATTTGTGAAATTTCATTAGTTGTTCAACTATTTTCTCTTTTAATTTAAAAAGGTAACAGATTTTGAAATTCCATTTTAACTTTAGCAATGGTGATTGTTTTTTGGTAGAATATTTATTAAAAGAAATATTTTCATAATTTTATCTGTTATTATTTCTTCTCAAACCATAAAAATTCATGATTGTGAAGATGTTTTCATGTATAATTCTTTGTACGCTTACCAAAAGAAATAAAAAAAAGTTAATGTAAAGAAATAGTTTAAGTTACAATCTGTCTCAAGAGTTAAACAAGGTTTACAAGATACAGGAAACAAAATTTAGTTTAATATACTTTGTATAAGTAGTATATAAATGTTAATGCATGTGTGCATATATATATATATATGGGGGCGAGTGGTTAGAACGTTCGCTTTCTGACCATGAGACCTGGGTTCAAATCTCACCAGGGTCAATTTGTCAGGAAGGAGACTTCCTGATGTTATCAGTCTGGAGGTGGGGACGATCCTAGCGTGCAGCACATTTGGAAAATGCCTGAAAACCATACCATGGGCTGAACCAAACCTTGTGAGTGAAATTAGGTAGATGGACCACTTGGGGTCATCGATGGCTGTGCTTGCACAAAGTCACAAGTCATCATGACTGAGGATCTGAGCGTGCTGACGTTGTTTAGATTGTTGATTATTCTAGGCAATACGCTCTCTCCCAGAAACTCCAAGGTCTGCTCAGCATAGTTGCAATATAAACCACAGGTTGGCTCTGTGGGTGTTGAACAAACACAAATGTGCCTGAGTGAGAGTGTGCAATAGGGATTAGCTAGCCACCCTAGTAGATGGGTATCCTCGAATACAAGTGGCCAGCTATTATATATATATATATATATATATATATATTATATATTTAGGCAGCATATTTTCATTCAAGCATATCTGATTAAATAATTTAGATGTATTATTATTATTTTCTACAGCCACCAAGAAATTAATTCATGGACTTGAAAAGTTTAAAACTAAAAGACATAATGCATCTAAATTATTTAACCAAACATACTTTAATATATATATATATAAATTTTTTTCTCAATTATCTTGACACCATTGGAGGAGGAAGGGTTGAAAAAATATGTTTGGATAACTTAAAATTCTGGATAATTGAATACCTAAATTATTGAAAAAGAATTTTCTAAAAGAAATTAAAAATTGTATTTATATAATCAAATAACACTTTGTTCAAGGTTTTGTCCACTTTATTTCTCATGAGAAAAAAAAAAAAAAAAAAAAAAAGTTGCCTTTTGCTATTGCTAACTCCCAAAACTGGATTAACCCTTTAGCTTTCAACATGCTAAAACCCACTTGTAAATATTGGCCCTCAAAGTTTCACTGTTTGTTTCACTTCCTGCATTGCTATGATGTCAACATATATTATAGCAAAGTATTCTTATGCAACAGGTTTAATTTTTTTCCCAACTGATAATGCTACACATTTTTGTTAGATCATTCTAAATCAAGATCATTTTGAAGTGTGAGATCACCACATATAACAAAAGGAGAGAGTGAAGAGACTTGTGTTGAAGAGTAAAAACTACTGAATTGAGCTGTCAGTCAGGCAATATTGTCATCGTTCATGTCCAGATACTTGAGGACGTACTGTAACCTCTATGCAGAAACTGAATATCCAGTTTTTAAATAAGTTTTGTAAATGTGAAGACTTACCGGTTTGGGGTCGCTGTAGCATTTTCTTTCTGTAGAACAACATATAAGCACTTTCCTTGCCCATGAATTGTTTCTCCAAGTCTGACTCTGAGATAGGCTTGACATCCGAATCATCAAAATCAAACCATCTGCCACCAATAAGACTCCCACTATCACCTCCTTGTCTTTTGTCAGGAATATCAAGCTCTTCAGGACTTATGCACACAAAATTATAATGGAGAAATAAAAACAAAATACTGTAGTTGATATTTAATCTTACAGAAATGAAAGAACATTCAGTACATCCAGTAGAGTGTAATCACATATCGTGGTGAAAAGTTAATCTTTGGAACAAACTGTATTTTTATTACCAAATATGACATTTGAATTTAAAATTGTAAAATAGCATGTTCAGGGAATAATGAAATTATGTAAATATAAACAAGAGAAGAAATGTTTAAGAGATATAATGTTGACTAATTTGAATAATACATTCATCCGTTCAGTTTTTATTGCCATTACATAAAATTAATGAGTAAGTATTTATGTAAATAAAAGTAGAATGTCTCATTCAAAAATATATTAAAATCTGTCAGCCACTCCAGATACTGGCAAAGAATGGCATGTAGAAAAAAAAATGTTAATCACAAAGCATTCTAAACATTTTTATCATAAACAATTCAAAATATTGCTGCTCAAAAGCTAATTTCAAATATGCACTGATGGAATGTATGAGAAAATATATAGGATCCAGCCAAGTAAAGTTAATATCTATAATAAAGAACAAATCTCAATTGAATTTCTAGTAATGATAATAAAATCTAAGTAATATGGTAAAATTAGAAAATTACAAACTGAAAAACATTGAAAAATCTGTGAATATTTGAAAGTGGTTAAGAATTCTTGTCATATTTTGAAAGATGAAGTCTTTTGCTCACCTGCCATTCTGTAAGTCAAATTCATTGTGACTTGACAATGTCTCAGTATTGGAAGTTGGACTGTTCAACAGACAAACACAAGAATCTGATGTCAAGACAAATTTCTCTGGATGGCGAGACAGGAACTACAAAATAAAATAGGGCAAAAATATTATAAAAGATAATTAGAAAAATTATAGAATCATATCTACTGATATTCTACAGGACTTTTTTTTTGAAGAGTAAATAGGGCTTCTTTGTGTTTCTTTTCCTTGAGAAGTGTGTTTGGGGGCCAGAGAAAGGGAGAGGAACCCAGTTAAAAATTCTAGAAAAAATTCAATAGATTTAGGTAGTATCACTAAAATCTCAATTCTGTGCAAAAATAGATTCACTCAAATTTGAAATTAAAATTCTCACATTAGCATTTATTAACGAATCTGCAACATTCTGAAAGCTTCAATGGTGTTTAAGACAGACAGCATTCTTATTGATTGCTAAAAATATTGAAACTTTACAACTAGAAAATGATGAACAATCTTTTTCCTCCTAAAAATCAAAATTAAAAATTGGGAAATATATTTATTAACCAATACCACTTCTGAGTTTAGTAAATCAAAATTAACTTCCTATGTTCTGATTTTTTCTCTTAAATAGTATAACAAATTAATATTCTTCAGTATTAAGTAAAATTTTTGACCAGGGATTGTAAACAATATTGCATTCTCAAATTAACTTATGTGGTACTAAATTAATTCTTGCTTTTAAAGTATTTTCATAAACCAGTCTGAACAGTTTAAATTACAGTAGCAGTACAAATATTATCGGGTGACAGCTAGCCTGCTGCTGGAATCACATCATACACATACAAAACAATGTAATGTAAATCATTAATTTTTTTTAAGAATTCACATATAACTTTTTGCCCTATCCTAATAAAATTCATTTCTTTTGTGTGGTAAAAAAAAAAAAAAAACATTTTCGTGCAAACTTTGTTAGCGAGGAACTTTATAACGTTTCTTTCAACTTAAAACGAAAGATGATTTTTCTACTCAATAAAAATTAGTTGAAGTTGTAGAGGTGTGTTTGAAGATTATTTCGTTTCTTCCTTTCACACATTTTTTCCTCTACGAAAAAGAGAGAAGAGGAGAGAGAGATGGGTCAGAGAGAGAGAGATAAAGAGAAGAGAGAGAGAGATAAAGAGAAGAGAGAGAGATAAAGAAAGAGAGAAGAGAAGCGCCAACAAGAGAGAAAGCGGGAGCGCAACAAGAGAGAGAGCGGCAGCGAATAAGAGAGAGAGCAGAATAACAATAAGAGAGAGAGCGAGCGAGCGCAACAAGAGAGAGAGCGAGCGCCAATAATAAGAGAGAGAGCGACAGAATAACAAGAAGAAGAGAGAGAGCAAGAGAGAGAGCGAGTTTAATAAGAGAGAATAAGAGAGAGAGCATCAAGAGAGAGATAATAAGAGAGAGAGCGAGAAGAATAAGAGAGAGAGCGAAGAATAAGAGAGAGAGCAACAAAGAGAGAGAGAGAGAGCGAAAGAAGTGAATAAGAGAGAGAGCGAAAGGAGCGCAACAAGAGAGAGAGGTAAAGAAAAGAGAGAGAGCGCAACCAGAGAGAGATAAAGAAGAGAGAGTGCAATGAGAGAGGAGAGAGATAAAGAAAGATTGCAGAGAGAAAAATTGAAGTTTTACTCTGAATATATTAATAAAAACAATTAACAACTCCATTCACCTTTTTTGTTTTAATTCTTATGTTGACTCCATCTTAAGTTCTTTCCAAAGCTATTTTCATGCTTTAAACTTTTATTAGTGTAGTTTCAAATTCCATTTGTTATTTACTGGAAAAGCTTACTAACCTGAGTAATGGGCCCGTGCTGTTTTTTGAAGCGTTTGTTCCATGATACTCCAGTGTGTTTAACAAAATCCTTAAAAGAAACCAATATCCAAGTTATAAAGAAATTTGAAATTTTAAGTTTTTAAAATATACAGGAACTATACAAATTTTTTCAAGAGAAAAAAACAAAACAAAATTAATTATACAATTTTCATCTTTTGAACTATTTGACTTGCCATATTTGAAGATAGGATTTGGACAAGTGTGTTTATATGATATTTACTCATGCACATTAGTGTTATTCCGAAAGTAATGCCTCCTATTTTATTATGACCTTCAACATCAAAGGCAGATGTAGGTTGAATGGCAGTAGAGGTAGAATCTTTCTAACAATAACCTATCATCTTTTTGCTTTTGTTACAAATAGCAGTCTGGCAAAATTGCATCTGACATGAAAGCGTATATGAAACAGAAGTTATCACTGAATATCTCCATATGGTAAAAATTGTACTCATTAAAATTCAATTCTTGGTAAATATTTACAGAAATCAAAACAGTGCATGTGAACACAGCACAGTCTGGTAGTTTATAATGTTTCAGTAGTAGTAACAGTGATGTTTAGTTAGCCATATTCTGGGTGGCACTGCACATCCATTAACACAAGAGTTGAAGAGTGCTTGAAAATGCATAACCAGTGATTGTAGCTATGTGGAAAAATGAAACTTTGCAGGTGAAAATTTGTGAAAGTTTCTGTGGAAATAAAGAGGAGGCAATATATTTGGAGCATTCCTTGTGAGTTTACACAAAAAGTGATTCTAGTGTGAACACACAGATGTAGGGGGTGTTGACATTTTCTGCTGACTCACACTCAAATTTTTTGTTTTCTTTGAAAGTTTCCTTAGGCAAAGATCTTTTCTCATATTCCTTGTATAACACACACAAGAATCTTCCATAGGTTGGTATGTATAATAAGTCAATCATAAAAGTGGAAATATGAAACTTGTAAATGATTGACAATTTATCAAAAAATAAAAATACTTTTTTCATAATTTAAAACCACAAACTTGGCAACAAACCATAAATGGTGTTTGCTAAGCATGGCATAGATATGGCACAAGGCCAAAAGTATGGAGCTCACAGTGAAAATGAAACTCACTATTCAGTTGTAATTGATCTAGTGAGATAAGCTTGCGAGTCCTTACATCATGTGAAAGTGCTTTGAATGATTTTCTAAGCATAGCTTAGATGTGGCACAAGACCAAAAGTATAGAGCACCCAGTGAGGATCAAACTCACTACTCAGTCATAATTAATCTAGTGAGACTAGCTTGTTAACCATTACAGTATATATATATATATATATATATATATATATATATATATATATATACGCACACACATATATAATGGAACATAGGTTCACAGATTTAATTAATTCCTGAAGGCCGGTTGTAAACCAAAACTATTTTTCCAATAGGAATAAATGTAGAGAAAAAAAGTCACAGTACAATAAAATTGGAAAAGAAAAGCACAGCACAACACATGAATGTATACAACACGGCAATCGACTGAGTAATTATTCTGTTTGTGTTAACTCAGTTCAGCTATGTTGTTCGAGAACCAAAATTTTGTTTGATAACTGAGGCATTTTCATTTTTAATTTTCTGTTCAAAAACCAATTTGTTTGACATGTGAGATGTTAGAGAACTGAGGTTCCACAGTATTGGGGAAAATGTATGACAAAGTGGAAAAAGTTTTATTGTGATGCGTTTCATCCTTTGTTATGTTGATGTGACAACACATGTGCATGAACAAGGGATGCTGAGAATTTTAATTTTTTTTTTGTCAATTTCATTTAGATTCTTTTTCTTTCCATCACTTTTGTTATTAGACACCCCACACTGTGATAATAGAAATTCTGCCAGGAATGGCAGAAATGTTAAGAGTCAGCCCACAAATTTACTGTAGATGACTTTGTGACCAAAGCACCCTCTAAACATTTTCAGCATAGTGAATTGTTTCCCCCTTTTATCACAGTAGCGCGCACACACGCGCATTTATATAAAGTAGACATTGAAGTCAACAGTGGCAACAGTCTATTTCAGTCATAAAATGCAATCGTCATGCCATATGCATTGTTTTGCATTTATGACTATAGGTCAGTGATGCATTATGGGTAGTCTATTGTATTATTCTAATGGTTATTTTGGTGGGTGGTAACAGTTATGTTCCAAATTATTCTAGGGGCTATTGAGTGGAAATAGTTTTTTTGGCTATTTAGTCTTAACTTTTTATTTATTATTGATTATTTTATTGTTGTTGTTATTATGTTGACTTGTGTTTATGGGTGCATCTGGGCTTTGTTAATTTGTTTATTATTTACTGGTTTGGATTGATTTATTATATATATATATATATATATGGGGGGGAGAGAAATAAACAGGAAAATGTGAGAATTTATGGATACCAATAAAGATTTGAAAATATTAGTTGATCATAAGAGATCTCTAAAATATCTTTATTTAAAAGGTATCAGATATGTTTTGGCAAATACTTAATACATGAAATTTAAACAATTTGTTTCAACTTCAAATCAAATTTATTGACATTTCTTGTTAACTCCGTTAAAGTAAACATTATGTAAATTTAGTGAATATATTCATTTTTTTAAAAACAAGTGCATGAGAAACAATATTTTAAAGAAACTCTCATTCAATCTTTTGAACTACTCTTTTTCACAAGAAAACAGGAAAATGTAAGAGGGTTGAAAATAACTCACCATACAGAGTTTGTCAAGTGAAAGGGTGTAATTGTCAGCCTTGGCCAGTGTGGCAGCAAGCAATTCACAGGGATTGTCAGTCTCTAGAGACTCAAATTGAGTCTTATATTCTTTCTCCTTATTTGGTATACTAATCAGAGGCACAGGTTTGGCTGACTGATGAAGTACAAGCTCTCGACACTGGAAAGTAGATATAGTGAAAAAGGTCAAACAATCTTTCCATGGTAAGCATAACAAGAGTTAAGCCTTAAAAAAAAAAAAGAAAAAAAAAAAGGGCAAACTTCACAATTTTTTTTTAAGATGTACATTTTTACATTTATAGACAGATTTTATTGTAGGAATGGAGTAAGAAACATGTTTACAGTCTAGTCACCCAAACCAAGAGTCAATTTCTGAATTGATTTGTTAAGAACATTATATTAATTCCACAAAACCAACAGCAAGCACATTTAAGTCACTTTGTCTAGACAGCATTTGATGTATGTCTAATAGAAACAACTTTAAAATGAAACCTTGTATTTTTGTGACTGAGATAAAGAATCTGTCACTGTATGAAAACCAGTAAAAACATTTCATCATTAATTAACAACGAAAGTTAATTAGGCATTGATTTGTTCAAACATTTTTTTTAAAATGAAAAAGATAAATTTTGCTGAAAGTTTTATTTTTATGGTTAGTTTATTTCTGAGATGATGTTATTTTTCTTTCTCTATTTAAGCAGAGAAGTGGGCATTACAAAGACCAAATACAAAGGTAACCTGAAGAAAGCTGAAGGTTACAGTGGTCAAAACGGGGTAAATATAAAAATAAGCAAAGATAACATTTTGAATAAATAAGTATATGGCGATAATTCTGCATTTAAAATATTCAGACAAATTTAAAAAAACAAAACAATATCACCGATATACGTTTATTCCTTTTGTTTAATTGGAAAAGAAATTATTAAAGCACAAATAGAAATTTATTAAGATTTTCCTTCAAAGAAATGGTCATATTGGTTCCAATTAATTTAGGAATGACTGCAAAAAACATACAACAAATTTATAGACAAATTGTAAAGATGCATGCTGGGATTTCTTCCTAGTTAATAAGATTGTCCACTTATTGGTTTCATCTGCCATAATTTTGTTCTTGTCTTTAAGTCAGAACACTGTGATCGCGTGTCTGCATCTCTTTTGTGTGTTAACACCAATTCTTACTTTGTAAACTTTTTGCCTTATTACCATTGTTTTACCTACTTTTGTCTTGTATATCTATTGGTTGCTTAGTATTATTTTTGCCCTGTTCTTTTCTTTCTTTTGTTATTGTTTATTACAAACTGTTTGTTGGGGCATTTCTGCCAATTACTCTACATGTCAAATCATTTTATGGTCTTTATTAATTTAATGCAGCTTTGGAAATTTTAATTATATGAAATGAATGAGGAAACTGGGGCTTCTAATCCTTGTGTTAAAAAAAAAAAAAAAAGAAATATAAAAGAAAGAGCCTTACCGGTTCAATCCAATTACCTAAACCATCAATGTCTCTGATGTAGGCGTGGTAGTGTCCACCATGTGTGCCACCGCGGTGAATAACAACAGAAAACAGTTCATACTCGCAGTCACAACCAGGAAGAGTCTACAAAAAGCAATTTTTTTTTTTTCATCATCAAGAGAAAATGATTATGTAGTATATTTTCAAATCTTAAGTGATTTAAGGGTGGGAGTCTTACACTGAATCACTAAATATCAGATTTGAAAGTACATGTAGATATATATGCAATACTTAATCAAGAAAAATCTAGTTTTAAAACCACAAATACAAAATTTGAAGGGGAGGGAAAGAGTATCTTTATTTTGTTAGCATCAAGAGTTTGAATTAAACCATTCAGAAAACCAATAGAAATTGGTACATTTTTTACAGCACATGTAAATTGTGAACAATGATTTAAATGCAAAAATTCTACATACATCACATTACATACCATTTGAAAAATAATATCTAAGTAATTTCATTACTTACATTTTCTGTGAATGCAGACATATCTACAGATTTCGGAAATGCAAACTTTCCAGTTTCCTGAAAAATAAAATGACTTCTATAAGAATTAGCTGAACATAATGTTGGGAATTTGGTTTCCTATTTTACAAGCATTTTTTTTTCTTTTTTTTCCCTAGCAACTTTATAGTTTTCAGGCACAATCTTTTTTTTATTTATTTATAAGTGAATTTTTGTTAAAACAAAACTTTAATATGCATGGGAAATACAGAGTTAACAAAGCAAGAATGTCAAGTTTGAAAATGACTTACTTTGAAACGATCCATTCTTTTAAAATCATAGCTGAATCTGAGAAGGGAAAAACTAAGAATTGGAGGCAGAGAACGTAATTTGGCACCCTGAAATGAAAACAAGGAGATATACTTGAAGAAGAAATTAAATATTCATTGCCACGTGTGCAAGGGTTTTATATATATATATATATATATATATATATATATATATACACACACACACACACGCAAGTGTGTGTCTATTTTGTTTAATAAAAAACAAAAACGGGAAGAAATGATTGCAAAACCTGACTAGTCATCAGGATTTCTCACTATTATATATTTCTATTTCAAACTCATGTTCTTTCAAGTGTATCTGATTTTCATTTATCGTTCAAATGTATCCTGATCAAAGTTTGTTAGAAAAAAATAAACATGTTCCAAGTTATAAAAAAGGTTCATCTACTTAATAATCTTAGAAAGCATTTAAACTTTCTCTGTTATACATAATGCAGTAGAAAACAGTATTGGAATTTATATAAGTTTCTGTAAAAAGCTCATTTAAAAGAAATTGTGCACTCTTTGTTACTATTTTATGACCTTGGAAATGACCTGATAAATAACTTTCAGAGACAACATGAGTGGAAATCATGAGTCTTATGGAAAAAATATTATATGTAAACATTTAATATTTCTGTCATTTTTGAAGGATTTTAATAATTTAATATATATTTTTATAATAATAATAAACAACATAATGTGCAGGTTGCTATGTTTCAACAAAATTAAAAAAGGAAAGAATATCATATTTTCTTGACCCTGTGTTTCTGAAGTTAAAAACAGGGAATAAATTACACACTTGACTATAATGCAGCCATTTCCATGTAAATTTTTTTTATTTTAAAGTTGTAGCATATTATCCATTCAAATTGTATTGGGCTACAGCATAATAGTTTTTTTCTGCATATTCAATTGCTTTTGATTTAAATGATACATCATTTTTTAATCAATTTACCCCAAGCAAAGCAATAATGATACTAAGACACATTGGGCTTTTGGAAGCGAAAAAGAATGAAAAGACTTTAAAATAGGTACCTCCTCTAGGTCGTGTAAAAAAGCAGCATATCATGATGAAAGAAGGTCCATAACTCAATGAAAACAAAGTTTTGTCATCAAATTATTATTAATTATCAGTTATCAGTTATTATTAAAACCAAAGTATTTTTTTTATTATTTTTGGAAATTTTTTTTATTCCTTTCTAGCATGTTGAAAATTTTGGTTAAAAATCTTGTTTTTTTGTTTTTTTACGACAGCGTTGGAAAAGAGAAAAAAAAAAGGTTGGTTTTATTTTGCACTTTTCCTGAGGAAAACACACATTGATTTGGAAATTCTTGCAAAATTCAAATAATTGCCGGATTTTAATGAAACTTTCAGGAAATATTCAGAAAGGAATGAAATTATTTTTGAAATTTTTTTTTTTTTAGAAAATCTTGGTAAAAATATTTTTTTTTTTGTTTCTTACATATTTTCATGAAATTGAGAAATTAAATTTTTAAGAGTGGGATTTTTTTTATTAGTTAAAAACAGGACTCTTTACAGAAAGTAAATCATCAATTTGTTTTTGTCAGACAGAAACACCATTTACCAAAAATCTGCTCTGAATTGTAAAATAAAAAATGCAATAAAACTAAGATATTATTTAGAAAAGCTTTTACTTGCTTTTGTAAATAAGTTATATTTAAGAAATTATTATCTGAAGAAATTAAATTTTTTTGATGAATAATGAATATTTACAAGAATTTTTTCACTTTTTAAAAAATTTATTTATAGTATTAATACTTCAACAATCGTTTATCAAAATTCTTCATTGCTTTTAAACTTGCAATTTGGTGATATGGTTAAGTGAAAAAGTAAATTTATGAATCAAAATTTGTAAAGCTTTTTCTTATTTTATTTTTTCTCAAATCATTTGACATTTTCAAACTAGATACTTTGTGTCAACAAATGGAAGAATATTAAACAATAACCTCACAGCAGAGGAATTATTGCCCATTATTCAAACAGGAAAAAATTGAAAAAAAAAGTACATAATTTATACATTAGTGGGAATGTTATGAAAATGTGCATTCCCTTTAATTTTATTTTTTTTTTTTTTAATCAATTTCAGTGAATGTAAGTCTTTGAGACAAAAAGACATTCAGTTATGCTGATTTCCAAAGAACAAATATTGTTGACATATCAAATACTTTTGCTATTAACACCTACCAACTTTGTGTTTTATTATTTATTCTCCGAGTGTATTTTCAATATTACCGTTTCAAAGAAGAGCCTTTTTTTCAGACTGAGTAAAAATTTCTGAAAATGTATACTTACATATAATACGACCACCTCCCCACCTTTTGCATTTAATTTTTGTTAATAATTGCACATATTATGCACAAGAAAATATGGCAATAAAGATTAGGAGCTACATTACAAATCTTTTGTATATATAATTGTTACTTTGTCTTTATATAAAAAAAAGAAGCTAGTCATCTTGATACAAGAAAAATATGAAGTCATAAAAAGACTTACTTTTTTTGCAGTGACCAATTTCTGACACTGTTCACAGTAATACTTGTTGTTACCATCCATGGTTTCCATTTCACAGTAGAGAATTCCAAGACCAAGCTCTAAGCTACTTGATTCTTTTGTCACAGTAAGGGGAATATCCACAAAATCTTCCTAAAAACAATTTAGGATATCAGAATTTGAAGAACAAGTGCAAACATTCAGTTATCCAACATTTGTTTATTTACATAAAAACTAATCAATGAAGAGGATCAGTAACAAATAAAAAATTGATCTTTTCAGCAACTAGAAACTTGAGGAAAGGCTGCTGAAAAATTTTCAGCACAATGCATTTTTATTAAATCTTTTTAAATAGCACAAATTTTGTTTAAAATCCTCTTTTGGTTGGGATAATGATTTTTCAGCACACCCTTGTTTGTTTGTTTGTTTGTGTGTGTGTGTGTGTGTGTGTGTATATATATATATATATATGTGTGTGTGTGGCTGAGTGGTTAGAACATTCGTTTTCTGACCATGAGATCTGGGTTCAAATCTCACCAGGGTCAATTTGTCAGGAAGCCGAGGTATCTAATTATAGGGGGTGAAGTAGTCTGTGGGTGGAGTTTATTTATGGTCAGAGCCTTTTGTTGTCTGTAACTAAATTTCAGTTACTACTTTGGTGTGCCCCGTATGCTAGCAACAAGTGTGTTTTTTTTCCGGGTAAATAGTATTTAGACCACAAGGGCTTAATTTTATTAATAAGTTACGGGGAATTTAGCTTTAGGACCAATTAAATTTAGGTAAATCAGTTGACTGATAGATTCATAAATTGTGGGTAATACTAGGACATTTAATGGAATAGATCATGCTATCCAACCCACATACATGTGTTTGTGCGTTTACACATACATGCACTTATGTGTACCCACATACATGTATATAAGTAATCCTACGCACATACACACCCCCATACATACATTATGTAATTTTGAATCTGTTCTTATGTCTACATTTCGTAATTAGCTCTTTCCATTGATTTAATAGTTTGCATTGATTTTGTATTTTATCATCCTAATTTTCTCCAAACATAGCATGCTCCTATCTCTAAAACTATTGTGGGTGTTTGCAAAACCTAAACTTATTTGGGGATTCAGGCACTTTTCCTTCAATTCCCTAAATTTTTTTGAATGGCCTGTTTGGCGTTCTAATTTTGGGTTGGTAAATGAATGTCTATGTGTATTGATTCTCTCTTTAAATTCTGCAGAGATGCCAATGTAAATATTATAATTTGTCATATTTTCTTTAGGGGTAATGGTTGCCTGGTATATATTCAACAGGAAATTAATAAAAAATCAGCTATCATACTCCTGTATGAATAATATGTATCAAATTATTAATTTCCATAACAATTACATCTTAAGTAAATTCCATGGGAATAAAAACCAAATCTAACATAGAAACCCCCTGTAATTGTAGAATAAAGAAAAACTTCCCAGTAGAGGGCAAATGCAGATCCACTAGGGTTAGTTATGATATAAAATATCCAAGACACTAACCTTCCTGCAAACACAGTTTCTATCAATATGACTCCATCAGGCAGAAATCATGGTTGCAAGAAGGTCAATGTTTTGTATATTTTATACCTATATGTTTAAAACAAAAATTAAAGCAGAAACTGAAAATGGTTTAAGAACATAAAATTTATTTACCTGTCTTTCACTAATTTTTCCACATTCTGAACAAATGATCTAAAAAAGATAAAACAGTTTTAAAAGAAAAAGAATCCAAATTTTTTTTAAAAGAAAAAGAATCCAAATTTTTTTTAAAAGGAAGAAATCAAACTAAAAGAAAAAAAAAAAAAAAGTCTTAAAAATAAACTGAAAATGATTCAGGATAAAGAAAGGTGATTTATTATAGCAATGAATTAGCAATCTGAAACACTTAAGTCATATTGAATTGTGTTCATTAGGTCAGTAAAGGTAATGTACCTGATTGACCACTTGTCCATGGTAGAGCTTGTGGATAAGATTTTGTCCTAATGTCCCAATCAAAGAGTCCTCAATGGCACTGAAAAGGATCCGATTTAATTCCTGAACATCATGTTGCTGAAGTTCCTGAAATAATAACAATAGATCTTAATACTTTGAACATAAAATAAATTCATTTAAATGCAAGTATTTTAATTCCATATCTTCTTGGCATCAGTTTAAGCTGTCATCATTTTTTTTATATATATTATGAGCATTATGCTTAAAATGTGTATTTTCTTGATTTCAGATGAAAACCTGGAAATTTTCCAATATATTTCAGTGAAATTGAAAGTATAATTTTGTAAAGTAATTCTAAAATTATACTTTCAATATATGGCAAAAAAAAAAAAAAAAAAGAAAGAAAAGAAAGTACCAATTTAAATTAGTGTTCCCCAACCATTTTTCAACCAGCGTCCCCCTTTGGACACAAACTTTTTTTTGTCAATGCACCCCCAATTGAATATTATATAGAATTCAATACAAATATTATACTGAATTCATCTTTCATAGCAAGATGACACTTAGGAATTAGTGCAAAAATAATTTTAATATTGTTTTCATTTCTATTATAAATGCTAGATTAAAAAGCTAAATAAAAAAAATAATAAAAAAACTTATTTGGTCTCAATGTTTCCAATACAAAGGTTGACTTTGGTGCTTACTGGCTAAGGCTTTTATTCTATTTTCCATGCTGTTTAGAAGTAATCGTAGATCTCATCATTTTGTAATGGCAGGCGGTTTCTTTGTTTAGTAAGAAGCTGTGTAACTGTTGAAACCACATTCGGCCATATAGAAAGTTGGAAAAGCAATGAAGAAAAGTTTAATAGAAAAAAAAGAATGGATACCCCTCCCACAAGTAAAATAAAAACTCTGTGCCCCTTTCAACATAACAGAGCCCACACAAGGCACACCACTCAGCCACGTTGGAAAACACTGGTTTAAATTGATGCCAGGAGAAGATGGGTTAATCTGGGAAACAACTAAAATAGTAAAAAAATGGAAAGTCAAAATAATGTATGATTAATTTTGCTATGATTTTATACAGTTCTTTAAAAAGGACACTGTTCTCGGGATTTAAAATGTAAATTTATGCAGATTAACTTTGAACTGTATTTTCAAAGAAAATATGCTAACAGCTTTTTTTTTCTTGCAATTCTTTCTTGTGGAATTCCCTTCTTGCTCCATGCTTTCCAGCCCAGAATTTAAATGTAATGTCAATTGCTATCTACTCTCCTCCTGCTCATTAGTAATGTTTTTGTTCCTAATTCTTCCACACCCAGTAACCCCCTTGTGTCTTAGTGGCTTTATTGTCTTGCATGGGGTAAAACTGATTAAAAAAACAAACATGATTGAGAAAAAAAAAAAAAAAAAAAAAAAAGTCAGGCCCTACTAAATTGATTAACCATCCAAAATTTAGAATCGGAGTTACTTCCCTTTATAAAGCTCGCTCTCGCTCTCTCTCTCTCATATATTCCTTTTGGTACCATTCAGAAAAAGTGTTTCTTCATTTTGTAGAGCATTTAACTTGTTGAGTGGGTTCAGGGGGAATGATTAATGATACAAAGTAGAAAAAAACATTGAAGAATAGAATCACATTACAAATTATTTTTCCATCATCAGCTCAGCAATCAAAAAAAAAATTGTCATGGTACAGTGAAGTAATGGATAGTGGCTCAGACTGAGGAATTGGAGAGCCGAGTTCAAATTCCAGTCAAATCCATTACATTCACTTATGTGCTAATACCCTTGGGAAAGGTATGAATCCTCTTCTCCCCTCAGCTATGGGTAAATAGCAGAACAGACTGGGTTCTATAGCAACTGGTCTACTGCAGAAAGAAATGGCAACCTACTACAGGGGAAAAAAAATCTGCCTCATCAGATGTAAGCATGTATCACGCATGGTACATAACTGACTGACATGTTTGTTTATAAGAAAATCACATTTTTAAATGCTTACTTATAGTCTACAAGGGGAAGATTTGATTTTGGAAGGGAGTGTTAGGGATGCCTTCCCTAATATTACTATCACTCTTTCCGTTTCTGGGGCTGAGTGTCATTGTAAGCTTCGGAACCAATCAAAATTCCTGCAAGAGTGTTGGGCAGCCTTAAGAGCTCTTCCTTGGTCCAGTGACCTTTCACAGCCTCGTAGGCTATTGTATTGTGATTTAGTGGAGGGGGTCACGACAGACCATTTTTGTGACTGGCTTTGCTTGTCAGCAACAGAGATACGCTCTGTTTGGTCTTGGGCACCAGCAGCGAACTACCTCAGCAACTCTGAGTTTTCATTTACCTAGCAATTAATGTGCTACCTCACAATGATATGGCCTTCAGATGGGGCTGGGTGGATTTGTCTGACTGTCATTGGTTTGGCCTTGGTTTAGAAGAAACAGCTTCACGTGCCTTCTACCTTTGTTTTTAGGTGTGCTCTTTCTGAGACTATGTTATTGAGTTGACGGCTCATATTGCTCCCAATCAGCTTGTGTCCATTGGTCTTGTGTATGCCTGTAACAATGTGTTGCCCCAGTCCTCCGGGGTGAAGCAGATGGTGTTTCTCATGTTGCTAGCTGTGGCAAGAATGGTGGTATGGACATCGCAAATTGAGGGAATCTTGCAATATGAGTGTTATTCTCATCAGGATTTGGCTGGATTTTTTGGGCATCAGCTCAGGACGAAGATCAGATCTGATAGTAAGCGTCTGATATCAACAGATTTCAGCAAAATGGGGGTACCTGCAGTGAGCCTGGTTTGCATGAACGGAGCCAAATTTTCTCTTTTGAGTCCCCTTGAGAACAACAGGGCGGTTTCCTGTGAACCCTCCCCTGGTTAAGTTAGACTGTTTTATCTTTTCCTAGTTAATGTGAATAAGTGTTGTTAGTTGCCTGTTCCTGGTATTTTCTCTTGTTATGGCCATGTTGAGATTCGCAACCTCCCCAGTTTATTTTTATCCCCTTTTTACATATTGGCTGGGACAGACTTTGTTTTCTCCAACTCCACTGTTTAATTTTTCCTTCCTCACTCCATTAGTGAGTGTACTGCTTGATTCTGTGGAATGGAAGAATACAGCAGCCACTCTTAATTTTTCTGTAAGATGGACAGATCATACTAACATATTTTATTTTTTAGTTTGAATGTTTTGTTGTATTTTATTTTCATTATTGAGTTCATCTCTCCAACTTCATTTAGTGCCATATATTGTTATAAAAAAAAAAAAAAAAAAAAAAGGAACAAAAAAGATTTGCATATTGTAAAATTTTTATGTCATGGATTTTTTAGTAGGATCACCCCTTTGAGTATGCAGTCTTGGGGTGTATGTCGGATGAATGGAGATGAATTCTTGTGGCGTTTGATGAAATTGTAATGAATGAATAGGTTGCAAATAAAATTAGCTAGGTTTAGGATAGTGATGACCAACCTCATCCCATTTCCCCTTTGGCCTTGTGCCACAATTGTATTTTTATGCAATAAATAATGACTCAATCCTGATCTGTCTTGTCTTGAAGTCAGAACACTGCATTTGTTTATCCGAATTTGCTTGTGTGTCAACACCAATTCTTAGTTATTTTTGCCATAATACTGTTGCTTTGCCTTACATACATTTCGTTTGATTGCTTTGGAGTATTTTTGTCCATTTTTTTTTTTTCTCTTGTTATTGTTTATTGCAAACTTTGTCAATTCTGTTTGTTGGGCAATTCTGCCACTTACTCTACACTAGTGATAAGAAAACAATGTGTCAATACACATTGTCACAAGGTGAGTCAGTGAGAAACCAAACACTTCAAATCTACTTTGACTAAGCAAGCATTTTGTTAGAAATCGTGTGCACAAAGCCTCGGTTATTTAAACCATTCCCATTTATGTGTCATAAAACAAGCAAACACTGAAAATCATCTATTAAAAGTGGTTTGTGTTGTCAATGAATGGAGTACCTCATTATTGGTCCATCCAAAGCTCTCAGTGAGTTCTGCAGTGGAGATGCTGTGCCTGTTGGAGAAGAGCAGTTGAGTGAAGAGACGCTGCAGCTGAAGTGGGATAACTCGCACCTGAGAAAATAAAAAAGAAACAGAAATTTAAAAAATCTTAATTGATTTGCAAAATGCAAAAACTAACATCAGTTTTAAAAGCAACAAAGAGATTGGGACTGTATGGGAGAAGCAGTGTAATTAACTAAAAATTCTTACAGTCACCACCCTAAATCTTGGATCACGACAATTAGCAGAAACAAGAGAAATTTTCCAAGGCTAAAGGAAGAAATTATTTATTCTGGTGACTGTCAGTGTTGTTCTTGTAAAATCTGCAACACACAATAGATTTCAGAAGAAGCCTTTGAACAGAATCAGCAACATCATAGCTGATATGACTCAACAGACATTTATAATTGTGTCGTACAGACAAACTCTTGGCAAATGCACAAAAAAGGAAGTCAGCGAAACAAGAGTGAAACAATAAAGCAGACATTTTTTTCTAAATTTGGCTCAAATGTGCTGAAAGCAGTAGCATTTGCCAATGCAGGCAGTTGGCAGTTTAAAAAAAAGAAAAAAAAGAAAAAAAAAGAAAGAAAAAGAAAAAGACACTCAAGAATTTTAATCCTTTATAGGAGAAACAGGCAGTTCAAATATTAGAGCAGTGATAAAAATATGATTTAGGTTTCAATCTGTAGTTGATGAGAGGAAAAATATAATAATAATAATAAAAAAAAAAAAAAAAAAAAAAATCAAATATTTAAAAATAACTGAATCCAAATGGAGAATCCAGGACTGTTTTTTCTTTTGGAAAAAAATTATCTGATGTGAATCGGAGAACACAGCCATAAAAGGCTGGATGTCTATATAATAAAAAGATCATTATATAATGTCTGACAAAGTTTCTTGGCTAATAAATGCTGCAAAATGGTATGACATAACCACCACTGGCACAACATTTAATAAAAAAAATAAATTTAAATAGTTTATGAAATACAGTGCTGCAAAAAAAAAAAAAACAACAGTACACTGACCCTTGAGGCTTTCTGACCAGATTAGCAGACCTGAGCTAGCACACAACAAATATGACAATCAAAAGTGCTAAATGTTGTCAATAATAGACTTAAAACTAGACAAGGGTTGACAACTTGTGATTAATGTAAATCATTATTCTGCACCATTTGTCAGTTAAATAAAATTCAAATAAAGCTATTCTTTGTGGGTAAAATTGAAAGAATGACTAATTCAAAACTATCTGATCAAGAAAGCTTTCAAGGTTAGAGAGGGAGAGAGAGAAAGCGCTTTAACTTATTCTGCTAACTCTTCCAGTTTTTCTGACATATTGTTTTAATAGTAGTGAGACATGTTTTAATAGCTAAAGAATAAATTGGCCCAGTAATATATTTAGAGAAAGAAGGAAAAAAAAAAAAAAAAAAAAAATCACACTTGAAGCTTTTACTTATATTCAATTCATACTTTATTCTTATGTATTGTTTTCTCCTAGTTTTGATAAAGAACAAGTCCCTTCATTTCATACATAAGTCCTAATAGTAATTCACTTAAATATGAGAAACTTACATAGAAAAATGGTAATTTTCTCTGGAAGAAGTAGTTAATCTTTTATGATACATGAAACAAATGAATAAACAAAATTAGTGCTATACATGTTTTTTTTTTCTTCTTCAATTAACAGATGCAGCAATTCTTTTGTCGTTTCAGACAAAGAATTAAAAAGAATTTATATTATTTTAAAATACCTTTTGATTTGGTGATGTTCATAGGAATTAATATAAAGTGCCAAGCTAGATTTCCTAAAGCATCTTTTGGAAATCGAGACAGTATCTGGCTTTTAAAAATGATAATGGCAACCTGTTACATATACATTGAGACATTTTTCCCGCAATTTACAATATAGTGACAGTAAATACATATTGGATCAACATGTTTAGAACAGGTGAACAGAAATGCTATGACGTACAAGTTATTGGACAGAATGGATAATAGTCTTGTTTGCATCTAGAATGGTAAAAAAGGATGACATAAAACAGACCTTAGCCTCTGGATCGTTCTTCTTGCTTAGATCACCAAGTTCTTTCTCTGTTAGTTGGAAGAGGTTTTCTGAAAAAAAGAAAGAAAAAACAAAGTATACTTATATGAAAGTATGCCACAAGATAACAGTTTTCCATGTGGTAGGTAGCCTCCATATTATATAGAAAGGTTAATATAATTATTTGTATACAATACAAAAGGGAAATATTAATGTTTGAAAAATTTATTTATAGATGAAGCTGAATGTAAACCAAAATCAATGGGGAAAATTAAAAACAGACAATATTCCTATTGGCTAAGAATCTATAGAAATTGAAATTATTTTCCTATAATTATTTTATCGATTATTAAATTTCTAAAACATTTTCTTTAATATTTTAAAAATAAATCTCAGAAGAAATAATTTTGTATTAAAGAAAATAAAAAATCATGCCCTTGTATAAAATAAAGTATAATTTTTTTTTTCTTTGCTAAATTGATTTTTCTTTGTTGAATTTAGGATTGATGACAAAAAGGAAACTATTTTCATGAGTTAAGTTTGATACGTTGGCTTAAAAAAAGTCATTTTCTTGTCCCAATACTATATCTTAATTTTAGTACAAGAGATTTCATTTTAATTTTCCTATATGAGGCAAGGATATCATAGGTATTATTTATTACTGGTATGTCATTTGGTACGGAATCTATTTTACAACTTAGTCTCAGGTGACCCACATAAATGCATGGTACAGCTCTGTGTATGTAATAACCCCCCCCCCCCCCAAATGTGGTTCTGGTGTACCATGATCTCATAAGCAATCAATCATAGCATCCCACTTCCAATGATCCTCATAGAAAAGAGATTGGAACACAACCCACCAGTGGGTTGTGTAGAAGCCAACATGTTAAAGAGATTTTCATACCAATATGAACAATTTGAAAACTTCTTGTTTTGTTTTTTCAAAGTTTACAGGTGCAAAAAGTGGTATTAAATAAAACAAAAATCAAATAGTCATGAGAAGTAATTTTCATCCTTTTTTTTTTTTTCCTTCTATCAATGAAGTCATTAAAACAACCTTTGTCATTTAAGGAGTTAAATCAAAAAAATAAAGATTTCATGATTGTGTCTACTTGCAATAGAGCCGACTGTAATTTTTTTTTTTATCATACACAGCTTTAAAATTGTTATTTTAAAATTTCAGAGTGGACATAAGTATTAAAATAGATTTTGAAATCCATATTAGTGGTGTAATTTTCCAATGTGCACCTTAAAGATTTATATTAGTTTTGATCTTTGATAAATAGCAGTGGAAAATCTCATACTAAAAAAAAAAAAAAAAAAAAAAAAAAAAGAAAATTATTTTCTTCATTGCAGTTAGGTTACTTAGGTTAGGACTATTTCTGATCAAATTATATTCACATGACCGTTACTTTTGAATTTTTTTTACTTTTCAAGAAAAATTTTTTATTGCAGTACATTTTTGCTCGATTGATTCCTTTGCTGGTTATTTAAAACTAGAAAATATTTTTAAATTTGAGAAATTTTTGAGATAATTAAGTGACAAAATTCTAATTAACTTATAGCTGGGGGGGAGATGATTCATACCTTTCCCAAAAATATTTGTATACAAGTGAATATAGTGAAACCAACTGGAATTGGAACTTGGCTCTCTGATTAACAATTGGGTCATTATCCATTACACCACCTGCACATCCTAGCTTACAATACCTGATATTCAGAAGTAGTCACTAGATACCATTGCAATATCAGATTCTATGTGCATAACATTTAGTCTAATGATGAAAAAAAAAAAAATTTATTTATTTTTTGAGATTAACAGTATATATAGAGAAACAATTTGGCCCCCCAGAGAGAGAGAGAGAGAGAGAGAGAAAAAAAAAAAAAAGAGTCACAACATATGTATCAATTAAAATCAATGCAGATATTCTCTGAGAAACACTATGTATTTAGTATCATTTTCTACTTACTCTGCCAGTAAAATTTTATCTGTTTTTCTTAGTTGTTGTTTTCAAGTCACTGAAATATCTTTGCTATATTTATCTTTATAAACTTATTGAACTTGGCACATATAATTCTTCTTTGACTGGGTCAGTTGAACTGGTTTCTTCTCATTAATTTTTCTATTTCTACTAACTAAATTTTTTTAATAATTTTATCCAAAGCAAGGCAATAATGCCACTAGGACGCAATGGTTTACTGGGAGCAAAAGAAAATGAGAAGACTTTAGTGAGGAGAACGGACAGTAAAAGAACAGGTTTCAGGAAGATAGAAGATGGCGATTGGTGTTGTATTTAAATTTTTGGTGATTGTAGATAGCAGGGAAGCAAGAAAATTGAAGGCAGTTCCACAGGTGAGAAAAGAAACTATTAGAATAGAACATACAGTTGCATCTATCTAGTACAACAGTAAAATGGTGAGACCTGGTTGCCAATGTAGTAGTACGCTTAAATTCATGCAGTCAAGGCACCAAAGGGGGAAAGCTCATCAGAACAATTACCATGAAAATATTTGTAGAAAAGACAGAGGGAAGACACATCACAATGGTGAAAATGTGATTGAAGCTGAGATGCCAGGACAGGATTTATTATATCACAGACTCTTCTTTGAATTTTGTTAAAAATCTTGAGATATAGAGAAGAAGCACCAGACCAGGTATAGAAGCAATATTCATGTATGGATGATGGTAGATTTATAAATGTGTAAGATGGGTTCTGACAAGCAAAATTGTCTAGTACGACACACTGATTTGGTTTGTTTTGTGGCATATCAACCTCAATGGGTTATTTAATGCCAACAAGATTTTTATTGCTGGTAATATTTTTTTTCCTTCAAAAATCTATTTCTGGTAATATTTTTTCTTCAAAAATGTATCACTTGTAATAAAAAATAGATAAAAAAAAAATGTATAGCTGGTAATAATTTTTTTTTTAAAAAACTTATTGTTGGTAATAACTATTTTTTTTTTTTTTTTTACACAAAGTATTTCTGGTATTAAAACCTATTTTTACACTTTCATAGTGTTTTGACCCCAGTTTGAGGGTTAACTATTTGCCCATAGCTTGGACTAACAGGTGCTACCACCCCGGGTCAGGGTGGACCTGGGAACACCAGCAATTCAGAGGTGGTTCCACGCTCCTCAAAACATCCTGATCAGAGGCCTTGCTGTTGAATGTAGATTATTATCTTACACAGGATGCAGATGTAGCTTATCGTCATATCCAGGACAGATGACACACTGAGCCAACTTTTCTAGCAAATCATTCAATATAATCACTCCACTTTATGTCAGTGGAAAACAGGAGTGCAAGAAGGTGCAAAGAATTGCTCTCCTGGAGGTTAGCATCAGCCATGCTGATGGCAGGCAGAAAAGATTAAATGTAAGCAGTTTTGTTTTGGAGGTGTTAAAATTTACAAGATATTCCTTTGTTCCAGTTAACCACTGATTAGATGTCCTTTTTGAGAGCATTTGCCAGTTTTACTTTGTTCGACTTGCTATTAAGACAAGAGTAAATAGTTCTGCCAACAGCATAAATACCTACTTGAGAACTGATGACATCAGAAAGGTCATTGATGAAGATAAGAAACAATGTAAGTCCAAGGATAGAGAACCTCCCCTCAGCCCACATCAATGTGAAATTTATCCTTTCAAACATTCATCAGGATTCATTTTGTCTTTATTTTTATCTTTTATTTTTTATATAAATGTAAGAAGCAGTTAATATTCATTTATATATCTTTATTTTATATCCTTGCCAGAATAAAAGATGACTTCAATACTGTTATCCTGTTTTAGGACAAATTGAAAAGACCAAAATCAATTGAGTTAAGACAGAAATAAAGAAATCCTGAGAATAGTGCTGAGTACACACACAAAGATTGGTTGTTGGAAAAGCATATTTAAAAGCAAAAGAAACTTCTGGACAGGACATATTTCACATCTGATGTATATGGAGTACTTTACATTTCACCTGCTTGTCTATGCCTATTGTAGTTTCTTTTTTGTTAACAGCTACCATTGCTACATTTTTAAGCTGGCAATTATAGCAGGTCCTTTTCAGAGTTTTAGTACAATATTAATGTTTCTTTGGCAAACTTGAACCTTTGTGCCCCCCCTCCCCCAAAAAAGGGCATGTCAAAAGGAAAGTTTTTGCTTTGACATTGCTATTATTTTAACTACTTTCCATCTTTGGCAATGTTTATTGTCTTAATAAGTATTGTTGTTAATTAAATGTTAACAGATTTAAAAGGATACAGAAAATTAACTTGTCAAGTTTAAGATATAACTGAAGGGAAATAGAGGAAAATAAAAAAGTACAATAAAAAGAATTCTGTTTTTAATTTAATTTTTTTTTTGCTAAGTTGGACCTTTGTACCCCAGCCCTCCAAAAGTGTCAAGAGGACAGTTTTTCCATTGACGCTACTATTATTTATTTATGTGCCATCCTTGGCAATATTTGTTTTTTTAAAAAGCAATGAATAGAATTGTAATAAAACTTAAAACATCATTAAAACCTCATTAGCAATGGTAACTACAGCAAAGTGAAAAAGGATCCTACTATGAAAACGGAATGCAAACTGTCACAGATCCTAATCAAGAACAAGGATCACTTCGCACCCAAGACATATAGGCAGTTATCGCAGCGTTACACCAAGCTACCTCACATATATGGTCTCCCTAAGATTCACAAAGATGGTATTCCACTCAGGCCGATTTTTAGTTGCCAAGGCTCTGTGTGCCACCCTCTGAATCGCTTCCTTGTGGATATAATTGACCCATTGATCAGAAAGTCTCCTTCATATGTCCGAAACTTCACCCACTTCGTGGAAATAATCAAAGATGCTCCCATCCTATCCAACCAGGGTGAGCTTGGACGTGGTGAGTCTGTTCACCAAGGTACCCATGGAGGAGGCACTCTCAGTAGTCAGAGACAGATTGACCTCTGACTCTTCCCTAAAGGAGCGGACCAGTATTCCAATAGATAATCGGATAGATAGCAGCAGCCCCCAAAAACTGGGATAGGCGGGTACAAGAGGAGGAGGACAACAACACTCAGAAAACAGTCTGCCTGCCTTATGTGAAGGGGTTATCAGAGAAAATACAAAGGATCTGCGGTCCATATAACATCAGGACAACCTTCAAAAGCGTGACAACACTTCTCAGATATCTCTCTCGAGTGAGACCACCCACATGACTAAAGACTGTGTGTACGCTATCCCGTGCAGCTGCGGAAAGGAATATAAAGGAGAGACAGGCTGCCCCCTCAAGGTAAGGCTCCAAGAACACCAGAAAGTAGAAAAATCAGGCGTGACTGACCACATATGGAGAGAGAAGGGAGATCACCGTCCCCTGTGGGATCATGTTGAGATCATAGACAGGGAACACCATTGGAAAATTCGTAAACTTAAGGAATCAGCACATATGCTAGGCCACAAAAATCTCCTGAGCCGACCAAGCATAGAAATAAATACAATATGGGAACCAGTAATAAGGAGTGCCAGAGAAAAGCAATGATAACAAAGTTGCAATATGAACTCTGGTAAAGACATGCAATGATAACAGCAAAAAATGCAATATGAGCACTGGTAAAAAATAGTTGCTGAAAACATTAGGTTTATAATACCCAGAAGTTCATACCCAGATGTCCTCAAGGACACATGGCACAGTGGATAAAGGCGTTGGTTAGATCCAGTGACAGACCCAAAGAAGGTGAGTTCAATACCCGGTTAAGGCAGTGGAGAACTTTCAGAGGGAAAATTAGCAGGAAATAACTGACATCCATCAAATAAAATGTTCAACGTGAAACAGTCTACCCCAGTGATCGAAATTCAAAATCTAAAATTACAATTTTAATCATTGCCTTTTAAAAACAAACATTGCTGAGGAGTGGAGGTAGTTAAAATAATAGTGGTGTCATATTCCTTTTGACACACTGTCTTTTTGCGGGCATAAAGGTCCAAGATTGCAGTTTCTTTTAAGCATTAAGAATTCCTTGATATTATATAGCCTTTGTTTTTAATATGTTTCAGTTGATGGGTTGTTTTAATTGTACTTGAGAGTTTTGCATAAAGTTGTCACCTTTTCAATTGTTATTCACTGATCTGTTAAATTTGTTGTGACATAGAAAATATAACAATTTGAGGAAAAAAAAAAAGCATCAACTTTACATATTAATTAATTTCTGTGCAGCCATAATGCTGTTCAATTCTTTAGCTCTTCTTATTAGGAATTCTACTATTGTATTACTGATATAGAAGAACCAATTATCTGTTTTTAGTAGAGATTTCTGTTTTTGCATCATTATAATACTTAGTGAGAAAGTGTAGCAATATATAAATGTTATAAAAACAAGAAAATAAAATTAAAAGTTTTGAAAAAAAAAAAAAAAAAAGGGTCAAATTCCTAAAATTTGGCTTTTTGAAATGACAAACTGTACCCCCCCCATCTCTATCACCATGTCTGATAGAAAAAAGAAAGGATAAAACAAAATTTGTTTTCCTTACCACTATTTCTTTTTATTCAATCAGGCAAACTTTATAAAACTTGGATCCTAAAAACTGTAAATTGTAGGGAGACACTAGGTAAGTGGGGGGGGGGGGATGTATTAAAACATTACCAACTTTATCCTTTTATGTCTGTTGGACAAATGAATTTGGAAAGGCAAATATAGTAACAAATAAAAATGGCAATTGGCAAATCTAATTGTTAGAAATAAGAAAATTTCCATTTTAAAATCACAATTTCTCAAATAGGTCATTACATTTTTCTGTTTTCAGAGAAAATAAGCCCCTCTACTGATGTCATTGTGGGGACAAATTCATTGTTGCATATCCTTAACCTTACATAATTTCAAATATTGTTCCCTATTTATTATTCTGAAAAAAAGAAAGAAAAAGAAACAGTGTGCTCATTTTCTTCCTATATATGTTTACTAGGCTGATTTCATTGCCTGGTTTGGGATTGTAACTTTAAATACCTTTCATGCTGATTCTGCAATATCACTGACTACAAATGCATGGATATATACATATAATTCTTGTTAATACATATATAGGATTTTAGTTTGAAGGTTATATAGTGAAACAGAGGCAAACTATCTGCTATTATAAATGGGCCTGAGTCTATCTCATCCTTGTCGGATAAGGCCAAGCTCTTTGCAATGCTAGACAAGAGATATCCCTCTACCTAACTTCCTCCTCTCACAGAATGCAAACTTTGTGATATCTATATTCTGGCTTGGTAAGTTTCCAAACTTATAAAAATCTGTAATTCTACAAAAGCTACTGGTTCAAATAAAATTCATGTGTTTTTTCTTAAGAACCTTAGTCCAAAGTTGATTCATTTCAACACCTGAAGGGGAGATGTTTCCCAAATCTATGAAGGTATCAGCTGTATACTCAGTTTACAAGAATGTGGGTGAGAGCTCCTTCTTGTTGCAATATTACCCTAGCAGCCTCCTTAGTGTCATCAGCAAACTTTTTGAGGCTATCATCAACATTGATCATCCCAACAGAAACAGTATGGATTCCATTCCTCTTGATTTGTTGCACATAGAATGGGTGAAGTTATAATGAATTTGTCACAAAAGTGATTGATTGTCTTAGATATCTGAAAGGCTTTTCACAAGGTGTGGCATAAGACTTGCTACACAAACTTGCCAGTGATGGTATCTCTGGAAGAATCGAGAAGATTCTTCCAAAGATACCATAAAGTTCTTCCTACTAGGTGGGTTCATACATGGTGGTTATTAATGGCTAGTTGTATGTTGCATGCTCAAGAGTAAGAAACTAAGAATTTATTCTTCACTGTCAAAAAAAAAAAAAAAAAAAAAAAAAAAAATTTCTTAAAAAATATTGTTTACCATGAAAGTCATAAAATTAAATTATTAAACTGCAAAGTAGGGTTTTTGTCAAAGTATTTTTGCAAACAAATCAGCTTATTCCAATTTCATCAACTGGTTTGCAAAATTGAATGAAACGTAGTTTGTAAATCTTGACAAAAAATCTTAGTGATAATTTCAACAATACTAAATATTGTGAAAATTTCAACATATGTCAGCATGATGCAAAAAAAAAAAAAAAAACTAGCTTATTTAAAAATGCTATTTGTGACAAAGTTAATATTTTTCTCCATGATAGTATTATTCATAACAAATATATGATAAAATGCAATTTTTATAAGTATTTTCTGTTTTTCTTTCTGAAAGTTATTTAAAAAAAAGAAAAAAAAAGAAAAGAAAAAAAAAAGAAAAGAAAAAGTCTGTTGAAATTCATGATTAAAAAAAAATAAAATAGGAGCAAACATGATATTTCATATTACAAAATTAATGAAAAATCATTTAAGAAAATTTTTTATATAAAGTTAATGCTATTATTTACTTCAATAAATTTAATCTGATATTTTTAGATATTGTAAACAAGGTGTACAAAACGTTAATCTTAATCCTGTTGCTAAACCACACATTTTTAAGAATCAACTTTTTCTACTTCTATAATCATAAAGTATATTTATAATGAAGTTAGACAGCATCACAATAGATTAATTTTAAACAATAAAATAAATTACTTTCATGTTTGTTTCATGTCATTTTTGTTCCATAATTCATTATTCCAATATAGTTTTTATCTGATTAAAACTGTTTTAATGTGGATAATTAATTTAAAGATTAGAACCAAGTCATTATACCACCCACACATCAAAGTTGACATTCCCAAGTGGTCACCATCACAGCTAGGACTTGCCATGCTACATACACAGTGTCGGCTCATCCTCATTCCCTGCATAATGGGGAGTTCACTTAAACAACTTCTCCAGAACTTTTAAATTGTGGAATAGATTCCTGAAAAGATGCTTCCTTGATCACTAAACTATTAACCTCTTTAAGTCTAGGGCCAACCATTATCTATCTTACATATCCTCACAATATGTGCCTCTTACCATCTTGTATGACCTTATAACAACCTCATTGAGTAACTGTTTACCATAAGTGGCTCTCTTGGGCCTTGTATTGGGTGAACATAAAACATAAAAACAGAAGTCAAACCCTTTTGAGGACAATTCAGAGAATAACAATATTCCAGTTCAGATTTATTCTTCATATTTCTTTAAACATGTAAATAAAATCAATTTCTGAATATTTGTCATTACTCAAAAGCCATATCATGTTGAAACATTAGTTTTTGTATGATCACCAAAGTTAAGCAATGCCAAACCTAATCAACTAGATGGGTGACCACTTGGGGTTACCAGGTGCTGTAAGCTTGTGTGGTTTAATGAATAATGGCTTGTTATTGGAAATTGGAGAGCTGAGTTCCAATTCTAGTTGGATTCGTTCTATTCACATGTGCAAATATGCTTGGGAAGGGTATGAATTCATCTCTTCTCCTCCCAGTTATGGGTTAATTAGTAAGACATATTAGTAAATCATTATTATCTCCAAAATTCTTACAATCTAAAATTTTCTGGTTATTTAAAACCAGAAAATTTTCAATTGTAAGAATTTTGCAAAAGGTTGATAAGCTGTATATAAAAAAAAATCAATCATTAATTAAAACAAATATTTATGGGAAAGTGATTTTTTCAAGAGAGGGATCAGTGTAAAAATTGGTTCTTTTGTTTTTGTTTTTTTTTGGCAATACTGATATTGTACTTTTTATATTCCATATATACTCGCTCGAGTATAATGTGAGTTTTTAGGAGGAGTTCTTGTTATGCAAAAAATAATCATAATGGGTCACTATATACAGGTAATTTTTTTCTGGAGAGGTTGCACTACATGAAGACGTCTGATACACGAGTCTATAGGGTAGATCTTGACTTGCAAATTAATATTTGCTAACATTTTTATTTCTTGAAGTTTCTTGTAAAATTTACAATCTTGGCAAATATACAAACTTCAAAAAAGTTAACATTTAGTGTAAATGTTAACTTTTGATTGTTAATCTTTCATAAAAAAAAAAAAGTCCAGGGTTCTTTTCATAAGATGCTGACTTAAACTTTTTAAAAAGGTAACAATATTCTATTGACTATTCAGTCAAAGCTAGATAATTAAAAAAAAAAAAAAAAAATGTAAATAACCTATCAAAATAAATTCATCGAAATCCACACAAACCGGTCAGTTTTATTATGGGTTCAAACAGCTGTTTCTCAACAACAAAGGATTTTACTGTTTTTACAAAATTCTCTAAATTGTGGTTAAAAAATATTGGACAGAGAAATAGTGTGAAAATAATTTTTTTTAATAATTTCTTTGCGGTTTAACATTCATTTTAACAAAAAATAAAAATCAAGTCAGCGATTATTGCGTAATTAAGTTATGATGACTGATCTTTTCGATAGAGAAACATTTAAGAGCGAAATTCAAAATTTCCCTTAATGTAGGCCAGTCACCACTTCATTGGGCAATTTTTTAAACCGATCAGTCATCAACAGATTAATAAATGAAAAGGTTTAATTAATTGAGATTTTATGACAAAATAATGAAACCAAATGTAACACTCCAAATTTTTATTTTGAAAAAAAAAAAAAAGTAAAGAGATTTTGAGACGCAAAATAAAAATGGTGAAAGTTTTTCGTACTTCTCACATCATCCTCGTAACAATTTTCAAATTGATGCCTTTTCTTTTTGTTTTTCTCAATACATTTAAAATTTCCTTTTTCAAAAATTAGATTTTTAGATGCGACGAGTAAAAAAAGGCGTCAGTTCCCAGTCATTGTCTACACATATGGATTAATAATTATTTATGGGTTAATTATTTAAATAATTATTGCAGTCGAGTGGGATTCTACCATGATTTTCTCAGTACCGCCTTCAAGAAATAATTATAAACTAAATAAAATAACAGATTGTTTTAAGTTTTGAAAGATGTTTAGTTACTGATCTGTGATATTTGACCAGGAAAATATTTCCACATTAAAGAAACTGGAAATTTGAAAAATGCTATTCCAACATCTCTATTTTTATTAAAATAAAAACATCTTTTTTTTATTAATTTTCTCTTTGAATTATATATTTTTTTTTTAGTCGATATCTTGAGTAAGAACTTTTTCAACAATAGCTTTTTTTTTCCCCTCTCTGTAAAGGTCAGTGTAAAATATCAATATTTGAATCGATAAGGTCGGAGCTAAAAAGAAAGAAAATGCTGTTCGGGAATTAAAATATGAATTCTGAAAATTGATTAAAATTAAAAATACTAGTTCAACATTCACAAGTAATTTATATTTGACGGCGAAAATGTGCTTTACTTCCCCATTCTATATCTTCATTCACTTTTAATGTTGAAAACTAAAAAAACTATAGTTGAGGGAAGAAAAAAAAAGTTGTAAAAGTTTATTTCTTTATCATTTGTCATTTTTAAGATCGAAGTTCTCCAACGTATAATCAATCGGAAATATTTTTTTTAGCACTACTAAATTTGAGTGTTTAAAAAAATTAACATAATCCAATGTGGCGTAATTACAAGATAATTTTTTTTAGGTGATAGACACAAACTTTTAAAAAAATAGCTACAAAAAAAAAAAAAAAAAGAAAAAAAAAGAAGAGAGAGAAAGAGATAGAGAGAGAAAGAGATAGAGAGAGAAAGAGATAGAGAGAGAAAGAGATAGAGAGAAAGAGAGAAAAGATAGAGAAAAGATAGATGAAAGAGATAGAGAAAGAGAGAGAGAGAAAGAGATAGAGAAAGAGATAGAGAGAGAGAGAGAGAAAGAGAGAGAGAGAGAGAGAAAGAGAGATAGAGAGAGAGAAAGAGATCAACGTGTTTTGTTTTGAGTTTTTTTTCATAATTTCATAAAGTTTAAAAGCTCACTAATGCGTAATTCTTTGTTTTATAACTTCCTATTGTTCTTGCTGGTGATTTGTGAGGCAGGCAGTTTTGATGAACTCTAAAAATAAAAATCAACTTCACAACCTAAATTCATTTTTCAATGACCCCTTATTTTTTTTTTACTGGTATCTGGTCAACCCTAAAAAATCTTTTGGCCAGAACTTAATTTCGTACATATAGCTCGTTGGTCAGCATCGATTTTTTAAATTTTTTTCTTTCCTTCACGTTTTATTAAAATTACAAAATTCTAATACATTTTTATTTAATTTAATTATAAAAACGTATTGGAATTTTCAAAAATGTGTTTGAGTTTGGTAATAACATCGTAGTAGCAATCCTTTTGTTTTCCACTTTTCCAGACTACTCAAATTTTCTTTACTGCATCTCAAAATATAGAAGTAGTCTCTTCCTTTTCTAATAAGAAAAAATAATAATATCAGAAATAGAAAAAAATATGCCGGAATTATTAAATGAAAAATAGACTGAAGAAAATACTCCCACCTCAATTCAAACAAAATATTAATAACAACTTAGCAATGTCTATTGATTGAACTTCTTTAAGAATTTTACGAAATATTTAAAAACAAATAATCCCTGTGAATACTAGAGTTGTCATTTCATTTGATTTTTTCTTTTTAATAAAACGGCAATATTTCAAACGATTGTTTACGTTACGGCAATTATTCCTTATGATGATGAACAACCATGACGACTTAGAAAAAAATATTTGTTATTGTAACATATCTTTTGGTTCTCGCATACGAATTAATTTTTTTGAATTTCAATATTCGGCCAATAAAGAAAAAAGGGTCTTAAAAATATTAATTTTTGTTGTGATAGAAAATTAATGGAAAAAAAGGGGGGGGTTCGATTTCCTCAGTCTTCTTACAAAAAAAAATCATTTGACTATTTTCCAAAATTCTTTTCCTTTACAATATATACACAAGTTTCAACTCTGACAGTGAATTCTAAAAGTTATAATTGATTCTATTTAAGTGCGTAGTGTAAGATTAAAAAAAAATATTACATCTTTCTTAAATTGATATGTTTATGATCAATCAATATAGTCAATCTGTTTACTTTAATTGATGGTTTTCTTTTTCTTTAAATTTAACATAATTGTTTTCATATTTTTTTATAATTGAAAATTTAATGTTATTGTTGTGGTTTTTAACTCCAGATATAATGGAAGAAATATTCACACTTTTCTCAAAATTAAAATGGCCAGTACTCGGATAATATTTTAAAAAAAAAAAAATTTTGTGGTCGAATGTCGAAATTAAACATTTATGGGATGGAATCTTGCTTCCTTCTGTCCAATATAACGTTGGAATTTATTTTTTTAATGCTCTTAAAACTTTACTATCCATAATACATAAATCTTAAAATGTTATTGTTATCCATTTTACACTCTGGGAAAAAAAGGTTTTCGCGTAATTTATTTCAAAATGGAGAATGAGAAAAAAGGCGGGGTGGGGGGATTAAGATCCTATTATCTTTATCATAGTGTTTTTAAAAATAAAATAAAAACGGAGGAAAATATCTTAGTAACTGAATGAAGTTTCCTTAACGATTGTTTAGTTAGCCATAATATTTCTTTCTTAATAATTGCTTTGAAACTTAAAAGTTAGAATATTTCTTAATCTAAATTTTAAAAAATGATAGATTATTTTTTTCTGGTTAATTAGGTTAGTGTAATTTTAGTTATTTATTAATGAAAAAAGGCTTGAATATGACGTCAACTTTATCAAAATAAATTTGCTTACAAGTACGAAATAGTTAAAAAGCAAACATATGATGGCGAGGGGTTCCTTGTGAACAAAACAACTAATCACATTTTCATGGTTTCTACAATATTTTGATAAAAAAATATCCACCAATTTCACAAACAGATGAGAATTAATCATAAATCTAAAAAAATATAACCGTTCCAGAGTGATATTGACCATTTTCGAAGACGACGAGGTTGTTTATTCACTTCTTTACATTTCAAATGTGTAAGAAAAAAAAGTGGAATATGCAGATTTTTAGAAAAAATTGAATCTTATGCTTATAAGAGGAAAAGTTCGCCTAAAAAAAATAATAATACGAAAACCAAGTCAAAAAATGTTTTTAAAAAACTTTGAACAAAAATAGAATTTTTTGCATGATTAATCAAAGATCAAAACATTTTCAGACTTTTTTGTAATTTTCACATTTTTATACAAGACGAACGAAAAACATAACTTTTATTTCTAAAGAATTTAACTTTTTCAAGAGTATCATCATCAACAAACAAGAATTTGTAACGATGCACAATTAAAAAAATACTTTACCCCGAAATTCTGGTGTCAAAAACAGGGTTTGTAAAAGAGAGTTTAGGTAGCACGTGGCCCCTTGATTCCAGAGACCTGCCAGACGGCATGAGTCCCTCGGTTGGGGAGGTGCATCCCATCCACCAGATTTATCTCCAACCGAATCGGGGGTTGGTATTTGTTGGCTACTCAGGTAAGTGTCCTCTTCTTGAAATAGATTTCCAAACATGTCTGGTTTCAGTTCAACAATGTAATTAAGTTAATAGAGAACGTTAAGATGTTCCTCTTAAGATTCACTGTTTTTAAATATTATTATACCTCATGGAGGAGAAAATGTAACACTTTTATCTCAGATTCTTTTAATTTCAAAATCGACAGTGGTTTTGTTTCTGTGCTGTCGTCACAACGGAGATGTGTTCTCACTCTCAAGAAAAAAAAGGAAAGAATAAAAGTTCACCACAGTATCATCAACTGTTAGTAGGGGGCTCTGTGTTATCTATAGAGCGGACTTTGGCTTGTCCAGCCTTGCCCGTTGGGTCATAAGAGATCGTAATAAGCCCAGCAGTAGAAGCAGGAGTTACCGCTGAAAAAATCGACAGGGTTTTGAAAAGCTTCCCCAGAAGCTAACTTAGCCACCGCCACACATGGAGACGCCATTTTCTACTGACTGCAGAATGGGAACAGGAAGTTGAAAAACAAGTCTGCACTAAATAAGTGATTCTTATTTATTAATCTTGTTCCGGTTCGGTTTTGTTCAGCTGAAACCGAATAAGGATATTTTTCGAAAGGAATTTTACGATTTTGATGTATAGACTTTAAAATCTTAATATAATTGCTTAATTGTGTTATCTTAATAGATAAAATAAAATTACAACCATACGAATTTTAAATACCAAAAAACTTTGAGTAGATCCATTTATTTTTTTAGCATTAAAGATTTTTTTTTTGTTAACGCAATCTCATAAAAAATTGAAATCATTAAAAATTTTATATTTTTTTTTAGAATAAACTTTCCTTCATGCACAACTTTTAGTTTCACTGTTTAACTGGTATTTTGCTACACGCTTAAGATTTGTTGAGAACTTGAGACATACTAATTATGGAAATTGACAACACCAATTTTTAATTAACTTGTAACGTAATTGTGAAAAAATGTGTACACTGTAAGTGTAATATTTATTATTTAATGATTCTGAATAAAATGTTTTGTGTAACTTCAACATACAAAATTCTCAGTTTGGGAAATAAATATTTAAAGTTTAAACCATGTTGCTTACTTTATTTACATTTTATGGAAATATTTTAACAAATCTCTTCTTTCAACTTGGTAAAATCGCAAACCCATATTTGTTACATTTTTGTACTTACTGACCTATTCTGAAATTTGAATATAGAGTTTGGAAAAAAACAACATTGTTGACAACAATACGGTCTCAACTTCAATTGGATAAATTAAAATCTATTAGCATTCAGTTAATTTGGAAAGTAAAATAGGTATAGTTAAGAAAAAATATTTCTTAGCACTATTTGCTTAAAGAGCAACAGATAAGGTAAATCTCTTTTGGGGGTGAGTTTTTAAGTTAACATCGATTGTAAAACGAATGAATGAAATTGAAAGGGAAAGCATTTTCGTCTAGTACTAGTTTAGAAATAATAAACCTTGCTTTTTTTTTTTTTACTTATAATAATAAAACTCTGGGGAAAATCGTATGAACGCATTACATATGAGAAAATAAACATTGTTAAGAGATTTGTAGATCCACAAAATTGTTCGTAAAAAACTGAATTTTAACGAAAAAGTCGGTCTCAGTTTAGTACACAAATACTCCATTTTTTTTTTTTTCATACCCGGCTGGGATTGTCTTTAGTCACGTGATGTAACTGAATATATATTTTTTTTATTTTCTAATTTTGTTAATTGTTTCCTAAACAAATTTAGTTGAAAAATGAAGGGGGGGGAAAAAACTATAACTAAAATCAAAACTCATATCGGCGACTAAAAATACTAATTCACATCTTTTCAATGGCCTTATATGATTTTAGAAATATTGAGTCGAATTTCAACCAATCAAATCTAGTCTTCATATTTGTGCTGAAACGTGAAGGCCGGCAGCTGTCGTAGTTTGAAGCAGTCAGACCTAACCGCATGTGGCATTTACAATCTCTGTAGTCACTGTTCTTTTTCTCGTGTCTTTCCAGGACTGATTTTTTTTGGTGAGTTGTGTTGTTAAATGACATTCAGAATAATTCCGATTGTCTTATCTCGTTTTGAATAGGAACTTATTTCTGTCATTTTCCAAGAAAAATGGCAGTTTTTCGTTAGAGCGGTTAAACGCCGCTTGGCCGCCATAGACTTTTTCCTTTTCAGGCTAAAAGGCCACAACGCGGGTTGATGGTATTTTTGACTTTTTTTTTTTAAAGAAATTTATAATTGAATGAATTTTGGTTCACTTTGGTATTAGGAAACCGTTTTTTTCGCTTTTTATTTTATTTTACTTGTGACGAATTGATCTCGTTTTAAAAAAATCATTTTTTTAGTCTTCTCAGTTTGGTTTATCAATGGTGGTATTCAACAACTAAGTCACTTCATTCCGATCCTTAGCTTTGGGTTGAACGGAAAGGAAACCGATAATCAATTTAGTAATTAATTATATAATATATATATATATATATATTTTACATTTTCTTAAATTCTGTTAACCTTCCTATTTTGCGACATTTTAGTCTCTTTATATTGTTTAAATAAATCGCCCTGAATAATGTCAAGATAACTTAAGTTAAATCAGTAGTAGTTAAATAAGTCTCTTTAGTCGTGTCTTTTTTTTTTTTTTATTAAAAGTGCGTATTTTCTTTTCGTATTGAATTGAAAATACACCATTGAAGCACAATCCTGTGTCGACTGATGTTCATATCCGCATAATGTAACTCCTAAAAGGATGTACAATGTACATTTTTTCTTAGCTTGATTTACTTAAGTAAAAATGATTTTCTTTATTATATATAAATATAGAACGAATTCGGTAAATTGATAGTCCTTCAATTGATGTCCATAACCAGAAAATCCTGATTTTATTTCTTTAGCACAGATTACGTCATCCTTGGAAACTTTAAAAAAAAAAAAATTAAGTTGTTTAATTGTATATTTTCATTGTTCTCATTTTTTTTTTTTTTTTAAATCACTTTTAAATGTCACCGCATGGTGTCCGACATTAAACCAAACTGATTCGATTTCTACTTGAATTTCATTACTTTTTAAATATAGGGATTCAAGGAAGTCTGTTCCATATTGAGAGAATTTTATGGCAAATTTTCCCGCTACAAGATTTCGGTGTTGTTTTAACTTTGTTCGGCATGTATATTCTCCCTTTTTTTTTTTTTTTTTTTTTAGAAGACATAAAGGAAAAGTTGGTCGTAGCCAAAAGAACTAAAATTGCTCATTCACAAGCATAATTTTATTTATTTATTTTTTTTTGCTGAACTTGTATTACACATTCTCCTACATCTGAGTTCTGGATCAATAAGGCTTATGGAAATCACTTTTTTTTTTTTTTTTTCCAAGTTAATTTGTAGAGATCAAATATCTATAATTATATTTCTTAGATGTTAAAAGGAAAAATCTTCAGGTTCGCAATTGTATACTTATTTTTAAATTTATTAATAACAATGTCATTGCTTGGGGATATAGTTTTTTTTTCAACTTCTAGTATTCATAGACATTAGACAACCACCTTCTCTATGGAGTGAGCTCGCGTCATTTTCCCATCCCAGTTGAGTTGTGATGCAGTCAACAGCGGAAATTAACACGTTCTCGCATTAGAAAGTACTAAATTACAAAAAAAAGTAATTATTTCTCCTACGCACTTTTATCTTTATTCACATTGCCCTTTTTTTTTTTTTTTTTTTTTAAATAATAGTCGACATATTCTGCAGCCTTCGTTAGGTGTAAGACCTGGTGATCTTTTGAAGTACTTTTAGCACATGTAATTTTGTTCTAATAACCTACCATACAAATGATTTAAAAAAAAAAAAATTCTCTAGGTAAACTAAATTAAATATTAATTCACAATACCACAAATCATTTTTGTTTAGCCGTTTTCCTAATTTATATAAGAATAGGAATCATTTATTCATTGCTAGTTAAGGAACCGTAGACTTGCAATTGAGTGCTTACTTTATTAATTTTTTTCTTAAAATCACTTAAGATTTGATTAATTAGCAGTTTTGTACTGAATTTGAAAGTTGAAGTAAGACTGTCATTTTTGCTTTTAAAATTTTTTCTAGGACCAAGTGCCAAAATGCCATCTGATTCTAAGAAAAGAAGAGATGCCCAAAAGAAGGCAGCTGCGGCCCAAGGTCGAAACAAAAAGAAAAATGGGTCTGCCAAAGAAGCTGCCACCAATGGTGTATCAGGTGAGCCAGTTCTTTACATTCAATAATTAAGTGTCATTTGTTTTGTTTTCAGGTGCAACTTTCGATTGTTTCAGTACGTTTCACTTACAATAAATACTTGTACTTTTTTTAGTTCTTTCTAATTTGTTTGATTTTATTTAGGTACCTCCACTAATACTTAAGGTTCTAAAATTACGAAGCTTTCATTTTAGCTTTAATTGATAGCTAAAAGGGTTAAATTTACTATTTCCAGTAAGCAAAATATTTTGTATGTCAAAGAAATTCTATTCAAATTAAATTTGAAGCCGTGTGTCTCAGAAAATGCTTTTATTATGAAAGATCTAATTTTTACAGATCTTAAATTTGAAAGTTTATTAGTTTGTGAAAGTGTATTTTTATTTTTTTTTTTTTTAATATACGAAAAATGTATTAAAAACGCTTATGGCAAAACTAACGAAACACAATTTTGAAATAATATCACATTTGCTTGAGTTGTTTCTCCTGATAGCGTATCAAATTCTCTAATCGACCATTGTTGCATTTTCAGAATTTGTAATTTTTTTTTTTCAACATTACACTAAATATCTTTTTTTTTAAGTATAATTTTTTTCTTTCTCAGTGAAAAATATACTGCAATTTTTTTCTTTTTTTAGATTCAATTTCAGGGACGGAAATAATGCCGTCTTTAGACATATCTTCATTAAAAAAAAGTACCTAAAAGAAATCTGTAAATACTAAACTTTTGAAAGTATTTAATTTTTAAGAATTACTTTATAGTTAAATAACCTGGTTCACTTAAAAATTAAAGATACTGTTGCTTCTGCCCGTCACTCTTGATAAATTGCCCTAATGTTAGTTGTTGATCCCCGTTGGGTAAATGTAGTCTTCACTTAATAACCTAATGAGAAAGTTTTAAAGAATTTAAAAAAAAATTTTTGAAACTTTATAAATTAAGAAGAAAAAATGAAATCAGTTCTTGTAAAAATTTATTATTCAGTAATGTCCTTAATATATATTATTTACAAAAGAAATTAAAAGCTTATTTCATTACATAGTTTCAGTGCATTTTTATTTTACTATTTAGAGCAGATTTTCAGAATATCAGTAACTATTTCAAAAAAAAAAAAAAAAAAAAATTACATTCTCCAAGGAGTCTTGCATTTAACTAATGAAACAAATTTGGAGGATGGAATTTAAGTTCTAGAAATTTCCCAAAATTATGTAGGGGTGGGTAACAGAAGTAAAAAAAAAAAAATCACGAAAAAATAAATTCATTTATTTGTGAAATAAGTACTGAAAGTTTTATTAAAATCTGACAATTATTTGATTTTTACAAGAATTTCCAAATTGTTATTTTACTGGGGACTGAAAACAAAAAAGCACTAAAATTTAAATAGTTGCACCACTAATGCATAAAAATTTTTTTTTTTTTTTTTTTTTTTCTCTCCCCTCTCCTCAGTGAATTACTGGGTGTTACCTAATTTTACTTAATGCAATAATTTCCTTATGGTTATTAAAATTCATCTGAGCTCAGGGTAATGACTGAAGTCAATATGTGTTTGTTTCACATTTTGAAGAAGCCAGAATTGATAATATTTAGAACTAGAATTTAATTAGATTATTTAAAAAATGGGAAATTTGAATAGTATCAGATGACATTTGGTGTCACTTAATTCTTCAACTTGTGTAAATTAAGATTTTTGTTACTTTTGATTTAACATTTTTAGCATTAAAATGTTAAATCAAAAGTAACCAAAATCTTCACTAAACTCACCTGATCATAAATGTATTTTTAGCTTCACAAAAATCATTTTTAATCTTAAATTGTGAAAGTTTTAAACACTTTGAAACAGTATTTTTTTTCTGCTCTGTTTAAAACAATTTTAAATAATTTGGACTTATGACGTGTTCATGATGAAGTGTCAAATGTAAATTGATGCATTGAATTTTACTATTTGTTTGTTTTTTCAATAACAATTTTTAAACTTATTACTCTCTTCCTCTCTCATGCTTTGTTTCCGCATATCTGTTTTGAGAGAGATACTATATGTTGGAGAATGATGACCTAAAAGGCCGAGTTAGAGCAGTTGAGGACTCCCCTTTGTGGGGATTGATCTCCTGCGGTGCTCAAAACTCTTGAAGCGAATTTTTTATTTTTACTGACTCCAACAAAATTGATAGTACAAATTGATTTTGAGTTTAAAATATAATTGTAAACCCCTTTTCTGTAAGGTTAATATTAAAGTTATTTTCTTTCCCTGTCTTCTCAGAGCATTGTTTGTTTCTTGCCTCTTATTCATTTAAACCTTAGGTATTCACTTTTCTTTAGCAGTACCTAAATTAATGGAAAATATCTTTTAGCCACTCGGTAAATAACTGATAATAATAATTAGGAAATGAATATGGTCTCTCCAGCAAATCGGTTAAATTTGGGGGAAAAAAAAAGCCTATATTTCATATTACATATATAAATATTTTAAATTTCATGGCTCATTGCACAGACATTTTTAGTAAATATTTAAACTTTGGTTAGTCTAGTTTATTGTGCATCAAGTGAGGAATGTTTGCTAGCAATGGCCTGCAAGTTGAATTTGGTAACAATTACTCTACAATAGGAATCTGGACAAATATTTTTTTGGCATGACTTTTTTATTTATTTATTTTTTTTAATGCCATATCCATTCTGGATGTAGCGGATTATGACGTTCTAGATTCTTTTTGTTATTTGTGAATTGCCATTACTACTTGGGTGAAAGATAATGGTGAAGAATTTTTATTGTCTTCTGTATGGATTGAAATTCAGAGTAGTTCTTCTAGATTGGCTGCCACTCAAAGTTAGAAAGCTTAGTCTGTAGTTGAAGAGAAGATCCATGTTTTTGCCAAGGACATTAGTGTAAAAGTGAATGCAGAGTAAGAATTGCTATGAACAGACTAGGGTACATCTAGGACACATAATTTTGTCATTCCTACTTGAAGATTACATTTAAAAAAAAAAATTACCTTTTTTTTTTTTTTTTTTTTTTTAAATGACATCAGTATTTTAACCTTGCAATTAATGCCTCAGGCCTGACAGATTTTGCATGTATTTAGCAGCCATATTCCTATTTTTCCTTTACTTGGTTGGTGGAAAAAATATTTGCTTAAATCTTCTATTAAAAATTTTATAAAACCTTGGAGTCTTAATTCTCCAGGTTGTCTATAGAATTTGGTTGAAGAGGAAAATGAGAAGTTCAGCCTAAGTTGTTCACTGTTTTTGTCATAAGAAATATTTTCAATTCAACAGTTGAAGTCTGCTTGAAGAGTCAAGTGAAACTTCCAGTTAGATTCTTATTAGATTCATAAGTAGAAATAATTTTTCTTTTTACTTGACTTTTTTTTTTTTTTTTTTTTTTTTTTAGTGGATGCTGTTACAGAAGGACTTGGTGAAATGGACTTGGTTTCTCAGCATCGTTCATGTACAGGGGTCCTTGCTTCACACCCTGATAGCCGAGATTTGCATATTCACAATTTATCCATTACATTTCATGGAGCAGAATTACTTACGGACACAAAATTGGAACTGAATGTTGGGCGCCGTTATGGTGTGCTGGGATTGAATGGATGTGGTGAGTTGGTTTCAGAGCTTTTTTCCCCACCTTGCCCCATTGCCTTAATAAAGTAAAATCTTTGAAAGAATTTACCCTTGAAAATTGTGCTAGATTTCTTGAATAATTCTTTAGCAGTGGGGAATTTTTTAAAATTTGTATTTTATGTAATTAGTATTCAAATTTTGTTTCCTACTTTGTTTGGACACCATGGTGATGGATGCAGCAATTGGGCAGTATGTTGTAGATGTGGATACAGACCATTACCAAGCTAAAGGTGAATGTAACCACTCCTTTAACTGTGCCGATTGTGGGGAAGAACATCTGACTTATGCAAGGATTATGATGTACGGAAGTAGAAATTGCAGTCAAGTACAAAAAAATGGAGGATATGACTAAAACTCATTGTTAAAATGTGAATCACAAATATGAAGTACTTACAAAAAAGCTACTGCAATTGAGTTGATAAGACTAACCCGAATTCATAAACGAAACAAATAGTAAAAAAGAATGTTACTACTACAATCACACAAACCACTAGACTCTTGGACAGCTTGTTAATATTTATTAGTAACATCATTTACAGTGCAGTAAAACTGTAAACAAATATGCATGTGGTTACAATAACGGCAACTGTACAGAAAGCAATAAGCATTTGTTTGCTTATATGAAGGGAGGCAATCAATAAGACAGTGAAACGACTTAATTCAGCAATTACTGAAGACTTTCATTCTGATGAGGCTTCAACAGCCATAAGTTGTGGAGCAGTAAGGAAATTAAGAAAAAGAAGCAGAATAATAGAGGCACTGCTAAATCAAGGACACTTATTTAATAACAAGGCCAACATATCTACACCTAACAACAGGCACATATTCTGCAACAGAACTTAATGTGACATCAGCATATACATGGTCTATACCTAGAAAACTGGAGACGGCACACGTTGAAGTGACCATTTCTCATCATTTTAGAAAATGATAATCCAGAGTTACATAATAAAATATCATGCTGGAATATGTAAAGCTAACTGGGAAATTTTAAAATTTTACATTTTTAACATTTAAAACAAAACATTGGGAGTTTTTATTTATATAAAAATGAAATCTTTAATTTATAAGATTTCTTTATTGAATGCCTAACCCCCACCCACCACTCCCCTTGCAAGAAAATTTTTAACTAATATGGAACATTTTAATTTAACATTTTAATATTGGAAAAATGCAACATTTTAATCTATTCCAGCTTTAAACAGTCTACAAACTTGATATGCTGTAAATCAATCAATCAATCTGTTAAGTTTTGAAAAGAATTATTGGAGCAAAATGGTTGGAAATGAGGCACTTTTTTTTTTTTTTTTTGAGACCCCCCTGGTCTGCAATCCAATCTGGTAGGATTGGAAGAGCATTGTGGATTATGTGTTCTGCAAAATCATATGTTTTCAAAAATACCATTTCCAAATGGACTGATTAAAGATAGCAAATGATTGAAAAAGTGTCTGGAATCGGTAATCAGAAAGGTGTCATCTTGATCAATACCTAATCTCATTTCTGCAGACCTGGGACAAATTGGTACAGTTACAATCATTTAAAATATGGAGGAAATTTAATAATTTTTCATAATTATACTGTCAAATGTAATATTTCTTTTGATGTTCTTTACCAATTTTTATTTTGCTTTGTTAATTATTTGAAATTGATTTCTTTTTAATGCATTTGAATGAGAAAGAGCAAGAGAAGGTAGTATTTAGTGTATCAGTTTTGTCTCTATTAACTGATATTGTTTTTCTTTTGTCTTTAATTTTTTTTTATTTTATTATTATTCCAGGAAAGACTTCTTTACTGGCTGCCATTCAAATGAAAGAATTTCCTATCCCCAAACATATAGATACATTTTTGTTGAGCAGAGAAATGCCACCCACAGATAAGAATGCTTTGCAATGTGTTATTGAAGTTGATACGGAGAGACTGCGACTGGAAAAAGAAGCAGAAATGTTGGCTGCCAAAGGAGATCTGGGTAAGTACTAAATTTCATTTAAGGAAGAAGGGAGTGTGTCCTTTATATAATATATTGTATAGAGAACAAATTTTAGTAAATTGAACCTTTCTCTTTTATGCATTCTTCCAATGCTATGTAGAAATTACTCTTTGTGATGAATGATATTTTCCATGAAATACTTGTTTCTTTTTCCTCTCTAGAATCTCATGAACGCCTGATGGACGTGTACGAGCGCCTTGATGATATGGATGCTGATAAAGCTGAGGCAAAGGCCGCATATATTTTGCATGGTCTAGGTTTTACGAAAGAAATGCAGCACAGATCTGTGAAAGATTTCTCTGGTGGTTGGCGTATGAGAATTGCTTTGGCCAGAGCATTATATATCAAGCCGGCTCTCCTCATGTTGGATGAACCAACCAATCATTTGGATTTGGATGCCTGTGTCTGGCTAGAAGAGGAATTGAAAAAGTTAGTAATCTTTAGTGTGTGTGTGTGTATATATATATATATATGTGTGTGTGTGTATGTATTTTTTTAATTTTTTTTTTTTGTAAGTTTAAGAGGTTTTCATTTGTATCCAAATTTTTAAACTCACAGCTTAAATCTCATCCTGCAGGATAGGGTTTTAGGTGTGGAATTACTGCCTCGAAACTAATGAAAAAATTTGTATCCTTCATTGCTTTGTTTTTTCCTCCGATTCAACCATATGGTTCCCTTTGAGAGTGCCAAACCCATTCTAGAATTCTTAAAAGTGACAAAATTCTACCCCAAAATATAAAAAGGAAAATTAATAAACAGCCAGCTGCAAAATGCAACTATACCTGAATGACATTCCCACCCTTATAATAATGACTTATAAAAGAATTTATCTGCAAAATAGACACAAAATAACCTGTGGACTTGGAATGTTGGTAAAATAACCTAATAAAATCCTGTGATTTAAAGTTTGAGTTTTCATTTCATTGAGTGAAACTGCCCACTCTAAGTAGGATTAAAAATGAACAATCTTGTCAGTTAATGTTCTTTGTAAGATGCTTGAAGTTTTCAGGTAGAAATAATTTGATTTCATTTTACTTTTAAAACTTTGACATATAAAATTCTAATCTTTTAGAAAAAATGTTTCCTATGTAAGCTATTTATGCAGAACATTTTAATTGTCAAAAGTATATTTTAAGTGTGCTTCTTTTCATTGTTATGATTCCAAGTTAGTTGCAGTATTTTATTTTGTTTGTATAATTTTATTATTTTTTTTTATTTCAGCTACAAAAGAATCTTGGTGATCATTTCTCACTCACAGGACTTCTTGAATGGTGTTTGTACAAATATTATTCATATGCACCTCAAAAAGCTGGTCTACTATGGAGTAAGAATTTTTATTTTTTTCTTAATGTTTATTTTAACATTTCTCCTCTTTCCAGTAAGTTGTTTTTTTAACATGTCACTTATCCTATATTTATGCCAACTGCTGACTTTAATGGTATGTTGCAAAAATTGGTTGGAAGCACAAACAGGAAAAGGTAGTACGAGTCCAAAAGGTTCACCAGGCAAAACAAATCCACTCTTCTCACTTCAATCTCACCATCCCAAACGAAAATCAAACCCCTGTTAAATGAGCATACCCTGTTTTTATACACCTGACCCAGCCAGCCAATGAGCACCCAGAAGCAGCCAATAAAAATGGCTACAAGCGACACCACCACCTCCATCAGCACAAAGTGCTGTCTGATTCACCATCCATCCGAAGCTTGTCAATTTGCTGTCTCCACACTTCCTGGCAAAACATACACATGACTCTGGCCCTTTTGGAGCGCTGAGGTAAGTCACTGCTACCCCCACAGCTGATGCATCCCGGGGCAGGTCTCTTCTGTTGGGTACTCCTTTGAAGGGGAATGATGAGTCTCTTATTGGACAAGCTACGGCCTGGAGTGTCATAAGATGATCTGGCATTGGTCTCTAAACTGCTGGGACTGGAGGAATCACCTGGTGAACTAGATTTTAAATACACAAATTGTTCATTCTCCTCTGTATCGCCATCAGTCTGATGATGGATATGATCTCAAAAAGGGCGTAAATTCTTCATGTGCTGTGGCATTCCATCAATCTGCACTGACTGTGGACTGTTTACTTGGGTTACGTGACCTGCTTTGAATTTGGTCGTGCATCTATTGCGTGGAGACTTTACCTAGACAATGTCCCCTTCTTGGTATACTCCTTGAATGTTTTGTGGTGCAAATGATGGCATCGGGAGTGACATTCTGCCAATAGACCACCTCTGGCATCAAACATTTCTTTCTGGATGCGATGGTCTTGATACTTCTATGACAGCATTCCACAATACTGGCTGGTACATGAGTGCATCGGAATATCAAGTGTACGCCCCAGCCCCACTTCATCTACCAGCAGTTCAGAGACCAATGACGGAGCACCTGATGACACTCTAGACCATAGTTCGTCTAAGAACGACTTTCGTTGTTCCTCTTTTTTGTACACGTTCCGAGAATATATAGTGCCCTCTTATGCTTGGGATGCATACAAGAAAGAACTTTGATTGTGGCAACGAAATGGATGGCATGCTTCGATAGAAATGAATGTGAAGTCAGACGTTCCACAGATCATCACCCATTGGAGCATCTTTTCTCTATGCAGGAAACTTATGGGCCATTTCCATGTGTGTGGTTGGTTCGGAGTGGCGTCTGCATTTATAAAGCGGCAGGCAACCACAGTGACCAGCGGATGGGATGATGAAGTCAAGGCTGTCTCTCTCTGTTGCATGCTAACTGAAACAGTGGCCAAGGTACACAAGATGGATACCATGAAAGGAGACTGGTGTGTTGATGGTAGTGAGATGAAGGTTTGGGTGGGCGTAAGTTCTGTGGCCACAAGAGTGGCCCTACAAATGAATAGGAACATTTGTGGAGGATGCTAGTTGGTTGCGTCCAACTGAAGATGCCAAGTATGTAAATTTGGCTGAGCTCGATGTAACAATAAAAGGTGTAAATCTGGCTATTCAATGGCGGGCATTGATGTTACATTTGGTTATGGATTCGACCTGCGTACATCGATGAATATCGAGCACCTTGACTGGAAAGGCATGGGTAAACACAAAGGCGGCTGGTGAGATTCTGGTAAGACAGCGCTTAGAGACATTGCGAGCTTTGGCAGAGGAATATGCCTTGACAATGGATGTGACACTGGTGAAATCCTGTCTAAACCGGCAGACTGCCTGACCCAAGTGCCACAGAAGTGGTTGGATTTACATATACAAAGAGCCATTGCCAAAATTGGTTGGAAGCACACACAGAAAAGGAAAGGTACTAGTCCAGTATGTTCACTAGGCAAGACAAATCCACACTTCTCGCCTCAATATCCAATACTCCACTCACTGTTCCAAACAAAAAAAATAAACCCCTGTTAAATGAGCATCCCGTGCTTTTATACACCTGACCCAGCCAGCACTCAGCCAATGAGTGCCCAGAACCAGCTAATAAATCGACACCACCACCATCAGCACAAAGTACCGTCTGATTCACCGTCCCTCCGATGCTCGTCAATTCGCTGTTTCAACACTCCCTTGCAAAAACATACATGAGACTCTGGCCCTTTTGGGGCACCGGTAAGTCACTGCTACATGGCAGTAAAAATAGACTAAAACTTTCATGTTATACCACAGCTATAGTCTGGCTACCCCACCCTCGTTTTTCTTCTAAAATAACATCTTCTATATCTCAAAACACTCATGAGTAGTCTTAATGAAATAATTGTTTAGTATATATAACTCTTGAAGTATTTTTCTACTTTGCTAGATGAATATTACAGCTGAAGATGAACTGTACAAACTAAATGACTTGATAAAGTAGAAATTTTTAAAGATTACTGTTCTTTACCTTGTTAATGAACAGGTTATAAATTTTTCTGCTTTAAATTTTTATTTAATAAGTAAGGTTGAGGAAACTGTTGCTGCTGAATTTGAATAACACACAAGGTTAATTTTTTTTTAATATATGCAACTGTTAACCCTCACTTAATCTCATGGAATTTCTAGAAATTAAAATTGAGCTCCAAATGTTTTTTGACTCCTTGGAGAATGTAAATCATCAATTTTTTATTTTACTTTATTTTTTTATTTATTTATTTTTAAAATTTTTACCAAATTCCATAAAATCTGCTTTAAATTGTAAAATAATGATGTCATCAAAGTTGGGTTATTAAGTGAAGACTATATTTACTAAGTGAAAATTGAAATGCTTAATACAAATCACACCAAAAATGTAAAAAAAAAAAAAAAAAAGTTTTTTTTTTTTTTTTTTTTTTTTAAGTATGGTGTTTATGCATGACATTATCATTAAAATGTCATATGTTTCAAGGGTTATCCCCCTTACAGAAAATTCTGCTCATATAAACCTTTTCGGCTGTTGTCAGTTGTTTCATTTCACTTCTGAGGACTGTTGAAGAGAAAATCTGTCCCTTTTCAGGGCCACAGAATATTCCAAGTCTTATAACTGTTATGTATGGTATTATTTTTTCCCCCATATTGTTTGGGGTATTAGATTATGCTTAAATAGGTATACAATTACCTGAGTAGTAATAAAATTTAAGTATTTCAAAAAAATTTAATAAATAAAATAACTTTAACATAACCATCATCAGGATGTAATAATAATAATAAAGAATAAAGAAAAAAAAGATTTTAAATATGAATTAATAATAAATACCATAAAATTTCAAATTATTGAGTTACCTCTACATTCCATATTATTATTTTATCTCACTTATTGAATTAAAAAGTTAATAACTGAAAAGATATTAATAGAATTAGTATACTATCTTGGTTATTAAAATTATAACTATGATAATATATTAATTACTAAATTTATTTATAATCTTATTAAATTTTTAATTTAATAACTGAAATAATTAATAAAATATCATTATAGATGTAACTCAATTCATGAATTCTTAAAATATTTTCAGCTGGTAAGTACCAAAAAAAAAAAAAAAATCAATAAATCATTAGGTAATTGCTTAAAATATTTTATTTACCTGGTAGTTAAAAAAAAAACCCCAAAAAAACATTTTTATTTTGGAAATTTGTCAATTCTGATCCATACTTAACCTGTCAACAACTTAGGCTATTAATATATCAATGGTGATGTGGGAATAAGACTAACAAATGCTTGTATACAACATTTTTATGCTAGAAGTAATGTTTCAGAAGAGATTAATTTTACTTTTAAATTTGCTAATTTTCAGCAAATATTTGAGAAATGTACATTTTTTGCAAGTTTTTTTTAAAACTTACAATTAACTTTTGTTTACAAGTGTCAAAAAAATGGCTGTTTTTATTTTTATTTATTTTTTTTTTTTTTCTGAAAAAATCAATTAAAAATCAATCTAATTTTTAGAAATACATTACAGTATATTGCTTTCTGGAATTAAAAAAATTTAATCATTTAGCTTTCAATTAAAGCTAAAATGAAAGCCTCAAAGATTTTTCATTTATGGAAATTCGTCTAAACCTTAAGTATACTCTGATGCCCAAATATTGTTCTATTCTATATTTGGACATAGGTTGGGAACCATTTTTGTCTGTTAAAATCAGATTGTCAAGTATTTTTTTTCCTTATTTAACAAATATTTATTTTCACTAAAATAAATTTGAGTAACACCAGAGTATTTGCTGTATTTTTATTTTTAAAGCTTTAAAACTTATTTATTTGTACAGAATTTTTGTCCTAGTCCTTTTAAGACTAGGACAAAAAAAAAAAAGATCAAACTCTTGTACATTATATGAAATAATGACATCAGTTGTTTCTATTTGAATTTCTGGGATGAGGAGTTATTTACACTTGTAAATAATGTAAGTATTGTCTGTTTGCAATTTGTTCTGATTTTGAGATCAGGAATTATTAATATACTATAATCTATTTGAACTATTGTTCTTAGTTGTGCTTACCTTAATATTTAGGCAAACTACTCTGACCATCTTCAGATATCCATTATTTCTGACTGATAGGATATATCTTGTATGGTTTGACTGTTAGCTTTGTCAGTGTTTTTTTTTTTTTTTTCCTCCTCCAGACTAAATCAGATGATGTGGATTTCAATCCTTTAGCCCAGAATTGTGAACCTTCTTATTACATGACTGCAACACTTTTAACCAATGCATACATTAATATGCCACTGTCCCAAAAGATGTCAAGTGGAATATATTTGGACATCTTCTATCAGCCAAAAATATGGCACTCTGAAGATATTCAGAGGATACTTGGTTGAAATGTTGTCTATAACAGAAAATGAAAACAATAGTTTTAATAAATTAAAATATTTCACTTGCCTATAATTCTGTTGCTTGCTAACCTACAAGAGTTTGTGTATGAATCCAGTCGCATTAAATAGCTGATGGCTACATTTTTGAAAATTTTGTAAATGCATTTCTTTGCTTTGCATGGACTTCACACTTTATATGCACCCTGATTAGTTTTTGTGTCTTTAAGGCTTATTCAAGTAGGGGTCTCGTCGCCAAGTCCTCTTCTGGTGTTGGTGTTATTTGGCTCCCTATTTCTTTCAGATCAATGTTGAATAGAAACCGTCAAATACAAAAAAAAAAAAACAAAACATTGAATAGCATATTATGGTGGCCATGGACTAAAAAGGGAACCTTAGCATGTATAGAATTCTACCTGCTGCCACATCTTTCTGTAAATTAGTTCTTTAGGGTATGTTTTACCAAAGAAAGGAAAAAAAACAAAAAAAAAAACATTAATAGCACATGTACATTTGTTGACCATCTGTACTTGCTAAATATGTTCTAGGTATACTAAAATTTATTGATATTACTTGATTAGCATGCACAATAATAATGAAATAAATTTTCAGGATTGCTTTATTTGTGAATTCTGTAATAGCAAAATTACTTAGAAATTGATTTTTAAAGGTGACATTTAAAAAAAACTACTTTATTTTAGGTTTTAAAATTCTGAATTTTTTTTTTTTTTTTTTTTTTTTTTTTTCAATTGATAAAGCAAAGTGTTTTTTAAGCTATTTTTAATTGAAAACTTAGGTAGAATTTCTTTTTGCTCTTTGTTAATTTGGCTAATGATGTCTGAAGTAAAAGGTCTGATAGACATCCTTACATCAGAAGAGAAAAATCCTTTGGTCAGAAAGTGTGCTCCCAATTAAATCAGTGCATCTGAAGTTTGTATGTTCTGTATTGGTGTACCTACAATAAACTGTCTTTTTTTTTTTTTTTTTTTTTTGTATTCTTTGTCAAGATATAAAGGATACTTGAAAGACTAACAATTACCTTGACCCTAGGACTTGATTCTTCTGTTGTTGATGTTTTATATGATAACCAAATACACTGAAGCCAGATCAGTTTTTTCCTCCTTATTTGTATTAGTTCTTAATTTGCAATAGTTTTGATTTATTTAAAGACTTTATTAACATAGAATTTCTGTAATGAGTTTGGATATTGAGTTGGTCACATTTTATCTGTGGCATGATTACTGTAGCTTAATAAATCTGACCAGATTCTGTAGAATGTTGTTTTTCATTATAGCCTTCAGGTGTTGAAATTAACAAAAATATTCTCTTTGCAAACAGTAGCACACTGATCTTTGGTGAATATTGGTTGGATAAGCCTAGGATTTCCTTTTCTTTCTTTCATTTTGTATTTGTTTCCCCTCTCTAAGTTCACATAAGCTCACAATGTAACTGCAATGAAACAAAACATTTCACCCAGGAGTTGGATGTCTTTTATCACAAAGTAACTACATTTTGTTTTTGATAAATTTCAAAACTCTGTGCTGTAAAATCTGAGTAAACTAAGCCTAGCAGAAAGAATTTCCTTCTGAAACACTTTTATTGCTTTCCCTGATATTTTAAACAACAAAATAATTGGCTCATAAATGACACCCCCCCTCTCTACAGTCTTGTTTCTGTTTTTTTTTTTTTTTTTTTCTTTTTCAGCAGTCTTAAAGGACTACCTTTTATCACTGAGTAAATTTCAAGAAATCCAACTTACTGAAATATTTCTTTCTGTTCTAGGGTAATTATGATGCTTACGTGCAAACCCGTATGGAACTTGAAGAGAACCAAATGAAGAAATATAAATGGGAGCAAGATCAAATTGCTCATATGAAGGTAATATAGTCATTTAGGCAATATTGGTAGAGTTGAATTAGAAATGACATTAGAAGCAATAATTTTAATAACTTTCAATGTAAAGTTACAAAATAAATTACATGTGTTTACTCTGAAAGTTAAAAAAATGCATTAGATTTTCTGTTGTGATATGTTCATAATTATTTTTGACTCTCAAAACTTAACAAAATTTCACACTGAATATTTTTGTTTCTAGAACTACATTGCTAGATTTGGTCATGGCAGTGCCAAATTGGCTCGACAAGCTCAGAGTAAAGAAAAGACTTTGAAGAAAATGGTAGATAGTGGTTTAACTGAAAAAGTTACACAAGATAAGGTAAGATTTGTTCCTGCTAGATCTTCAAAATCATTAAAATACAAATTGACTTTGTCATTACCTTTTTTATATTTATAGGTATCTTAATGCAACTTTAGTTATAAAAAAAAAAAAATTTGGGAGAAAACAAAACTCACTGGATAGTGATGCTAGTTGACACACACACACATATATATATATATATATATATATATATATATAATCCAGTTATGGGATAAGAGCAATTGAAGTATAATTCCACTGTCTAGCATTTAATTGCTAAAAATTGCTACCCAATAGCTTTCATGTTCAGCACTCAAATTGGGCCTCCTCAGGTGATGATAATTAACTTGTCAAGTTTTTGTTTTAATCTCGTACTTCATAATTGGGTGTGGGTGGGTAGTAATTACACTTAACTGATGCTACCTGCTAGTAACTGTGAATTTTATTTGATTACCTACAGTAGCGTCCAAAACTAAGGGACAAAATTTTAAAACCTAATATTTGTTAGAAATAACAACTGTGAAAAGCTGAAATTTTGACAACTGGTAGTCGTTATCATCTTGACAGTTTTCTTAGTACACTTTGCACTTAATCTTTCACCAATACGTCTCTTTACATTGTTTTTTCCATCATTTCCAAATAAATTAAACTTGCTTTCATCACTGAAAAATACTTTTGCCCAATTTTCATATGTCCAAATTACATACCTGTTTGCAAACTCTAATCTCTTCTTATTCTTGAACTAACAAGTGGTTTCTTCCTGGGGTTCGATTAAACAGCCCTATTTCTTGCAGTCGTCTACAAACAGTCTGTCTTGACACATTAACATGAGGTACTATTCATAACCCTTTTAATTTCTGTGCAAGACTTAAAACGGTCCTTTAATGACATACGCTACATTATTCAATCTTCTCTTGTCAAGTTTTATGGGTCTGCCGGTTTTAAAAGCACTAACTATTTTGCCAGTATCATTGTAGGATTTAACAACCCTGCCTACAACATTCTTGGAACGTTTCACTTTCTCTGAAATCTCTCTAATGGTGTGCTTTTCCTTGTGTAGCTTGTCTCACTGAGTAATCAAGTTTTTGGCGTTTCGCCATGGTGCCGGCTGATGCAACGTTTACAAATGACTAAGTAAGACTTATTCTTTAGAGGAAATCAAAAAATTTGAATATAGCATACTGTTTACATTGTTTTTCTCAATTTTGTCCCTTACTTTTGGATGATCCTATTTTGAAAATAAATAAATGTTATAATTCTTTTTCTATCCTTTGCAAATGATTCAAATTTTAGTATGTTATTATGGATGATAACGACTACCAGTTGTCAAAATTTCAGCTTTTCACAGTTGTTATTTCTAACAAATATTAGGTTTTAAAATTTTGTCCCTTAGTTTTGGATGCTACTGTATATTTATACACAGAAGTGATGCTGAAAAATAGTCTTCTAAATTTTGACTTAGGATATTCTGAAAACATACTGTGTAAAGCTAAACTAAAGGATTTGTGACAATTTTTTATCCTATTAAATTGGAGTTAATGTGCACATATTGCATTTGAGATATGGTATCGTTCATTGATGGTCAGACTTTTATTACTTAGTTTAAATGTTAATCCCTTTTCACCACAAATAAAGTCAATGTCAACTTTCCTCAATATTAAATTGAGATTAAAAGACTGTAAACTAGTTAGGCAGTATTTGGTTGTCAGGACAAGAAATAAATAAAAAATGTGCTTGAATAATTTGTTTCCTGTGATCACTACCTTGAAACAATCTTATATCATTTGTATTTTGTTCATATTATTTTTTTAAAATATTAGAATCATTTTTCTCCTTAATATCAAATTTGTATTAGATCTATTATTGTTAAGCAGTCTTAATAGATGCTGAGTGTTAAAGCACAGTCAGCTTATGTAAACATGTATATAAATAAGCCACTGCTGCTTTAAAACTTTCACTTTTCTTCATATTTTTTTTTTCTTTTCTTTTAGACATTGACCTTCTACTTTCCACCCTGTGGCTCTCTACCACCTCCAATTGTGATGGTGCAACATGTCTTCTTTAAATACGCTGATGACAAGGTAAGAAAGAAGTTGCCTCCCTTGACAAACCCAACAGACTCTTTATCATGATTGGTTTTGGGTTTCATGTGCATTCAGATCTTAGTATTTATAACATAATTAAGATATTTTAAGATAAGCACCAATCAGTTTATGAATATTAGTGAATAATGCTTGAAACCTGGCTTCAAGCACTTTGAAACATTTTTCTTTCACAACAGATGAGTTACGTTAAATTTATTTGTTGCTTTTAGAACTAAAAACAATTCTTACTCAATTTTTCTTGAAAATTTGTCGAGCTAAATATAAACTTTAAAGAATTTTTTTTTTTATTTTATTAGAAGTAATCATTATTTATATTTATCTTTTCATTAGATCTTATGGACTGGTGCAGAATCAGATTAAAAAATAAAACAAAACTTAACAGACTTAACAGCAGTAACAACTAGAATGAGTAGCACATGTAACTTGTGAAAATAGGGATATGATAGAGATGTTGACTTTCTCTACTTAGGAGGAAAGCTCACATCAGTACTAGAAAGAGCAATAATAATGACCTTCAACTAACAATGTATGGACAATGAATGCTAAATGTTTGTTAAATGAAGTAATCTCACTATTACTATTAGCTTTTGAATTTTTTTTTTAACTATGTATGATTGAATATCAGGAATTATGGCTAATACAAAAGATAATCTTTATTTACAGGAAATAATGCCATAAATGTAATTCTTTTAATAGTGCATCTATTCTACTTGTTATATATGTATTTATTTATTTATGTATATATATTTTTCTTTTTATAGCCTTTTATTTACAAAGACTTAGACTTTGGAATTGACCTTGACAGCAGAGTGGCCTTGGTAGGCCCGAATGGAGCAGGAAAATCTACTTTGCTCAAATTGATTTATGGAGAGGTAAGTTTATCTTGAGCCAATGTAAAGAGGAATTTATCCTTTTGAAGATGAATAGTTAGAATCTTCATTTTTAGATGTCATTAAAACTGAAGGTAGAAAAATTAATTTAAATATTATCAAAGTACTATCAGCCTGTGGTTAGATTATAAAATAAAAGATCTATGCAATATTTTTCGAAGCTCTTAATATACTTTTTTTTTTTTTTTTTTTTTTTTTTTTATAGGTACTTTTTGATTGAATGAAAATGTCATCTTGTTCTATTTTCTTATATCTAGCTTTATCCAACTGAAGGATTAATAAGACGACACTCCCACTTGAAGATTGGGCGTTATCACCAAGTAAGTTGATATTTGGTATTGAATTCATTTCGTCTAAATTAAGATCTTTCCTACCATTTTAGTGAAATGTTAGTTTTAGATAATGCAGCCAAGAAGGCTTTATAACTGCTGGATGTATTTTATTTTATTTTTTTTTTTTTTTTTATCACCATCATTCTGGCAAAATTGAGAGTTCCTAAAATTCTTGCAAATGTGAATCTAATTTACATATCACTTTTATTATGTTTCTAACTTTTGCAGTTGTGGTAATGAATTAAATGATGAACTGCCCGAGGTAGATGAACTGTTAAAATATTGGACTTATGATTTCATATTTTCTTGATAAGGAACACCTATTGTATGCCAGTTAACATACAAGCTGCTAGGCCTGAAAACTGTTTGGCTTATGTAACACTAAATACAGTCTCTTAAAGTTGACTTAGTCCAATAAATGCTTCTTGGTTTGTCAACTGTAACAAAAGGATAAAATATTGGGATTCTTTGTAGAGTTTTTTTTTTTTTTTTTTTAAAGTTTTTTTGCCTTTTTGTGTTGCAGCATCTTCATGAAATTCTAGATCTGAACATGAGTGCTTTAGATTGGATGATGAAATGCTTTCCTGACATACGTGAAAGGGAAGAAATGAGAAAAATCATTGGTCGATATGGCTTGACTGGACAACAACAGGTAGGTGAAATGCTCTCATAAAATGGTCAAAAATGGGTTAGATTTTAAATACCAAAATAAGTGGTTTATTTATATTACTTTCTTAACCTGTTTTAAGTTTTAGTTTTCTTACATTATCCTGAAATTTGTCGTGTTAATCCTAAAGAGTGTATGTTCAGGCCAAGAGAAATTGATACTGGTTTACCTTTTTTATTCATGAGAAATTCCGGTTAAAATAACTGGTAAAATGCTGTTTGACTCTTAGGGGATAAAATAGCAATTGTAAAAAAAAAAAAAAAATTCCTAAATATCTTTTGAATTTGTCTTTTGTTTGTATTCATTTATAATATCTTGTCAAAACCTTTTTTTTTTTTTTTTTTTTTTTTTTTTTTGTGGTGTTATATAAAATTTCATTTTACCAGACATTTGTGATGATTACTGCTTCCATCTTTTCACATGTGGTGAAAAGAAACGCAAAACTGCTCATAAGCTGTTCATGGCTGACAATTTGTGCAGTGGGCCATCTGAAATGTCTGTTACTTGTCCAGAACAGTTGCTATGAAATAGTCTTTATATTTAAATATAAATAAATTTGTAAACTTACTGAAATTTCACTTTTTAAATAAAAGGATAAAATATTGAAATTGCATACTAGTTCAGGATGTTTTTTTTTTTTTTTTTTTCCTTTAACTGAAATGTTAAATTTGAAAAGACAGCCAATTGTAATGGCTTTGTTTACTTTAACTGCTGGCTTTAATCAGTTTCAACTTTTTTTTTTTTTTTTTTTTTTTTTTTTTTTTTTCCTAGGTGTGTCCCATTAAGAATTTGTCAGATGGTCAGCGTTGCCGTGTCATCTTTTCTTGGTTGGCTTGGCAGAATCCTCACATGCTCCTCCTAGATGAACCTACGAATCACTTGGATATTGAGACAATTGATGCTTTGGCTGAAGCTATTAATGATTTTGATGGTGGCATGATTTTGGTCAGCCACGACTTCAGACTGATTTCTCAGGTAATTCACTTGCTTAAATGTTCTTTTCTAATTTAACTTGTGTTGTTTTTAATCAGAATGTGAAGTAGTATTTTCAGTATTTACTGTTTTTTTTTTTTTTTTTTATTATTAATTTAATTGAATTTTAATCCATGCTTGCCTGCCAAAGTATGACTAGTCTGTGAATCCTAATTAAACATTAAAGATGGTTCTGCTTTTTAGGTGATAGTGTTATTATCATGGGGCCTTGATGATTTTGGTCTTTTCCTCCTATTGCTTGTTTCTTGTTTGGGTCATAACTATGACCCAAAGACTCCTGTTCAGTCTCAAATAAAGTGTACATTTTGGAAATGTGAATATTCTGTTAATATTTCCCTAATATGAACTGCAAAATCAGGTAGTCACCTCAGATACCTTATCAATACTCTGGCAATTATCTTTATTGATTTGTGATTAAGTTTTTAATATTTTTCCTTTTGGCCTGTTGAAGGCCAGCCAGATAGTGGTTGATCTTTTTAAGTGACATTTCACCACATGAGAAATGTAATTAAGACTCTTACATAAAGCTTCTTGAAGCACAGTACAACAGTTTGTAATAATCAATCGGTTGGTGGGGGTGGTGGTGGTCTTGCAGGAAACAATCAATGTGATAGGTTAGCACATAATAGTGTTAATTTGTGGCTTAATGTGTAACTGTCGGTCTAGTTTGTGTATACCATTCTATTTCCATTGTTATTTATTTGGGTACTTCCTCTTATGTTAGAAATTATGAAATAGAATAAAACCTCCTTGAACTTGGGATAATCAAAATTTGTAATTTCTCTATATGAATGTTACATTTTTTTTTTTTTTTTTAACTTGAGCATCTATTTCAACAACTAGCATACATCCAAAATTTACAAAAGATATCTTTGTTGTGTGTTTTTTTGTTTTTTAACCTAATTAATCATTAATGTAAATTGTTTTAGTTTTTGGATATTTGTATTCATGGGTAATTCAACCCATGAATACAAATATTCATTGTGATCATCTATGAAAATGTTTTCAAAGGCAATTCAGCCTTTGAAAACATTTTCATAGACGATCACAATGTTAAGGTTTATTCATGAGATACAGGTTTTGGTGCTTTTATCTTTTTTTGTAGGGCATTGGCTCACAAAGCTAACTTTCTGCAATACACATTGAATTTGCACAACTAAGAATTTAGTATATTTAATCTTGATTTTCTTTATACTTGCCTTTAATCTAAGTTGTCATACTTGATCTATTTGTGAAGTTGAAGGTAATCTATATCAGTAATATTTTTGACAGAATTTTGTGCTGATTTTACTCATAAACCAGTGGATTGAATTTGTAATGTTATTAACATCTACAAAAATAAACAAAAAACAAAGTTCATAGTATTTTAAAGACTAGTCCTATTGGTAGTTGTGACAAATTATTGTAAGTGCATATTATTTTAACTTATAAAATCCATCCTTGATGTTGTAAATGAAACAAATTCATTAGAATTAAATCTTTTTAAATGCTTGTAACAGTTGGGTTGCTAATCAAATGTCATGAATTTCTTTTCTTTAGGTGGCTGAAGAGATCTGGGTGTGTGCAAATCAAACAATAACTAAATGGACAGGTGACATTTTCAGCTACAAAGAATATTTGGCAAAGAATGTGCAGGAAAAAATGGCTAAATTGGATAAATAACCACAACTTTAAATTAGGATCTTGAAGAACATTTATTAGAAAATTGCAAGAGCAAACTTTTACTGTTTTTCTGTTTGTGGAAGCAGGAGGAACATCATTTATATATTTACCAAATCTGATTTTATTGGCTGTCCATAGCAGCTGCAGGTTATACTGTATTTGCTGTGTATAATAATGGCAGGAGGACTGAATCCAGCTTCTTCAATCTCTCCTTACCTTATTTTGTAGAGGTGGGCTGTGGGGAAAAAAAAAAAAAAAAAAAAAAAAAATCTTGCACATAAACACACAAAGCAGTGGGGAAACAACAAAGCAAATAGTCTACCAATAAAGTTATTCTCTCCCACACTGAACATGTAAATAATTTTTTTTTCTTTTCTCGTTCACCTGAACAATAAATGAAACCCTGTTACCACAAACTTTGCCGATAATTTTAAAAATTGTAACAAAGGAAAAAGAAAAAAAAATTCCTGTCTGTTTTTTTTTTAATTTTTTTTTTATTTTATTTTATTTTCCCCATATTACTGCTTTTATCTTCTGTTTTATGCTCAGCAACACTTGATCTTCCTTGCTATTAATTTTTCCAAGGTTGTCCAATCTAACATTATTGGATAATTGTTTGGGCTATACACTCATCTGTAAGTTGCCAGTATTTTCACTGGTGATACCCCCTCCCCCCACCTCTTCATAACACTAGCTTCATTTTGGTGATTATAAATGCACTCTGTTCAATTTGGATGGGAAAGCTTGAGATAACAGATTTGTACATTGAAAAAAGTTAGAAATACTTTAAATGGTTTGTTTCTACTTGAATGATGAGTCTACAGTTCAAAGAATTATCTTTTTATTTTCTAACAAAAATTTTACTAGCTATTGTATGAAATTTATTTTAATTTTTCTACATTATCTGATGTGAAAATATTTGAGGTTTTTCCTCATTTCAAGAAATCTTGAAATATTTGTGCTACTGAAGTGTAAGAAAATGAAAACATTTGGGAATTTCTGGTTGATGGCACTTTAATTACTATTATTGAAAATTAGATTTTAAAATATTTTACAGATAAAACCATTGATAAATTCTATTTTGTCTATAAAATGTTTAATTTTGAAACTTGGTAAACAAATAAAATTCATACTGCCCAGCTATGGTTTTAACTATCATTATTATGAGAAAACAATGAAACAGCTGAGGTTAGGGCAAAGTTTTATATTTATAAGTAAATAGCTTCACTTAAAAAGCCAACAAATTGTACAGAATTAAGGTAGCTCTGATATTTGATTTTAAAAAAGAAAAAAAATAGGAATTGTCTTTAACATGGCTGTAACCATCCAGTCTTTGATTTGTCTGTTACCAAAGTTTATAAAAAAAAAAAAAATGATTTTAGGGACAATGATCAATTGTTAAAATTCTTATTTAACTCAATGAATGTAATGTTTGGTTAAGATATCCCAGATAAGTATTGGACATAGGATGGAAACTCGTGAAGATATTTGTGCATAATCTGCTTTCTATGTAATTTGCTGGCTTTTAATTTCTGGTTTTATTTATTTCCTTTATTAGACAAATTTTTTATTATAAATCATAACAATGAAAACTGTCCCAATAATTTCTGATGCAGTGCATTACCCATTCTCTTTATTATGTTAGCTTATTTGCTCTGTGATCACATTGCAACCTTTGACTGGTCAATAATGTTCTTTTGAAAGACAAGGGATTATTTTTATATTAAAGAAAATTTCAGCTACTCCTACTGATTGAAGATAGCTTTTCTTGTTAGATAATTTTGTTGGTTACATGAAAGTTTTTACAGTTGTTTGACATTTTTGTATATAAATGAAATGGACACTAACACTTAGTAGCCCTTATTTTTATAGCACCTCCTAGGTCAGCAAAGCATTTGATCCTCAATGGTTCAGCTGGCCTGATGAACATTAAAAATTTTTCCTGAAGAGGACACATAAGTTTTGTACTTTTATTAAGGTCTCTATGGAGATAGAATAATCCGAGGGTCATGAGCATTGCATCCTACTTCTTTCTACCCAGAAATTGAAATAAAGATTTTTTTTTTTTTTCTCTTGATTTGTTATTGGCTGAAGACTGGAAAGTACAAGTATACTGTGGTCAGTTTATTTTTTTCACTAAAAAATCCATTGTATAAAATGTTATATTTCCACAGGCCAGCCTGAATTTGTTTCAGCAAGTGTGTGTGTGTGTGTGTGTGTGTGTGTGTGTGTGCATGCGCGCTTCTTTCTACCATTGTTCTGCCTTCTTAACACTTGCAAATGCAGCCTTTTCTTTTTAAAAAGGTTTTTATATATTAAAAGGACCCACTCTCTTAAAGAAAAGTGATATTTTCACTTAATTTACTTCTAGCTCCCAATGGAATGATAAAGCTAACTTCAAATGTCTCAGCTAAATTTTTTTTTTTTTAATTTGTTTTTACTATCTTAGATACTTAATTACCTTCTTGCACGCTTATCTTTTTGTGATATGTCTTCAAGTGTAGAAGACGGAATAGGACTGTTTGCTATCCCTTGAGTTTTAGGTCGTGACTAGCAAGAGCTGCTTATGTTTAATATATGCTCCCCTCTAGTGTCAAGGGAAGTTGCTCAGTCTCTTGAAAGAGGAAGACAGACAACGTCCCCCCCCTCCCTCTCTGCTCTTTATTCTTACCCACCTTTGTGGGTGGTGGAGGAGTGTTGGTAAAGGCTTAATTTTTTTTTTTTTTTTGTAAATTAGCAGCTAATAAAACAAATCTCTTGATCCTAATGAGTCTTTTTTTTTTTTTTTTTTTTTTTCCTTCTCCCTTCCTACCAATTCTTTTCTGATTCCATGTTCTCTCCTCCAGCCACTTAGTTTTTTTTTTTAAATTACAAAATCTATGATTACCAATCCAGTGGTCTGTATTTTGTTTTATCCTTGTAAATCTGATGGCAAAATTAAAAGTTGATGAAAAGTTACCAGACTGACCCATTTCCAAAAATCTGAATTCATTTTGGAGCAATAATTTTTCATCACACCCCTCATTAATAAGTAAAATTTTATGACATTTATATGAATTTAAAAAAAAAAAAATGTAAAGTAAAAACTAATATTTGCATGCTTTATGAACATTTCAAGGAGAGGGATTTCTTAAAGTCTCAAATGTTACAATGAAAAATCATTTATATGATGCTCTCTTGATACAGTACTCAACATAGTTGTGACATAAGGCCAAAAGTATGGGGTACTTAGTGAGGATCAAACTCTCTTTTCAGTTGTACTTGAAAATTCTAAACTATGCTTAGAATGTGATGCAAGTGTGGAGCATCCAGTGAGGATTGAACTCTGTTATAAGTGATCTAGCAAAAACACCCCCTGTGCATCCATAGATTATTCAACCGGTCCACTGGTTTAATCCTGCTTGCTGCCCACGTGATTTGTTCGATCCAGAAAGCAGAAGTGATGTCTGTCCATTCATGGTTGACTGAAGATGTAGGCACAGCTGTGGAGTCTGCGCTAATTTTAGAATGCAGCAAAAAAAAAAAAAAATTTATCTGCAGAAAGCTGGACAAACATCGATTCAGTATTTGAATTGGTAATGTCTTTTATATAGTAGAGAAGAGAAACGGGTTCCAGAAAAGAAAGAAAAAAAACAAAACATACACTGGATTCTAGACAATGTATGTGATTATCGTACATTATTATTACTTCGCACGCAATTATCACGGGGTTCTGGCTGCTTCAACCAAAATCATGCGAATTCCAAAGTTCCTTCTAGCTTACTCAGCTCTTTCAATTTTTAATCGATAAAAATTATTTCGACCATTTCCATTGTCTACTGATGACCCAGATTCAATGGGTACAACTTCTGCCCTAGATCAGATTTCCCCATCAGTAAACAAAATGTTGTGATTTAATTTCGCTATTCAAACCAACCCCAATTTCACTAAAAATATATATATATATATGTGTGTGTGCGTTTCCCAGACTCTCTCTGTGTCACAAATTCATGTTCTTTTTTTTCTCCCCTAAATGTTTTCTTTCTCACAAATAACTCCTTGTGTCTTGGTGGGGTTATTGCCTTGCTTGGTCTGCCACTTCGTCCACAGCCCCTCAACTTCTGGCGTCTTTCTCTTTGGGTTGAGGTATCCACTCGGTCCGAACCGAACTTAGGGAGCATACGGCCGGTTACCACTGAGTACCCGTAGATTATTTTGACCGGTCAACTGGTCAAGTCCTGCTTGCTGCCTACGCTGTATTAGGTTTTAGATCCAGTAAGCGGAGTGTTGTCCATATGTTCAGTCGACTGTGGATGTGAACATGGCTGGGAGAGTTGGCACTAGGAAGTTTAGAATGTAGCAAAATAAAAATATCTGCAGAAGCCAGACAACAATGGGGGAAATATTGTCGTCTTTTATATAAGATAACATCAAAACAGATGTTACAGGGAGAATAAAAACATTTAACATAAAAGAAAAAGACAAAATGCATCCAGCGAATTCCCAACAGAGAGGGTTTGTGTGTGATAAATGCGTATTGAATCGCCTGGGGTAGGTTTATGACTAATAGTCCAGTCTCATACTGACCTGTAGCACGACCCGTAATGGTCGCCTGTGGGTGCTCATGCACCTGTCAACGATGTGCCTCTTCAACTTAACTATGCGTTTATAGAAATAAATCTGGTTGATCATGAATTGACACTTGGCCTGGCACGCGATTATCATGAGTGCCAAAAACTATCCCTTGACATGTAAACCTATTCTCCAATTATTTACTTTATCTCAATCACAAGTTCTCGCTTCACTAAAATTATCCTTTGGGATATCTAAACATTGATTCAACCTTTTGATCAAAACAAATACTGTTAAAAAAAAAAACCATGTATCTCGCCCATCCTCTTTGTTTACTAGTGACCCAGATTTAAAACATCGCCTTTCTGTCCTGAGATTGTGTTACTCATCAGTAAACACATCTTAACCCAAATTGTACTTTGATATATAAACACCATTTCCACTTCCAGTCAATAAAAGTTATATTTGCGTGTGTGCGTATACCTCTCTCTGTTACACTTGGTGTGAACTGGAGGTTGTGCACTTCAAAATTTAATATAAGAAACACTTGACATTTTAGTATGTCAGTGATTTTGGTCTATTAGCAGTTGCAGTTGTCATAAAACTTATGGATTAATGCCACTTTCTACATTGATCTCAATTCTATGATGCTAAAAAGTGACAGGCCAAGAAAAATATATATATATATATATATGGTACTATTCAACTTTGCTTGGTCATTGATGCACTCTAAGGCATTTTGGATGTAATGATTGTTTCCCTTAATGGAACGTAAGTTTGAATCCTCTTGTAGAGCACATTTTTCTATAATGCTGATGGACAGAAATAACTATTACATACTGTTCAATAAATAAATAAAGCATCTACTCAAATACAAGGGAATACTAAAAATATTTAATAGGTACCTCCAGTGATAGCTAAAAATAACCATACACGATGAGAAAATGTCAAAGTTTTTTAAGTCAAATGATTAAAGGAATTAACAAAGTATATTGTGACACCCACCAGAGGTCGTGGTCATAGCACCAGTATGTGATGTCCTCTGGTTGTGACGCCAATATGTGGCACTGTGCTGTTGGCCCGTGGTCAACTCTGGGTTGTGGTGCAAAGCTGTAAGGTTTCTTCCACCAGCATTTTGGGGTTGACTCTTTGTTGCTGCCACCAGCCTGTGTCCCGGTCGATCTGGTCGTTCCTGGTTTGATACCAGCTTTGTCGTTCCCAGCTCATTTCCAACGTCTAGTTACCGACTTTGATCTCAAGTCTAACCTACCCACGTTGTGACTTTGATCTTAGACGAAATCAATCAGGCGCGGGCCGTAGTGCAAGCTGAATCCGGGGTAATGGTGATATCGCACAAGCATAGGTAAAAGAAACAAAACAAAACTCAAGTGTTTCAAATATGTTGAGAAATAAATTATCATTATCCGTCTGTTAAATACAGGAGTATGTTTCTCTTCTAGCCCCTTTCTATGGATTTGTGACACTTGCGTTTCTTAAGTGAGTTTTGGTATCTTAAGTCGTTCGTCAATATAAATTGCTTTTAGTAGGAAGGCTAAGTAAGAAAGGACATGGAATTTCTTGGTCAGCTTCTGCAAGGCAACAGCCTGACTGCAACTGCAAATCAACTGCTGGAACTCCTGGAATCAACTAACTCCAAACTGATCAGCTGCCTCGAGACATTCGTTTATATGGATACCGACCAAAACCTCGTGTGGAGGCCTGACGTGACTTGGGTTCCCGATAATTCTCCATTCCCGATAATTCTCTTTGTTCTTAGGTCAGGAAAATTAATTACTTCCCATTTTTGGAAGATTAATCACTTTCCATTTCGGGGGTTTCTCCCTCGTCCGTGAGGGAAGGTTGGAGGAGAGTTATCCTCCTAGACTCTTCCTCTCTCACATTGGTATCTCATACCAATCCCCTCAGTGGGTGTTAACAACTCCGTCTTTCTCATACATTCACCTCTGCCTATGACCCATTCTACCACTTGACCAATGATCTCTCGGCAGTGTGGGTGTGGCTAGACTGGCCCTCTTGAAATAATTATCCAGAGTTTTGTTTACAAAATCCTTTTTTCTTTTTTCTTTTTTCCTTCAGCCAAAACATTTACAAATCCCAGATTGCCAAATAATTCTTATCACATCTTTCTTTCGGGGACATTCAAAATTCACTTAGTCGGGTCTCTATACTGACTCATCAATCACTGTCAAAAACCGACACCTGGTTTCTTCTGCTAAGTCAACTTTTAGCTGGGAGGTCCGTATTTTACCTGAGAATCAAATTCTTTATTTTTCTCATGCCTTAAAATTCTCTTATCACCAAATGCCCATTTTCGACGACGCCGTTTCTGACGTCAACAGTTTGAATAAGAAATAATAATACGATTTTCTTCCTCATGTCAGAATTCTAACACACACCAGATGGCTCCCTTCGTTGGACCCAGGAATTAAAATTAAATGATATCTCTGAAAGATAACTAATATCTATTCTCCGTGGTGGTGTCAAGCCGAAATTTTTTTATGACCGTATGTGTCGGTTGGCTTTGTTTTTTTTTCTGAATTCTGTTTCTCTTGGTGTGTCACTCCCTTGACATGACATTAATCAGTTTTGACAGAATCTCATATCTCGCTTTTTCTTACGGATTTTCTGTCAAGTGCGAAAAATATCTTTCTTCGTAAATAAAATAAAATCTTTAACGTCGATCAGCCTATCTTTCGATATAGCTCTTTCTCGCCTTAAGTCTTTCCTGTTTTTAATTTCTATGGTTAATTAGTTAGCCAATTACCATAGCTAAATAGTGTCACAATATACCTTTGTTTAAATTTAGAAAGTTTGAAATTTTGGTAAAATTTTTTTTGCGTCAGCTGAGACCATATAGGAAATTTTGCAGTGAAAAACATTGATTTGGAAATTATAGCAGAAATCAAGTAATTGCTAGGTTTTAATGAAATTTTGAAGACGTTCACATACGAATGAAATTACTTTAGAAATATTTTATAAAAACTTGGTAAAAGTAATTTTTTCATTAGTTGACACATTTACATTTAGGAAATTTTCAGAAATTCATTTTTGTACTGTGTAATGTTTACATACACACAAATCCTTAGAGAATTTAAATTGACTTATTTCTAAAATAGGACACCCACTTAACAAAATCTGCTCAGAATTGTAAAATAAAAATGCAATAAAAACAAAAAATCTTGAACTCTTAGGGCATTATATAATATATATATAAAAATTTTGAATTACTCTTGCGATATTATATATATATATATATAAATATATATATTATATATAATATTTATATATATATATTATATATATATATATGTTATATATATATATATATTATATATATATATATATTATATATATATATATATATATATATATATATATATATATATATATTAGTTATATATTATATGCACATATATATATATATATATATATATATATATATGTATATATATAAAGAAATATAGTCTTAAGATACGCTATATAAAGTGCGACAGCCTGTTTCATGCTAGATGCAATCGGCAGGCCACGAGTGATGTTATTTTTCTCGGCTATTTATATATACGGGCCAGTGGTGCATTGTGGGTAGTCTATTTTGGCGGTTACTTTACCGGAAGTCGTTTATTTGTTTATTTATTTATTTGGGTTAAATTATTTTGCTTGTTATTATTTTTTAGAATTTTTTTTTATTTCTTATCTTGTATATTTATTTATTTAAAAAAAATTTTAATCAATGTTTTTATTAATGTTGTAAAAATTTGTTTATATCGCTTATATAATAGTTTTGTTTTGGTTTGGGAAAGTATTAAAGGCTATTTATTCAGTTTTTGGGTTGATAGTTGTATTTTATTCTAATTATTATTTTGGCGGGAACAGTTTTTATTTTGTTTATTACTTCATGTATTTATTTTGATTGATTATCCTTATAGTTTTTTTCTACCGGTTAGTTCATCGGGATCGGTTTGTTAGTTTTTTATTTATTTGGATGAATTTCGATCAATTTATTTTACTTGTTATTACTTATTTTTCATACTGTATATTTTCTGTTTTCGAGTTTTAAGTAAAGCAGTATTTTTCTCTCTTTTATTGTTATATGACAGTTATAGATATTTTTATCGTCCGATTTTTGGTTTGATTTTTATAGTCTTTTTTTTATTTAATAATTTATTTTGGTCTGGGAAGGTAATTATATGTTGAAGCTTGAATAAGCATGGAATAATAATAATACAACACAAAATGTACGTAACAAAATGTATTGAAACAATGAAAAAAGGTACACTATATTTACAGGTAGTTTTGGTATATTCTTGGAAGACTGTTCCTGCAGAATGGGTTGACTAAGTCGCAGTCGGGCAGAGTCTCTGGATTCGATCTCTTAATCTTCCGTCGTCTTCCGGTACCAACCCATATTTATATGGTCGGTACTCCACTTATGTAAATTAGGTGTATCATACACAACACCCTCCTCCCAAGCCTTGGAATCCCTTTTGGATTTCAAATTGGCTTCTATATGGGTTGATGATTATGGCTATTTCTTTGTAGATCCATTTGCCTAATTTTAATATTTTTTTCCGTTTTGGATTCACGTTCAATGGGTCCGTCAACTTCCGTTTCCTACCGGATCTTCTTGGTTCAGGTGTATTCTGTGGAGGTTCTACCTGAAACATATCATACATTATATCAATGGGATCTTCGTCCTCATCCGGTATACACTCTTCTTGCTCTATACCGTAATCTTTTTTAAGTTGGTTTTGGTGCCTTTTATAAGTATTCTTCGGCCCTTTAATTATGTAAATCAGGTCACCGATTCTCTTGTCCACTATGCCTCGTTCCCAGAACTCAACGTTGTTTTTATAGCACTTGAAAAACACCTTCTCTCCGGGAGTGTATCTTTTTCTCGCTGTATACATGGTATTTTTTACTGTATTTTTCCTGGCAAAAGCTTGTCAAACACTGACTTAACTTTCCTAGCGAACATTAGTTCAGCTGGTGCCATGTTTGAGTGTGTTCTCTGGTTTGGCGTGATTCTGTATACTTGTAAAATTGCTGAAGCGCCTTTTCCGTTGGAACTCCTGAGGCTTTCTTCAGAGCTCGTTTTAAAGTATCGACAAATCTTTCTGCGAGTCCATTAGACCTCGGATGATACGGAGGCGTCGTTATGTGGTTAATTTGATATAACTCACAAAATTCCTTAAATTCTTCAGAAATGAATTGTGTACCATTGTCACTCACAATACACTCTGGCACACCGAACCGTGCAAATAGTTCATGCAAAAAAGTTGTTGTGGTATTGGACGTAGGCTTTTTACAGCGTAGTACTTCCGGCCATTTTGTAAAACTATCTACCACTATTAAGTAGTAAAAATCTTCTACTGGACCAGCGAAATCAATGTGTAATCTTGTCCACGGATGATCCGTCTTGGGCCATGGTTTGTGTACTATAGGTGGTGCCTTAGCTGCTAACGCACACCCCTTACATCGATGAACCATGTTTTCGATATCCACATCCATTCCTTTCAATACACAAAGCTTCGCATTAAGCTTTTTTTGTTCTATTAATACCGGGTGACCCATATGAAAGTCCCGAAGTATTCTTTTCTGCAACTTTTTGGTATTACTACTCTCTCACCATATAATAAAACTCCATCACCTATTGAAAAAATCTCCTGCACTTTTTGGTCATTTGCTACCATTTTGCTTTTAATTTCTAAAATGAAATCATCGCTTTCAGCTTCTTTTTTTAATTTCATTTAGCGTAACCGGTAGCTCTCTTACAATGTTGTTTACCATGCTTTTCACCTCATAATCTGCTCTGATATTTGCAATAATTGATTCTTCGAATCTTTCTTCTTGCCTCGGTACTAGTCTTGATAGACTATCCGCATGAATTATCTTTTTTGGATGATAGGTGCTTTATGTGAAAATCATAATTGAGAAGAATGGTTCCCCATCTTAACAGACGATTTGCTGTATAAACGGGTAACCCTTTCTTTGAACCAAAAATGGTGATCAGTGGTTTATGATCCGTTTCAAGGATAAAATGTCTGCCGTGGATGTACCTGTGAAATTTTGTATGGCAAAAATGATACTCAGTGCCTCTTTTTCTATCTGAGAGTAACTTCTTTCTCCTGGGAGCAAAGTTCTCGAAGCGTGTGCAAGTGGTTTTCTAGAACCATCTGGCATTATGTGTTGAATACACGCTCCTATCCCGTATGAACTAGCGTCACTTGCCACTACAATATCCAGTTTTGGATTGTAATGGGTTAAAAAGAGGTCGGACGTAAGCATTTTCTTTATTTCATCAAAGGCTTTCTGACATTCTACCGTCCATTCCATGCCTTGTCTTTTTTAGCAGTTCATTCAACGGAGCTCTTAAATTGTACATTCCTTTAATGAACGCTTGATAATAATTTGCAAGCCCTAGAAAACTTTGTAGCATCGCCACATTAGTGGGCGTCGGCATGTCTCTAATCGCAATGGACCTTTCGGATCTGGACATCTGCCATTTTGTTGATTATGTGCCCTAAATACTTAATTTCCTCCAAACCAAATTCGCACTTTGACTCTTTGACTTTAAATCCAAAGTCCTGAATTTTTTAAATACTTGATTGAGATGCTCTCGATGTTCGTCGACCGATTCGCTCCTTACTATGATGTCGTCTAAGTAAGCGCACGCAAAGTCTAAATCATTCAGCATGACGTCCATAGCTTGTTGAAAAATGGCAGGTGCCACTTTAATACCAAAAAGGAAGCCTGTTGTACTTGAATAACCCTCTATGCGTGTTTATCCTAGTAACGAACATTCCTCTTCGACGGGAATTTGGAGATAGGCATCTGATAAGTCAATTTTTGAAAATATAACTCCACCATTTAGCTTGTTAAAAATCTCCTCCGGACTCGGTAACGGGTAATGGTAGTCCTTAATTACCGAGTTCAACCCTGTCGAAAAAAAATCAACGCAGACTGACTTGGTTTGATTTTTTTATGCACACAATCGGCGCAGCCCATGAATTAGATTCTACTTTCGAAATAATTCCCATTTTTTCCAACCTATCAAGTTCTTCGTTAATTTTCTCTACACTTGCGAAAGGCACATTACGTTTCTTTTTAAAAATTGGCATAGTATTTTCCTTTAATTCAATTTGGCTTCAAACTTGTTACATCTTCCAAGACCAGGTGTGAAAGTTTCCGGAAACTTTTTTTTAATTCCTCATTAATGTCCTGTCTTGTTTGCGTATTACTTTCTACTTTTCTGCAGAAAGAGTTTAACGGTTTATCCCACAATTCGAATGTTTCAATAAAATCTGTACCCATCAAGTTTTCTCCATTTTTCAGAATGAAAACTTTTTTTTTAACTATCCCGTTCAATTTCATGGGAAGTACAACCTCGCCTTCGAATTTAATTTCCTTTCCAGTCACTGTTCGAGCGCGTTTCGTTGACTTCATTATTGTAGGCCTTTTAAAATTTTCCATGTTTTATAGTTCATTATTGTTAAATCTGAACCCGAATCGAGTTGAAATTTGATATTCTTTTTAAATATTTCAGTCGTCACATATTTCCTCAAATCTCTATCTGATTTGATATTTGAATTTGTTTGACTAATTCGGCTATTGACTTTTTTCGTTTTACAACACGACCCTTTGTGACCATTCTTGTGGCACACACGAAACATTTTTATTTCTATATGGGCAATTTACCTCCCAATGTCTTTCGTTGCACCGTCTACAATTAAATGGCGGAACCATTTTTTTTCCTTCCTCATTCTTTTCATTTAATTTTTTTTTTCTATTTTTAAAATACGCCGAATTTTTAATCCAATTTTTTTCTGATGGGTAATTTGACTGTTTCTTCACTTTTTTTAATATAAGCAATACCAGCTTCTTCAATTTTTGAGACTCTTTCTTTAAACTTACGGCCCCTGACACTCCTCTGCTAACTTTTGCAGGGTAAGGTTTTGTTCAGATTCGAGTTTAGACAAAACTCTACGTCTTATTTCGGCACTTTTACTGGATACCAGACCTTGAGCAAAATTAAACACTTGAATTCTTCAACCGTAATCTCTGCCAATCTGAAATTGTCACAATGTCTATTCACTATAGATGCATAAGTTAAGTAATCCTGATCGTCGGATTTAGCGACATTCATGCATAACCATCGCTTATGCCAAAGCGACATATTTGCTCCAAACAACTCCTTTAGCAATTTCACTGTTTCCGAGAATTCCAATTCATTTGTTCTTCTCGGTAGAATAAAATCTACAAATTTGCTATGTTCTGCTGTACCTAGCTTTCTTAGTAATAGACTGACTTTTCTTGAATTCGACCAGTTTTCACAGTCTGTGTGGAAAATATCTTCATATCGTTTAAAGTACGCTTCAAACGTTTTTCCTTCGTCTGGCACATAGTTGAAAATTTCCAACGAATTAAATATGATGTTATTAGAATATGAAGAGTTACTTTCATTTGCCTGATTGTTGTTTAATTTCTCCAATGTTAACTTTTGAATTTCCAAAACCTTGACATACATTTCTTCCTGTTCCCTTTGACGTTGCTGACTCAACTCCTCTTGCCTTTCTTGATAATTCTGCTGTGCTAATTGCTGTTCTCTTAATAAGGCAACCTGTTCACTTTGTTGTTGCAGACTCAACTGCTGGGATTTGAATAATTCAGCTTGACTCAACTGCTGGGCTTTAAACAATTCAGCTATGACTTTGGATAATTCCTCCATTTTTAGCTGATAGTGTTCATGCAACAAAGAATATACTTTTAAATTGTTTATCCACGAATATACTATAAGCAGACAAAAAAAAATTGAAACAACTTACGCCTTTTTTAATTTTATGTCTTGCTTTATAAAATATTGTTGAGCAACCAAACAAAAAAAAAAATAAAATTTTTTTTTTTTTTTACAAGTTCGCTTACCTTTCAAAAGTCGACACGTGGTATTTGTGCTCCTTTTAATTCCATGCATGCTTTTTTTTTTTTAGTCGGCCAGCATTTTTTTTTTTTTTTTTTTCGGCCAGCATTTTTTTTTTTTTTTTTTAGTTTTTTTTTTTTTTTCGCCGTTATTTGTTTACGCCACCTTCAGATTTTTCTGAGTGAACGTTCCTTTAAGCTTAGTCGTCCTTTAACTAGTTTTAACTGTCCAAACTTCAGAATACTTTTCCGTTCCATTAGATGTTCGACTTTTAATTAATGATTTTTTTTTTTCAGCCTGGGTTCTTCCACTTGTCCCAATTATTGAAGGCTATCAATTATTAATTCTTTTTTTTTTCCGAAACGTAAAGTTCTTTATACCTCGTCGCCATTGTTGAAGCTTGAATAAGCATGGAATAATAATACAACACAAAATGTACGTAACAAAATGTATTGAAACAATGAAAAAGGTACACAATATTTACAGGTAGTTTTGGTATATTCTTGGAAGACTGTTCCTGCAGAATGGGTTGACTAAGTCGCAGTCGGGCAGAGTCTCTGGATTCGATCTCTTAATCTTCCGTCGTCTTCGGTACCAACCCATATTTATATGGTCGGTACTCCACTTATGTAAATTAGGTGTATCATACACAACATTATACCCAAGTTTTTTACCCAGTCTTTTTTTCAAGTTTTGACAAAACATTTTAGGAGGATGATCTTTTCTTTAGGGAAAAGATATTTTTTCACCTTTCCCAAGGATTTTGTTTTTTAATTTCAGTGGTTACAAAAAAGCATTGCATGTTCATATATTTGACAAAAAGAGGATTGCAAGTATAATTTCTTTGTTTCAGGGACAATCAAGATTTATACTTTTTTCTTCACTAAAATTCATGGCTTGGTATAACGTTGTTTTGTAAACATTTAAAATTTAAACATTCGTTCTTTATTCTGCAGTTGTGTGTCAGTTTAAATCGTTATTTTGTTGATTTTATCATTGTGATTTTTTTGCATATATATCATATATATATATATATATATATATATATATATATGAACCATATATTATATATATGTATATATGATATATATATATGTATATATGCAAATATATATATGTGGTAAAAATGAATGAATATATATATATATATTTAGGCATATTTGCATGATAGTAAATGTATATAAATGTGGTATATATCAATGACTATATGTATATATTTTTTATATCAAATGCATAACATTACACCACCTACATATGTATATATTACATGAATAGATACAAATTACATTTTATTTCTGATGATTTGATTTGTTTTACGGCATATCAACCTCAATGGGTCATTTAATGCCGACAACTTTTTTTTTTTCTGGTAATATTTTTTGTTTTGTCAAAAATCTATTTCTGTTAATATTTTTTTTCTCAAAAACGTATAACTGGTAATATTATTTTTTCAAAAACATATAGCTGGTAATATTTTTTTCTTCAAAAATTTATTTCTGGTAATAATCTTTTAAAAGTATTTCTGGTATTAAAACCCATTTTTACACCTCCATAATGCCCTTTACCCCAGTGAATGGGTTAATCACTTATATAGAAACCCGGGACCCCAATATATGTCATACCATGGGTCAAGATGAACCTAGGAACACCAGCAACCAAGAGGAGGCTCCATGTTCCTCAAAGCGTCCTGATCAGAGGCTCTGCCGTTGGACGTAGTTTATCGTCTTACCCTGGACACAGATGTATGTTTATATCATACCAGGATGCATTTGTTATAGTATCAATTTTAACCTTAGATATTTAATAAGCACAATATTCTGAATTTGATTTTCAGGCATATTGATATAAATGGACCAACTAACATCATATTTACCTTATATCATGATGTATATACCTGTAATATATTACAGTCATAGAGACACCACATGTATGCAGCCATAGCAACAGTGGTGTGTCTTTATAAAAATAGTCTGAAAAAAACCCAACCCTGTTAGGACTAGTTTGAATTAAGAATTTATTTTTTATCTAGACTGGTTGTCAAACAAATGTGATAAGACCCAATCTGTCCTGCTATTTACCAATAGCTTGTAAGAGAAGAGATGGATTCATACCTTTCCCGTTGGTATTTGCACATAAGTGAATGTAAGAAATTTGACTGGAATTTGAAAGATTAAAATTCTAAAAAAAAATAATCAACAGGAGATAACTAACTGTTATTAGTATATTTTTTTCAGATCCATCATGGTCTTCAGCAGATAAAAAAGAAAAAAAATTGAGTATTTAGTGAATAACATTAATAAAAATAATAAAAAATAAAGTGTACATAAGAGGGTGTTTTCTTTTCAATCCTGTATTTCTACGGAGACCCATACAGGAATGCAATATTTTTAACCATTCACAAAAACTCACCCCTGTGTGAAGATCTTCTAAGGCTGATTTGCATTCATTAAATTTATTGGACATTTCCTCGACACCAAAGTTCTACAAAAAAAAAAAAAAGGAGAGTTTTAACAAAAGGCATATCTTTATATCAGTTAGTTAAATTAAAAAGAGAATAGAATGATCTAAAATAGATACTAAAAAGAAAAAGAGAAAAATAATGGAAATAAAACAGTTTCATTATTTAATATTGATAATGCAAGATCATAAATAACATTAAAACCAAGATAGAGTGTATAGAAAACGCCAAATAAGTATTCACCCATTTTCAAGAGAATAGTGTTCAGAGTCATTACATTCTTTCACTATTGTAAAAGGAGTGGGCTGTCAAAATATATACAGGTTGATAAGCAAAGGAGAGTTTAAATCTGAGAAGATCAGTTTTAGATCTTATCTGAGATCAGTTCTGAAGTAAATTATTACACTTTGCAGTTCTAAAGTATGTTAACAAATATTGATAATGATATAATTCAACATACTACAAGTCTTAGTAAAGATACAACCTTTTAGCTGAATACTTTAAATGTTGGTAAAAACAAGTTTACTTATACAAATTTATCATGTAGGGTTTGTAGGAACCACCATTGCACAAATGTACGGGTGTGTTTGTAGGATGAAGAGGATTTTCACCCTTAACCCTCTACTGTTGATTGAACATGTGTGTTGCAGATTTGAATCAATATACAACAAAGAAAAAGGCAAAAAAGTTGTTTTAATATAAAAATATAAGGTATTTTTGTTTTCATGCTTTTTTTTTTTACAATTAATTTTTTCTTAGCGTGTATGAGTGTTAAAGTTCTTACAGTCCTTTGTTAAGATGTACAGAAAAGCGATTTCTTCATGTGTATGTGTGAGAAAGTGAGGAGGAAAGTGTAAGTGTTACATAGCTTGTGAAGAAGACAGGTAAATGAATAAGGTAATTTCTTTTAAGTTGAGCATCGGGAATTGTTGCCATCTTGCTCTCTCTTTACTGGTTTGTCCATCTAGAAACTTTGCTTAAATACCCTTCAAAGGGAGCACGAAGCATTTTTTTTTGTAGGTGAGAATGTGACCCATTGGTTGAAAGATGTTAAATATTTATTTTCAAAGCATTAATTTATTAACTGGAAGGCTGTGCAATCCTTTAATTCAGAAAATATTTGTCATTTGATGTTTGACTGTCTTGGTGTTTATTTCTTTCTTCACTTCACATATGTACAAAACAAATTTATATAAATTAAATAAGAGAGACAGAAAAAGACACTGATATATATGTGATACAACCTATATTTTGAAGAATTTGACCATTAAAAAAGAAATCACTTATCCCAGCTACTAATATTCTTTTCACTTAGTCCCTTTGCACAGGTAAGAGTGCTGCTGCTGCAGCTTGCAAATTTGGTTTACACCCTATTCAAATTTCTTGAACTTTTGCATAATACCTCCTGTGTATGGATATTTTTTTAAAAATTTATTTTGTATCTACTTGTTAATATGTATTTTTCAAATAATTAGCTGTTGAGCAGCATAATGAGACAGCAATTGTATACAGTCAAATTAATGCATATTGGCATGTACTCATATCTATGTGGGGTGCCTTTTAAAAAAAATAGTCTTATACACTGCATGATTAAGTACACATATACAGTTGCATTGCTATATATATACCGAATAGGTTCATCTATCTATCTCTCTCTCTCTCTCTCTATATATATATATATATATATATATATATATATATATATATATATATATATACACACACACATACATACATACATACACAAACACATACACACACACACCCACATGTTTGGTTAAATAATTTTATATGTATTATATCTATTTATTTTTAGTTTTAATCCTTTCAAGTCCATGAATTAATTTCTTGGTAGCTGTAGAAAATTGATTAAGAAAAATTCCCAAATTTTCTTTCACATAAATTTCTACAGCCACCAAGAAATTAATTTGTGGACTTGAAAGGATTAAAATTAAAATAAATAGACATAACACATCTACATTATTTAACCAAAGATGCTTGAATGAAAATATGCTATATATATATATATATATATATATATATTTAAACGGAATGAAGATAGAGTTGAGGCATGTAACAGACTGTTGCTGTTGAGCTCACTGTCCACTTTTATATTTACATATAGTATCTCTGATATTGAGCACTTTAACCCATAAATATAGCATACCTAAAAAGTATATATATATATATATATCACACACTAAATTCTATTGTGGCTCACAATATTATAACAATTATTTATAATTATACCAATTCTTTTAAAATAATTCCTCTCTAAGAACAAATTTACAATGATAATTTTTCAATGATAAATGAAAAGAATACTTTTTTATTTATTAAGGAAAATCTCAAAATAAAAGAATGAAAAGAAAATATATATATATTTGATAATCAAATTACTAAATGCTTTAAACTTTAGATTAGTTAAAATCAAACAAATTGCATAAACTTATTTCATGACTTTCTAAGATGCTTATGTCAAGCAAATGCAAATAACTTTGAAAAGAAACAAAAGAAAAAAGGAAAAAAAAAAAAAAAAAAAAAAAAAAAAAAAAAAAAAGGAAGTTCATCCTAAAGGGAACATTTATAAAGGAAGTATTCACTATAAATACAAAGAACTTATGAATGTTAGCAATGTATACAAAGACAGGGATTATTTTAAAAGAATTATATATACTTTTGCCTTCCTTTTGGATTTTCTAAGCTGTTTGCTGATATTATAAAAATAATATTCAGTACCATTTTATAAATTAAACTAATTTCTATGATTAGATATGTAGGCAAATTATAGTCAAGAAAGATTAAATAACAAATGGCAGATCTTACAACATTATATACTTATATTTTACTACAATTCCTTCACTTAAATATTACTAATTTTTATGATATAATAGTAGTATATATTATCATGATGATGGCATTATTTAGAATGGAAAGAACTTCCTTCAGGGTTAAATGAACATGCCTGACTGTAATTTTTTTCTACAATCTATTTTTGAAAAAATGGTTTTAAAAATCCTTAAGATGATAATGCGATGAACTTACTTTTTAGTGGATAACATAACTGTTCAAAGAATGAGTCGCTCCTCCAAACAGATTTATGATGATAATAAATAACATTAAAAATTCTGCTGTGTTGTATTACTATTAAGACAGCAGTCAAAAAAATAATAACAAGAAATAACTATTTTGAACCAGAGTCCTACACAAGGAAGAGATTTTCTTTCATATTGAGGGTTGTAGTAGTTGGAGGTCCCAAAAAAAACATGAAAGAAATTTCACAACTAATAACAATGCAAGAACTATTTTAGGATAATAGTACGAATGATCCTTTTCAGTTACTTTCATTTTCTGTGTATTATAGTTGTACCAGCATATATGGTTCCAAGGATAGAGGAAAAAGATTGACAGCTAAGAGGTTTCTGTTTGGGCTAAAGAATGAAAACTGGTATCATTCTTATTTACATGTTGGATTAACGCATCTTTGTTGTTGTTATCTCAAAGTTTGCCATGATACCTTCCGGCCTTCATCAGGTATTTGCCGATCCAGGTAACCTTCTCAGGCTGTTCTGTTTTTAATCTTAAAAGTATATAAGAATGTATCTTCTTGCTTGATTGTTTTTTGACTTAAAAACTTTTGTAGGTTATTTAAATCTGGAAGATATTTTTTAGACTGTAAGAATAATAATAACTAGTGAGGACCAGTGTAAATTACACAGATTTACTCATATTTTTTTTTTAATAAAAACTGTACATTTCAGCTTATGTCCATTCCCAGATAGTTTTAAGAAAATTGACAGTCTCTCTTAAATATAATGAAATGTGCTAGATAGATCATTAGGCAATGAAACATGATTTTAACTCATTACAACTGCATTTATCAATATTCAAGGTCTCTGTATTCTCTTTTGTCTCCCATCCCTCTATTTCTGAATGTTTTACTGTAAATATGCCCCTCTATCTTTCTGTTTCCCTCTCAGTATTTGTGATACCAAGCAGAACACACACACCATACATAGGTACAAGTGTATTATAGATTGTTATTTTTTTTTTGAGGGGTAGTAGAATATTGTATTAATGATTTTCAGATACATCTATTGTACTATTTAACCCATAAATGGGCAGAGGTGATTGATTCATATCTTTCCTAAGGGTATTTGTGCATAAGTGAATGTAATGGAACCAAGTGTAATTCAAACTTGGATTTCTGATTTTGCATTCAGAGTTGTTATCCATTACAGCTCCTGATTTGGTCTGGGAAACCCTTCTAGGTACTAACCAGGCTCATAAATGCTTTTAATGTCTATCACTGGATGAAAAATTATTTGATATGGCTGAAGCTCAAATGTAACCCAGATATTGTTAGCAATTTTCTATTATTTTATCATTGTTATTCTTATGGTGCTTCATTTATAAAAAACTTTATCTGGGATTTGTGTATTCCTGAAACAAAGTATCCAAAGGGCTTAGTATTGTTTAGTGAGGAAACAGCCATTTTCTGCCATGTCTTTAGCGAGGGATCTCATCTCTCATTCTTCTGTATATTCTGGAAGCCTCATATGCTAACAATTGTTCATCAATCTTTTGAAGAAAATCTTTTTCTTCTTGCTATATATTCTGTCCTCCTTTATTTTTTGTTTTAAATCACTTTTATGATATCTCTTATCTTAGTTTCTTAAAGGTCCAAGTAAATGTTCATATCTCTCAATCCATAGGTGTTTGGAACTGTTGTAAGTGATTTTGTTCTTTCCATATTCTGAACCCATGTAGTTGGCATTATATATTCATTAGGTAATTTGCATTTTAAGCATATTGGCAAAGTTTTTCATTATCGATCGTTATCCTTCATCTGACCTTTGTTTGTGGATTATTTACCAGGTGTTTCATGCTCAGAAAAAAGATATTATTCAAAATGTCAAAAAGTCCTGCATTTATATAATTTTTTTGTAAGTAGTGATCATGTATTTTGTACATGTACAGAAAGTAGAGAGCATTATTTTTATGTGAAATCTTAATTTCACCACTTAAAAATTCGTGTGATCATTACATGACTAGTGTCATTATCTGTATGTACACAAAATTTATTAAATTTTATATAAAACTACTTTTTATATAAAACTACTTTATGGGTATATGTTATTTATATAAAACTACCTTCATCATATATGTATAAGGTGTGTTATGAAATGTAAAGGAATATCATGTTTATGCTTGGACTCCATTCCCAAGCTGATCCATTTTATAGATGCTATATACAAATTAAATAGCCCGTATTCCAAAATCAGTTTTGCTCCCAAGAATTTCGGATAAAAGATTCTCAACCTGCATCTGTTTGGTGAAGATGAAATGTTACCTTGGTTTTTGAATGTATTGAATGTCCGACGCTTGGGAGAGCTTGAGTTTGACTTTTTAATGGGTGATCTTAGTTTGTGTTATCTTTGGCGATCATTGAAAATGCTAGAATGAACCTTCTGTAATAACCAATATATCTGTTAATCCCCGGACATCTTACACTATTGGGGCTCAGACATCGCTCAAATTACTTCCGCTATGTATATATCTGAATCACCGCTTTTTCTATTGATTATAAACCCCAATTATTTTGTGTCTTCCCACATGAATTGACACTTTGGTGAGAATCCATGTGTGTGTGTGTGTGTGTGTGTGTGTGTGTCAGTACGTTTATATATTGGATTTCCTACATTTTTCAACCGATTTCAACAAAACTTCACAGGACTACATAAAATTACCTTGCGGTGGTTCTAACAGCGCCAAATATTGGAAAAACACAATTGTTTTTGCACGAAATCAATTTGAAATCACGGTTAAGTGTATCGCACACTGTCGGAAGTTACTGCCGGCTACTCAAACGTCCGAATGCCGTTAACTTCCGGTGACTCAGCGGTTTTTTTTTTTTCAGAGAACGATACACAAAAAGTAAACAAATGAAATCTAAACATACACAAGTTCTCCTAACTAAAAATAACCGGAAACTACTTTAAATACACATGGTGTCCAATTTTTTTTTATTGTATTCAATAAGTAAAAATCATAAATTGTAAAAGATTACAGAAAGGCTACTAAATGAATACGATTTGTTAGATCATAATTAATAAACCCAAATAAAGTTAATATTTTTTGTATTAGAAACAACGAGTGGAAAATATATTCAAATCAGAATTCTAATTATGAATCACCACAAGCAAAATATGCAATTTTTTTACTGTATTCAATAAGTAAAAATCATAAATTGTAAAAGATTACAGAAAGGCTATTAAATGAATACGATTTGTTAGATCATCTTACTTATTATAAAACGCAGATTGTGTGTGTGTGTGTCTGTACATTTATATATTGGATCGGATTTCCTACATTTTTCAACCGATTTCAACAAAACTTCACAGGACTACATAAAATTACTTTGCGGTGGTTCTAATAGCGCCAAAAAATTGGAAAAACACAATTGTTTTTGCACGAAATTAATTGAAAAACACGGTTAAGATGCATCATGAGAATGAAAGGGGACAACTCATATCGAGTTATACTTATTATAAAACCCAGGTTGTTTGTGTGTGTGTGTGTGTGTGTGTTCGTTTATATATGGGATCGGATTCTACATTTTTCAACAGATTTCAACAAAACTTCACTTTTTTTTGGCAGGTAGTGTTTCTTATTGTCTTGCACACATTTTTTTTTCTTTTATTTTAAATACAGAATGCTTTAAAAATTCATTTACAAGACAATTGTTTATAATAAAATTCTATTCAATCGGTAGATCCATAACGATTGAAAACAATGTTTTGTTTGAGTTTGGGTTTGACCAATTCGTAAAAAAAAAAAAAAAACTAATTAAGACATGCGTGTCCATTAACCTTAAACAATAATCTTTGTCAATTTTATTTTTCAGTCTTTATGATGCTCTACTGCTAGTGTAAAATAAACATATGTTCAGCATTTTTATTGTCTGTAGATCATTTTGACTTGGTCATTTAAAAATAGCTCACAAGAATGTGTTGGCACCATTGGTCTGGATCTTGTCTATCTTCTTATCCGAGCTGGCACAACATTTCTGCTTGTTTTTATTAATCTAGTCATGTAATCCAATTGTTCTTGAGAATCCGCTGTCTACTCTGTATAAATTCTAATTTTTATATTCCAAGAAATGTGGGCTCTTTAATATTTCACTTGTTGCCTAATATTCACGACTATCGCCATTAATATATTTTTTAATCGTTTTATCCCAAGGAAGGCAAAAATGTCATTATAACGTGGTGGTGGTGGTGGTGGTGGTGGGGGTTAGTTAGATGGTGTGAAAATGAAAAAGAAAGAGAAGACTGAGAATGGAGAGGATTGAAGAAAGGACAAAAAAGGAACAGGATTCAAGAAGACAGAAAATGGCGATTGACGTTGCATTTAAACTTCTGAAGATTGTAGTTATTAGGGAAGCAAGATATCGGAATGGAATTCCACAAGCGGAAAGTGCGAAAAAGGAAACTGTTAGAGTAGAAGTGGCGGTTGCATCTAACAAGTTCAACAGTAAAACGGTGAGGCTCAGTTACAAATCTAGCAGCACGCTTAAATTGATGCACCAGGGTAAAAAAGCTCATCCGAGTGAGAAAGTGACTGGAGACGAGATGCCAGGCCAGGGTTGATTGTATTGCAGACCATTCTCTGTATTTTGTCAAGAATCTCGAGATATGCATTAGGAGCACCAGACCAGATATGGCAACAGCATTCAATAGACGGACGAATGGTAGATTTATAAAAAGATGGATTCTGACGAGAAAAAAACCTTTGGCATCACACAGCGAATCAGCCTTCCTTGTAGTAGACGGATTGATTTGATATAGTTGCTGTAATTCACGTCAGTGGAAAACGTGAAGCCAAGAAAGCATAGAGTGTTGCTCTCAAGTTCAGAAATATCTAAATTGTCAGCTGTATACAATCTTTTCCCCAGATCAATAGTAAAAAAAAAAGCAAGATTAATACTGCCAGCCATCACATAGTCCACATGATTCACCTCTTCACCTTGGTTCTAAATCAGTCTGAAACTTGTACCGTATATGCGTCGACTACCGACGACTCGATGCACCAAAAACAGCAGACCGCTATACAGTTCCGCCTATCTACGAGTTTACCTTAGGACTTCAAGGTATAACGATATTCTCTCAACTAGATTTGACATTCACTTACGTGCTAATACCCTTGGGAAAGGTATGAATCCTCTTCTTCTCCACCCCAGCTGTGGGTAAATAGCAGAACAGACCGGGTTCTATAACTTTGGATGTCAACTGGTCTACCGCAGAAAAAATTCAACCTACTGCGGAAAAACATCTGCCTAGTCAGTCATGTATCGAAAGATACATGATCGCTGAAGCGTGTATCGCGCATGGCACGTAACTGAGTGATACTACCAGATACCATTTGCCGATGAGGATATCCTTAAAACCGCAGTTACAAAGCCATTTAAACTTTCTGAATTCCGACACATGGCTTTCGACCTGAGAAATTCTGCTGAACATTACTGCGTCTTATAGACAACATATTAAGATGACTTTCTAATGTTTACGCATGCGCATTGACGACGTATTCATTGCAAGTCATAATAGGGCGCAAAGTAAATCCCACTTGCACCAAGTTCTCATGGTTTAAAGATAAATGTAGAAAAGTGCATATTTGGTGTTGATAAGTTGCAATTTTTGGGTTATCAAATCAACAACAAATCTGTCCGTTGTATACATTCTCTTTCTGAGATTAGTGGTTAACAATAGTTTTTCGAACGAGTGAAGCCTGTAGGTTTTAGGGTGGACCAATCTTTTTTCTGGCGCTACAGAATCACAAAGAACTGTACCAAATAACAGAAACCACATGACTTGAGGATTTTCAATAGTTGCAACAAATAAAACGGATAGCACATATAACTCAGTGAAAGAATAATGTCATAATCAAGATGTCGACATTCCAAACTACCTTAAGCAAAATATTAGAAAGGAAACATCTATGAATACTAGAAAGAACAATGACATTTACTCTACTTGAGAAACCTATTTTCCTTAAAAACTGTTTTAACAGAAAGGTTTTATAACTTCCACACGATAGTAACACTGGCTGCTTGGTCAATGAATGCTGAACGTTTCCTTATAAGGAAACGGCCAATATTACCATTGCCATATTTAGGAATATGCAATGTTTTATTGGTAGTGTTAGCCAGAATTAGCAGGTCCTGATTTGAATCATCTCCCTTTACCATTGCTTGAAGTAGTGTAACCTCTTGTTCTTCTTCCCCTGAAAAAAAAAAACTTTTTGAAGGAATTATGATATCATATAATGGAGGTCCGCCTACCACGAAGTAGCGGTGTGAGGAAGAATATTATTTTGTATAAAGCAGTTAGTCGAGGTATTTCTGGTCTACCTGTAGAATCAAAATTACTTAAATAGATATTATAAACTTTTCACGCCAAATCAGTAAGGTCGACATCGTTCTGAGTGGTTTCTCATTGTAGATTTCACTTGTTTGTAAAATCCACGCTAGCAACAGTGTCACAGATGTACTGTATTAAATATCTAACAAGAACTGAAAAGATTTAACGAGAAGGAATTGCCAATACCTGTCTAAATTTCTGAGATGATGTATTATGTACATTATTTACATTATTCGGAGTATTGTCTTCATCTTTGTCGCTATATTTATTACAACGTTTCGGCCGTTGTACACTCCGGCATTCTTCAGGTGGTTGGAATGTCGAACTTAACCCTTTATTTCGCTCACGTGACATGCTTAATGGATGTCAGTTATCAGTTATCTCCTGTTAATTTCCCTCTGAAAGTTCTCCACTACCATACCGGGTATTGAACTCACACTCTTTGGATTCATCCATTGTGCCATGTGTCCTTGAGGACATCTGTGTATGATTTTCTGATTATTATAAACCTAATGTCTTCAGAAACCATTTTTACCAGTGCTCCTTTTGCAATTTTTTGCTGTTATCATTCCATGTTTTTACCAGAGCTCATATTCCAATTTTTGTTGTTATTATCGATTTTCTCCTTATTATAGGTTCCCAGATTGTATTCATTTCTATGCTTGGTCGGCTCAGGAGATTTTTGTGGCTTAGGATATGTGCTGATTCTTGAAGTTTACGAATTTTCCAATGGTGTTCCTTGTCTATGATCTCAACCTGATCCCACAGAGGGCGGCGATTTCCTTTCTCTCTCCATATGTGGTCAGCCACGCCTGATTTTTCCACTTTCCCTCGTGTTACAGCTTTCTGGTGTTCTTGAAGCCTTACCTTAAGGGAGCGTCTTGTCTCCCCTTTATATTTCTTCCCGCAGCTGCACGGGATAGCGTACGCACAGTCTTTAGTCATGTTCTCCTCTATGGGGGGGGTCTTACTCGGGAGAGGTATCTGCGAAGTGTCGTCAAGATTTTGAAGGTTATCTTTCAGAGGGAAATTAACAGGAGAAAACTGATAACTGACATCCATTAGACATGGCACGTCGAACTAGAACAGTCTACCCCAGTGAGCGAAATAAAGGGTTCAGTTCGACATTTCAACCACCTGAAGAAGGCCGGAGCGTACAACGACCGAAACGTTGTGATAAATATGGCGACAAAGATGAGGAATTGTCAATATTTGTCATTTAGTTGTGAGTAGGTGTACTCATTAAATATTAATATAAAATCTAATGTGTGACAACCTAATATAACATGTAGTATATGAATGAATGTGGCTTTGTTTATACAACTAATTACTGTAAATGATCTGTTTTGTGATAAGTGGTCTTATAATTATAACAATTCATATACAATATTTGCTGCTCATAAAATATATCGTCTCAGAAATAAAATTGATATACGTGTGCGAGAGTATGGAAAAAAAGTGAACTTAAAATATGCTGAAAATAATATACACAGTCTGTGTTCGACTGGGTTATGATAAAGGTTCTAAGTCAGTCTTAGAAAATTCAGAATAGTTGGAAATTGACGAGAGCCTAATGTCGACAAATCGACAATGTAAAGATTTGCGACAGAAGATGAAGAGCTCTTTCTTCGATGAGGTTAGGTTTGGTTTGATATTTGAGCCCTTCATGGTTGATGGCAGTTGGTTTTGAATTCATTTTATAATCGTTTTCAGAGGGCGAAAATTGAAATAAAAATTGATGATGAGTTCGTGATGGTGGGAGGATCCATATTTTGTGGTGGGCATTTACTCTCGATCCTACGTAGTGGACAAGTTCATTTATGTGAAACTAGTGCTTAATGATATCAGTAATGAGAATAAATTGTTTTAGGATATACAGTAACATTGTGATTGTTTGATTCTGTGGTCATCAGATCGTAGAAATCCGGAAGTTTTAAAGGGTCTACCTAGGAGTTCGTCTGGTGAGAATCTTAGAAAAAAAAATATCAAGTCGATTCGATTTTGAAAAGACAAAAAAGTTTTTTTATATAAAAGCAAACACACAAAAAAATAATTCTTGTTGCACAAGGTTGAATGTTTTCTTGTATGTGAACAATGTGGCACCTTGCATTATTAGAATATTCCGAAATATGATTTAATTTTCGACTCAGTTTATTAAACAGGTTGTTAATTTTTTTAAAAACGGAAAATTGAGTTGAAAATAATTCACTAAGAGTGTACTAGACGATCCTAAGGAAAGAAGAAGGAAAGAAAGGAAAAGGAAGGAAGGAAGAAAAAGAAAGAAAGAGAAATGTATGACGCATGACCCAATTGAGGGTGGAATAGGATGAAAGAGATTTAGGTCAGCGTCTTGCTGATTTTGATTTTGCAAGAATGTCGGTCAGAGCACCTAGCCTACTTTTTGCATGGAAAGACACCTTATCAATTTGGATAAAGAGAAATTTTGGGAACAATGAAACAATTTTTAATCAGGGAAAAGTGTCTTTTTAGGACCGGTGGAATGATATACAGACCCTGAACAATTGGACACCCAGTTAATAAAGGGACATTTCAAAGATAATTGATTTTCGACTATCAGGTAAAACAAAGAGGTAAAAAAGGACAATTGCTTTTTGGCTCAGAGGGCGCCAAGAAGGCGGAAAAGATCCTTTCTAAAGTCAAGACTAATTAGCAGCGGGCTGTTTGGGGTCCAGGTGAGAAGGCCAAAAGATTGTCATTTTGCGTACGTGCAAAGGGGCAAATTGATTTTGTTTTTTTTAAACAAGAACGATGTAACCACGCCCGCAAACAGAGGGGAGAGGATGTTCGATCAATAACAATTGGTCGAATTGTGGTGGAAACATTTTACAATTGGTCGAATCGATCGGAAGAAAAGGAAAAAGAAATGCTCGATCAGGAACGATTGGTTGAAAAACGGTCACCTGACGAAGACTAAGAGAGATTTATGCGCCGCACCAAAAGGTAAAGGAAGTGAAAACAATAGCGATAATGGAGAAGACAGAATTAATGCAGTTTTTTGGAATTATCGAGAGACGCCGACAGGAGAACCCCAGTTTGTTGCGGCGTCAATATAGTCGGAAATCAGTAGAAGTTGTGCAGTTGGACCGCGGGCAGGATTGAACGCGGCCATCAGGCGATTACTCGCCCCTTTTCCTCAGACAAGAAATCCTTCCAGCCCAAGTCGAAGACAGGAGATTAGTCGAAGACAGGAGAATTGTGCCCTGAGAAAATTTGCTGACAAAGAGTCGGTTCATCCCCGGACAGCAGCGAAAAAGAACCCTCGACAGAAGAAATAGACGAAGGAAGTTTTAAAGTTTGAAAGCGGAATGAACTGAAGATTGGAAGAACTTCAGACTAGACGTGAGAATCGATGAAAGTCGAAAAGTTAAAGTTCATCCCCGGACGGCAGCAAGACAAGAAGAACTTCCAGCCCAAGTAGAAGAAGAAGAAGAAAAAGAGTCGGAGAGAAGAATCAACTGCGAATGATCGATTTTTGTCGAATATCCGACATACAATGGTTGATTCTAGAAAGTAGGTAATTCGACATTTTCCTATTGTGTGATAGAAGCTTGGTGCCATAGTCCCAGAGCGGTCGGGAATTGAGAACAATTTGTTTTAAAACAATTTTTTGGTGTCGTGTTTTATTTTATTTGTGCACCCCGTCGGAGGTATGAATGCTGGTCCCGTCTGTCTAAGATCTAGCGTGGGTGAACAGACCGGAATCAAACTTTAGTGACCAATAGCGAGTCGGGAAGGCGAGGCTGGTGATCATCTGACCAAAGGGTTGCGGCACGCTGGACCCAGGAGGAGCGACCAGGAGGAGCGACGTCACCGTTGGCCGCAACCAAAAAGGATCCGACACTGGGCCAGGTTTAACCGTCCAATAACCAAACACAATATTTCGAATAATTTTGGTCTGTTTTAACCCTTTTTGGTCTGTTCTTAGCGCAACAACTACAACCATCGATGTTTTTGTTCTCAGTGGTAGTAATAGTAGTAGCAGGAGTACTTAGATGTTAGCGGTGGTATTTCGCTTCTTCGCCTACAGCTTCAGCAACGCACAGCGGACGCTTACTTTTCAATATCTGTCGTCTCTCCACTCAGTTCGACTACATTCGAAGACAGACGAACCCAAAAACTCTCTCTCGCCTCTTTATTAAGAGAACCGGCTTCACGTATCCCAGACTGGTGACGTATCTGTTTTTCTAGTGCGAACGTACTGACATACTACCAAAGTACAACTTCACTCCTCCGAGAATAAACAATTTACTTTTTCATCGATTGGTTTCCAAGGTTCACAACAATATGCCATTGTTTATCACCTCGCTATTAATTATTCTGCCGCTCTTTACAAACTATAGAGATTCTTGTTTTAAAAATAAATTCTAGATCAAAACATCCTTAATTTTAACTTCGATTCGTATAGTGTCAAAATCATATTTCTCTTTTTAAAAATTCCAAATTATTATTGTCCCATTAATTTTCTATTAGTAATCTGATATCCTTTGTACACTTACAAAAAGATTGTATTTCGTGTTCTAAATTAACTTTCTGTAACATTTACATTTCATAGGCTTTACAGCATATTAACATCTTGATTTTTCGAAAACGCCTCTTTTTCACTTGGTGTTTTCTATTTTACAGCATATCCTCCTATATTATCATTATTATTATTTCAGGGGTGATGTCGTCCCTGATACAGTGGTGTTATTAACAAATTTAAAAGAGTGCAGATTAATCTAGTGGATTAAAGTGTTAGTTCGTGAATTTGGTAACATATTAATTGTGAGTTCAATCCCTGAGTAGGGCAGTGTGTAACGGGGCATTTAATTGTGAGTTACAACAGACTTAGAATTAGTGGAAATATCGCGGGAAATAACTGAGCAAAACTAAAAATAAGAACGAGATATTTCCATGCATAGGCGGTTGAATGAGAACAGTCTATTCCAGTAGATTAAATAAAGTGTCCAGTTCAGAATTTCCCGTAGATTACTCGGGTCGAGATAAATCTGATGAGGACCGGAGGGCAAAACGGTCGATATGCAATAACAAACTTAAGAACAATAGCCCGAATATAAACAGTGTAAATAATGATAATTCCTCATCACAGAACTTCAGACACAGATGTATATCTTATACAAGGGGGGGCCAAAATTGCTTTATGTAAGAGTCAAATATGCTGAAGTTCAGATGTTTGAGAGCTGTAAGACATGAACAAAATTTACACATGCGTTTTTTTACACTATTTATTTTGTTACATACACATTATCCTTAAACTTACGTTTTAATCCAACGGTGTTTCAATTCGTACCCAGTAAATAATTATATATTTACCTTTTATATTAACTATGATGAAAAAAGGAGCTCAGCCAACATACGAACCGAATATCAGTGGTCATAGAGCCCCATGTGGCTAGCGAGCCTCGTTTTGGTCACCCGTGTCTTATACAGTGAAGACATATATCATGTATAACATGTGTATGAGTTAAATATGTTCGAAAAGAGAAATCTTTTTCAGAAAAACTTTTTTTTTTAAAATTTTGAATATAATTATAATCCTTAATATAATGACGTTGTTCAGTGTTCTGAACAACGTCATTATATTAAGGATGAGGACAATAGTCCGAATAATGTAAATAATGTACATAATACCTCATCTCAAAAATATAGACAGATATTGGCAATTCCTTCTCGTTAAATCTTTTCAGTTCTTGTTAGATATCCAATACAGTACATCTGTGACACTGTTGCTAGTGTAGATTTTACAAACAAGTGAAATCTACAGTTTAATCAAGGGTAGGAATTTTACGAGAAACTCTTGTTCTTATTTACGAAGCTTAGTTGTTTCATAATACATGCGTAGTTAGCGGAACAATTATCAGCATGGAAATCGGAAGAAGCGACCGGGGTTCAAATTCCGTCCTCGCCTGCCGATTTCACTTTCACACTAATACCCACGAGGACGAGAATATGAATCCATTTTTCTCCCCCTTCGTTATGAATTAAATAGCACGTTAGACTTGGCTCTTTAACATTGGACGGCAGCCAGCTTACGAGATACCAACTGTAGAGAATGCAATAGGTAATAACTCCACTATCTTTCCTAAGAAGTCATGGTAATTTACAAATACTAAAGGAATGGAATCCGTGGAAAGCCATAATTGCCTACGCCATGGAGTGATATGACTTCATATAATAAAAAAAAAGTTTCGTCCAACGCCACAAGTGAGGATCGAACTCACTACTAATGTTCAACTCTGCTTACTCGCTAAATATTACGCCTACCCGGAGGTAACCACTTACTTCTTAAGTGAAGATAAGTTTTGGATCATGGCTACAAATATGAGGCACCCGGTGAGTATCGATCTCACAAATAGCGGTCTGCAAGACCAGTTTGCTCACCAATACCAAAGGGCGACGCGTCCATAGCAAACTTAACATTTGGCCAGAAGAATGCGACACTCAGTGAGAATCGAACTCATTAATAATGGTCTGCTAGCCTAGCTCACTAAACATTAGACTATGCGAGACACATTCACGAGAACCTCTAATTTCTGTTGCCATGACTTTTACTGTGTGCTCTGATTTACTGCCTACCGTAATTCAGATAAATTTGGTAGCGTGTCTAATTCCATATTTTTGAGGGGGTTCCAAAGTAAAAAGCTTTAAAAGTTGAACATAGCACAGGGGTTAATGTTAACCTGAAACCTCAAGTCATGTCCTTAAATAGCCTTGTCACATTTAGACTTTCATATGGATGCCATGCACATCGTCTGTTTCATTCAGAGATATCTGAACTATCATTTGTATACAGCCCTTTTGTTAGATCATTGATTAAAAAAGGTTTCAAATGGATTAAACCTTCAAATATGAAATAAGATAACTCTTTATCAAAGTCTATAAACTGGCGCTACATAAACACAAACGAAGAGCTTTACCAAATAACAAATACTACATTAATTGAACCTTTTTCACAGCAGAAAAAAGAAAAGAAAAATGATAACACATGCAACGAGAAAATAATGAAATAATCACGATGTTAACTTTCTGCAAACCCCATACCAAAAATATTTGCTCAATATCAGAAAGAGCTATGACATTTAGTGAGCTTGAGAAGTAAATTGGCATACAAGTCGATTTTTCAAGCCTAAAAAATATTTTTAGGTTGAGTTTTCAACCCCCCAAAATATTTTGGGGTTACGGTTTAGGTCATGTTAGCCTACCGTATATCTCAGGGTCGACCTATACAACAAATATAAGCCTAACTTAGAATTTTGAACTAAAAATTTTGAGGTCGACTTATACGACAAGTCGATTTGTACGCTGCAATTTACGGTAAATTCTTGAGAAACTGTTTTAAGAAAAGAATTATGTAAAATTAAACACTAAATATTTCCGTCAATGAATGTCGAATGTTTCCTTATAAGGAAACGGTTAGTTTTACTACCACCATTAAATATGCACACACACACACACACACACACACACACATATATATATATATATTACAAAACCCCGCCAATATTTGAAATTCGATATTTCAATCATGTACCATTTTGGAATCCTAGTAGCCACACATGAGCAGACGCCAATCGATGATTTATTTATAAAAGTGGACAAAGTTTTGTCAAACATGACCAGAAATTGATAGCTGAACAAACCAATAATTTGCTTTCATAAATCGTATTTTATCAATACCGAAACATTCATTAAACAAAAAAAATTTCCTAGCTAAATGAGCCTCGTCTTATGACACACACTCACACACACGCACACACACACACACACATATATATATATATATATGACGTAGTTCTTTGGAAGGCGTCCAGCAGAAGTAAAATGCTTCACTCTGCTGTCTTCCTACTCTGCCTCATTGTATTTAATTAAATAAAAATTGTGCTTCGTTTCTTATATTTCTTTCTGAGGCGACGCACGTCGCTAGTTTAAAAGCGTCGTCATGACTAACCATAAAACTTAATAGCGTTTGTAACTTGTAACTGCAAATGTAAGGACGATTTACCACTCGTATCATAGAAGCCGGATGCGAATGTCGAACGCAGAGCCGTAGCTGCTAATTACATTAAAAATGCATTAATAGTTCTTCGAGAAAGACCCAGCAAAAAGAGGGCTTCAGTTTATACAAGAGCAGTAAGTGACTGGAAAATTTTTTGCTTTTATTTTTCGATATTTTGATTAGGTTTTTATTTTCGAGTGAAAGTGAAATTTGTTTGTATTTTTTATAAGTTTATTATTTTATTTTTATTTTTGCAGTCAACAACTTTTCTATTAAAATTGTATTTGTCTCTAAAATGTTTCGCTTATTTTTTTCCCGATAAAATGAAGAAATAATTGCGCTGGTTTCGTTTTGACTGAGATTGAAAGAAAAATTTCTGTGAATGAAAATGGGGCAGGAATTTTGTCAATTATATTTTGGTCAGAAATCATTTATGAAAGAAGGAGAAATGGAAAAGAAAAAAAATCTAAAGACGAGAAAAGGAGAGAAAGAAAGAGGAAAAAGAAGACAAAGCAGAATATAGAGAAGGAGAAAAGGAGAACGAAAGGAGGAAGAAATTTGAAGAAAAAACAGAGAATGAGAAAAACAAGTAACATGTAAGACGGAAAAAAAGAAACTGAAGAAAAAGTAGAGAATGAAGAAAAAGAAGAAATATGTAAAATGAAAGGTGAAAAGTTAGAAATTAATAAAGAAAAAGCAGAGAATGAGAAAAAAAACAAACAAGAAATGCGTAAAATTCAGGATGGAAAACAGAAGAAAGCAGTTGAAGAAAAAAAGAAGAGAATGAAGGAAAAGGAGAAATATGTAAAATGGAAAGATGGAAAGAAAGAAAAAGAAATTAAAAAAAAGCAGGGATAAATTTTTTATTTTTAATATAAATTATTGTTTATTTATAATGTAAATTACTATTTATAGTGAGTATAAATTTATGGTTATTTAAAAAAAAATTAAGAACAAGTAATCTCCCTTTAATTAAAAATAAAAATAAAAATTAATATTCATCACTGAGGGATAATATGTATGTTCATTAATATATACCTAATAGCCCTGTTTATTACATCGAACACTGTTTTATTATCACCAGCACTATATTTGCGATATATTATAATTCTTTCTTTCTTTCTTTCTTTCTTTCTTTCTTTCTTCTTTCTTTCTTTCTTTTCTCTCTCTCTCTCTCTATATATATATATATATATATATATATATATATATATATAAATATATATATATATAAATATATATATATATATATATAATGAATATGACACGGAGAAAATGACAACATTTATGGAAAAGAATTTGATAAAAGAAAGGAAAAAAGAGAATGCGAAGAAGTAATAAGTAAATGTAACATAAAAACCCTGAAAAAAAAAAAAATAAAATAAAAAAATATAAAAATAGCTTTAATTTTTTTAAAAATAACTTCAGGCGCAATGATAGTTTTCATTGGGTTACCAAAAAAATTGAAGTCAGTATGCAAAATTATTTCCCTTTTTTGTTATCTGGATGTGAATGCTTTTCATATGTAATAGTAACCATAAAGTTTGACATATAAACATTTCGATGGCAATGACAGATACAAGCTATGATTTACAAACGAAAGTTTTTACATTGTGCTCCATATCTTTGTGATTTTTCCAATTCAACACAAAAAGAACGTGTGAAAATTGTAATGACTTGATAATCGCAGACATAGATTAGCTAAATTTACGAAGCTTAGCGTACTTCAGAACAAAAATGTGAGTAAAATTGTGGGGAAAACACAATGAATTCGAAATCCTTGAATATGAAACCAGCAATTCAAGAGAGTTTCATATCTCAGCTTATATCGAAAACCACGCGCATGCCCTTACATGTAAACATATTTTGGTGGCTTACATTGCAGTACTTTTGATCAGTCTCAATCTCTATCCCACAGCTTGTATCTCTGACTGGAAGAGACGATGTCAGTCCTAAACTACCGAGAATTTTTTTTGTTGGTGATGTCTAATAATTAGCTAATTAACATTTATACATAATACTAAGAATAAATTAGTATCATTATTATTTCTTATTGATAAGAAGGCAGAGAGAAAATGTAACTGTAGAAATCAATCAGGAAGTAATTTTACTTTGTATAAAAATACACTAAGCATAAAAAACATTTTACAAAAAATAAAATGAGTCAGTGAAACAATCATTTTGATAATATTTGAAAGTTATATCGTATTCACACACATTATTTGTCTTTAGTTCGAGGAATATGAAGAAAATACTGATGTTAAAATGATGAAATTTTAAGACAAGTTCAAAATCTTTAGTATGTGGGTTGCCACACAAAGCTTTGCCAGTTTTGCCAAGACGCTGTTAAGGCGGCGCTGTTAAATAACTGCAAAAACGGGACACATCCTCTTTTCGCTTTCTTATCTCTCTTTTCCTTTTAGCATGCAGCAGAAGTGACACCACTGAGACCTTGTTCCCGGCTATGGGGTTATCTTTCTCCTCAGGAACTGAACTCACACACACACACACACACACACACACACACACACATATATACACATATGACTTGAGATATTTCACGTTGAAACAGCAGTTCTCGGACGATCACCGAAGTTAAGCAACGTCGGACATGGTCAGTACCTAGATGGGTAACAGCTTTGGAATATCAGATGCTGTAGGCTTGGATGTGCGACCATTCGGAATTAGTAATCGGAGAGTCGAGTTCCACTTCTATTCGGATTTATTATATTCATTTCCGCGCAAGAGAAGTATGAATCGACATCATCCCCCACATCTATGGGTTAATTAATAGGACTTGCATCAGTAAATTATTGTTATCTCAAAAATACTTACAATCTAAAAATATGTCCTGGGTTTAAATAACCAAAAAGGTTGATAAGCTGTAAAAAAACAAAAAAAAAAAAGCAAAAGGTTGATAAACTGTAAAAAACAAATCAATTAATCTCATACACACACAATTGCTAACTTTTTATGTCTTCTTTTTTTTACCTGCATATCCCCCTTGATACTAAGTTATATAAAAATATTGGAGTTAGAGAGTACCTGTTAAATGCTTTAGAAACACTAAATATTATGGAAATGGTTTTGTTAACAATACCAAATGGGAGAATAACATCCATAGACATTGGATGAACAACCATATTGAAAAACAACATTAAAAGGATTGTCAATAAAATTCCATCATTCTCCGTAAAAACTTTGAAAAGCATGGAAGATCACTAGCACTTTCATAATTTAGCAGGGAGGTTTAGAGAGGACTGAGACACAGGTGCTGATATCAGACATAGAAAGGAAACTACAACACCCCCTACAGAAGGTAGCAAAGGAGAGCGAGAAGAAGGGACTAAGCATAAAATACAAGAAGAGAGAATGCATGGTCATCAGTAAAAAGGTGAAACCGAAATACGATTTACAGGTCAGGGACATTAAAATCAAGCAGTTGCGGAAATTTAAATATCTGGTAAGTGTTCTGACAGAGGACTGCAAGTGCGACGCTGAGATTCGAAGACGTATTGGGATGGCCAAAGACACATTCCAAAAGCTAGGCAGAGTATTACAAGACAGGAGGATTTCGTTGGTATTAGAAGAAAAGCGTACTGAACTGCTACGTAATATCTGTCCTTCTTTACGGCAGCGAATGTTGCAACTCTCCTCAAAAATCAAGAAGAGACTTGAGGCAACGGAGCTTATACTTAACATTAGGAACAGGCAGCTGAAATTTCTGGGACACGTAATGAGAAAGGAGGGTTTGGAGAATCTGATACACACAGGGCGGATAGATGGAAAGAGAGACAAGGGAAAGCAATGCGTAACATACTTAGCGGGTTTAAGCAATTGGATGGCAGAACAGTGTCTGGGAGATGTAGCAAAAACCAAGATTTCATCCATAGAATTCTTGGCTTTCTTTTTGGTTATCATGAAAGGCCTCGTCCATTACGATCTATTGGAACATTGAAGGACCATCAACGACCATCACTATAGGTGTCTATTCCCAGCAACTTGATTGGGTAAATAAAGCATTACGTAAAAAGTGTCCTCTTTTGATAAACAGAAAAGACATTATTGAGAACTACAAGAGATAGGGGAAGTGGAGGGCCGTGATCTCCTACGTCCTGAAGGGACACGGCAATAAATGAAGAGGTATTTGCAGATGAAGATGAAGAATCACACTGGTTTGCAATGTGCTACACCTTTCATGATGGAAAGAATGAATTCTCCGGTTGTTAACCATTAAAGTTAGCAACTTTTATTTAAAACTTTGTAAATATTTTAAAGATTTTTACCATCGGCTCATTTAATGTTAGCAGATTTGTGAAAAAACAAACAAACCAAAAACAAAACAAAGAAGCAAGAATTATTGGGCCAGGACATTGATAGTGATAACATTGATGCATATTGTCTAAAAAAACAAAATTAAAGACGAACTTGATATTAATATCGGAATTAGAGAGCAGAAGTTAATGCCTTTAGAAACAGTAAATATTATGTCAATAGTTAGAAGAATAACATCCACAGACATTGGACAAGAAACCATAGTATACACATTGATGGTTTAGTAGGTTCTTGCATCCAATCTTATCACTTTGAGGAAATACATTGAAAAAAAAGATTGGCAATACCATCCCGTCATTCCCCGTAAAATCTTTGAATATTTGGAAGACCTGCAGCAATTTTGTGAATTAGTAATGGACAGAGAGGTTTGGAGAGAAATGATAAGAATTATTTACAAAATTATTGAAGATGAGTAATCACACTTATTTGCAGTGTGTCTCCAAATCGAAACAGTTCTTATGATGCTGCTGCTGCTGATATATTAATTTATATATCAACATCATCATCATCAGCAGCAGAAGCACCATCATAAGAACTCTTTCGACTTGAAAACACACTGCAAATAAATGTGATTTCTCATTTTCAACAGCTTTGTAAATAATTCTTCTCCCATGCATATATGTACATAAAACGTAGTAAGTTTAAAAAAAGTAAACCAAATTAATGTATAACAATAATATTTCTGATCATATAAAAGCAACAGATGTATAGTGTAAAACTATAGCTAAAGAATTAATTTATAATCTCTTTTATATAAGTGTTTGTCATTTACAACGTATTTCAGAGTTTAATTTGGAAAACTTGCAACGAGCAAATTTGGTTTGCTTCGTTTGACAATCAGAAACAAGGTTTCAACATTTGTAGTAGACTTCTAATAAAGAATGCCATTATAACAAATCGTTACAGGTGATAGAAATGGTTTTGCACGTCAACAGAAAACAAAAAGACCATAATTATTACAAAATGAGAAACCATTGAAGACACCAAAACCAAGATTTCATCCATAGAATTCTTGGCTTTCTTTTTGGTTATCATGAAAGGCCTCGTCCATTACGATCCATTGGAACATTGAAGGACCATCAACGACCATCACTATAGGTGTCTATTCCCAGCAACTTGATTGGGTAAATAAAGCATTACGTAAAAAGTGTCCTCTTTTGATAAACAGAAAAGACATTATTCACTAGAACAGTGATTCTCAACACTAGTGTAACGCACGATCCTCTTAAGTGTGGCGCAAAAATATATATATATATATATATATATATATATATATATATATATATATATATATATACGTGTGTGTGTTTGTGTGGAAGCAGTAATAGTACAATTAGTTTTTAATAAATGAATAAGTATTAATCATTTTTCAAATAATTCTTTTCACTATTCTTCGATTTTTTTTTAAGTACTTTGTTTTAATATTTATTTTTTATAAAGTATTTTGATGTTTAAGGACTCAAAATAAAAATAAAAATTTAACGGTACCCACTGGTCATTTTGGATTTCAATAAAAAAGGGAAAATCTCACATTAACTTAAAAGGCTTTATCAGTTTTATTGTAATTTTCTACTTCTTATTCACGTGAATTATGTTTCTCAGCGCTAAATAATATAAAAAATAAGCGAAAAAGACTCCACTCAACTGAATAAGAAATGGGGGTCTGCTTATCGCACATTCGACCAAACCTTAAAGAAATCGCGAAAAACAAACACTAGGCACAGGTTTCTTAATAAATAAGCCACACAAATTGTTGAATAGAAACATTGAAATAAACTAGTTCATATTTGTGTAGGTAATTTTTTTAAAAAAGTCTATGGTCTTCTTATTCCATAACATTTAAATGTATATTCTTTAAAAATTTTGCTAAGTGTGCCGTGATATTTTCATTTGCTTCTAAGTGTGCCGTTGCTTAAAAAGGTTGACAAACACTGCTCTAGTAAAACGATGGGAGGCTAAACTCAGCAAAATAAACAAAGGACAAATTAAATTGTTAAGATACGAGTTACTTCACATCTTTCATACACATTAAATTTATCTCCTGTAGATTTTCATTTCTTTGGGTCGCTGGAATATGGTGGGGGGGGCATATTTCTTTAAATGTTAATCGAAAATTTACATTCTTGTTTGTCTGTAATTGTTGAAAATAAAGATGATTACATTTCCGGTAAATGATATTTAAATACATTTCACTTAATTTGTTTGTTTTATTAAAATGAATTAATTTCCGGGTACTCTAATATAAATTTTAAAATTTATAAAGTCGAAAACAAGATATTTCATCGATTAATCTTTCTGTACAAAATACTATTCTGATTAGATACTTACGGTTAGTTTATTAATTAAATAACTCTATAGGAATTGTAACAAAAATATTGAACTCATTGTGAGAAGCGAAAAAATATTTGATTAATAAATACATTAAAAGGACTATCAATAAAATTCCATCATCTGCCGTAAAAACTTTGAAGAGTGTGGAAGACCATCAACATTTTCGTGAGTTAGCAGGGAGGTTTAGGGATGCTGATAGAAAGGAAGGTTTATAGAAGGAGGTTTTGTAGCGAAGCAGAGTGAGAAGAAGGGACTAAGCATAAACTACAAGAAGACAGAATGCATGGTGTTGTGACCAAGTAAATGGTTAATAACAAAAACCAGCTTTGCAGATATATCGTATATTAAACAGTAACTACACAAGAAGAGTATTCCACCGGTGAGAGAGTATCGAATGAACTAGCACTCGATCTATTCACTGTTCCCTCTCTAAACTTATAGTAGGCGGAAGAGTCTAACATAGACTCTTAGAGGGAGGACATCACAACACATGATCATCAGTAAAAAGGTGATCCCGAGATGCTGTCGTAAAGGAAGACCGATATCACGTAGCAGTTCAATACTCTTTTCTTTGTTACCAACGAAATCCTCCTGTTTCGTAATACTCTGCCTAGATTTTGGAATGCGTCTTTGGCCATCCCAATACGTTTCCAGTTCTCAAGAAAAAAACAAACACGACATTTGTTCTGATGAGCGTCTCGACTGAATGAATTTAAGCGCAGTACTAGATTGGCAACTAGGTCTCATTATTTTACTGCTGAACTAGCTAGATGCAACCGTATGTCCTATTCTAATAGTTTCTGTTATCGCATTTCTCACCTGTGGAACTCACTTTCGATTACTTAGTTCCTGCTACCTACAATCTTTGAAAATTTAAATGCAACATCAAGCGCCATCTTCTGTCTTGCTAAGCCCTGTTCTTTTATTGTTTTTTTCCTCACTGAAGTCTTCTCGTTCTCTTTCATTTCCAGTAACGTATTGCGTCATAGTGGCATTATCGCCTTGCTTGAGGCGAAATGATCAGAATAAAAAATCCATGATTAACAAGAAAGTGTATCTAACCATCATCACTTGACAACAAGAAGTTACATCTCCTCTTTTTGTGATTTTATAATGCAAGTCAATCTTGTTATATTTTACTTAAAATCTAACAAATCTCCCTCGGATTCCCCTTATGTTAATCTCATCACTAACCGGATGTAAACACTACGACGGCAAAATTACAAATAAAGCATTCGTCTTCTGCACATGGCTCCACGCATCACTTCCGATTTACAAAACAGCAAATACATTTAAGATTTAAATTAATCATCACCGGCATTGTCACCTACACCAGTGATTCTCAACGTGAACCCTTAGGCCCGAAAGTCGGCCTTAGAAATATTTTTTCAATGTGCCTGGGGACACCAGGAGCAGTGTAGTCAGGATTTATATTATCTACTACATTTTCTTTCTGTAAATAAAATACATTTCCTGTTATATGGAATTTCTCTTTGTGCTTATGTGAAATGTTTAGGCACCAAAAATAGCGGCCACAAGGAAGAAAAGGTTGAGAAACACTATTCTAAACCAAAGTGTGAAAACAGAATGCCGAGTTGAGCCCCTGACACAAGATATAAAGGCGGCGGCCAAATTCTCATCAAGAAAAAAAAAGTTGTTCCCATTCTCACATGGCAGAGTTCGCCATGTCGTCATTTTCCTTCTTCTCAATGGGAACGAACATCAAATAACTTAATTGCAGCCGTTCGCAGTCAAACACTCTCAAACATACACAGCTTTCAACAAAGAGAGATGACTTTTGTAAAGCATCTCCTAAGTCACTTTTATTTTACTTAACTGGTTGCAGTTTCGGCAATATAATTAATTTTATTTCAAATTTCATCTTCTTATTTCATTTCTTCTCGCCAACAAGGCCTTTTTTTCTTGCTACCATACGCGTACATGTTTCTCCTACTGCCATCATCATCATCCTCATCCACTTAACTGTCCGATGGCAAGAGTCATACTACGAATCCCATTATACTTTACAGATTCACCATCCAGTCTAATACAACCACTGGTATAACACTGGTAGTTCATTCAGTGTTGCACACAGAGAATTGCCTGGGGTGTCAATTTTTACGGTCCTTAAGTGTGCATGGATCTTCAAGACAAACTAGATGATGATCCATCATTTGTGATTGCCCGCATTGGCAGTTGGGATAAACATCGGTGGCATAATCCTTCATTTCTCAAGGTTAGCTCTACAGCGACCAACAACTGTTCAGCGGCTATTTAAACAGGACCAGAAGGGCCAGATATCGCTGGAGACAGCGTGTAGGGATTCTGTAGGGCTGAGAGAGAACATGTTGGTAAGGTGGCTGCACCACAAGGAAAAACGCTGACTAGGAGATCTGTTGTTCAATGGGTCGGCTGAGTGTAAAATATGTCTTGAGCCTCTTTGCCGTGGAGTGGATGACGAGGGTCAGTTTCCTGCTTCAACTTCTCGAGTTGGGAGTGGACTATTCGTCTTATGTAAGAGGAAGCAATGCCACTAAGCAAGTAGAGGTTGACTTGAGACACCCATTGATCGATCTGCAAGAGGTGTTTAAGGAAAGGTTGATTTTCGTGTAATGATATGCCCCACACCGGTGAGGTATATTCTACTGTGGAGTAGCAAAGAGCTAGGGCTGTGGTGAAGATTGTACCGGCATGGGCACCCTATTTTGTGCTACTATAAATCCCAAAGAATTTTCATTACAATATTTCGTGCGCGATTATCACAACAATGCTTTTTCATTGATGCTGGTACATATTTCATAATATAGTTTTATGATAAACTAGCAGCATGGCCCAGCGTTGCCCGTGCTTGATTAAAAAATCGTACAACTCATACAGCAATCGCTATCACTTGACTTAAAATATTTTTGCCTTTCCTTGCCTTTAAAGGAGTAACCTTTGCCGTGCTGATGTTGCTACATGCCTTACTTTTTGCCTATCTCACACTGCGAATTTTTTCTAAGCTCTATACTAAACATTAAATCTGTTACGAAAAAAGAACTAAACAAAATGAACACAAAACGATCAGCTTTAAAAAACGACTCGTAACTGGAAAAACTGAATGAAAAAAGAATGTTAACAACAAATACTTTTTCACACCCAACCCAGTTCTGCGGAATCAGAATCAACGTTGAGTTTAACCAAGCGAATGAGCCAATTGGAGTAAAGTGCCATGCAGATTTAAATTTTTCCCACTTGTGACGAATGCAGCTATCGATTTATTTTTGCATTCGTGTCAGTCAGCTGTTGGCACTCACGCTGGCCAATAGAATCTTCCTGCCTATTCGTGGCAGCCAGCTATAGGCTCTCACTCTGGCCAGTAGAAAATGGTCGCAAACTACATGAAAACTGCCGTAGAAGTATGAAAAAATCGATTATTTCCACTATCGATGGGAGTTGGGAAATGCAAAGTCGGTCTTGGCCTTCCTGCTAACTTGGAGCATGTGCAATTCCGTCGAAAATTTCGGCCGTGCATTCGTTACACACACACACACACACACACACACACACACACACACACACACACACACACACACACATCCTTATATATATATATATATATATATATATATATATATATATATTATGTAAGTTTTTGCTTATCTGTTTTAATTAGAAAGAGTTCCAATAAGATGATTTGATGATGTGGGTTTTTATTATGAAAACTTCAGGGATGTTTATATTGGGAGGTTATACATAAAAATCGTTATTGAAATTTAGTTTTTATTTTAGATATATAAAGGTAAGCATTAGTTGTAAGAAAACTTTAAGTTCAAAAGTGATTGTAAAGTTATCGATTTATGGGAAACCAATGCTGGAGAATGTGAGTGGAGTTGGACGGAGATCTCAGAAAAAAATGAAGAAATTGGGACGATAAGGATGAAAAAACAGAACAGGTTCTCAAAAAATAGATTTCAGAAAAATGAAAAGTTTTATAAAGAAGCGGATAGATGTACAAGAAAATGTTTGAAAAAGCTGGTGTTGTGAATGTAGATTGGAAAAAAAACCCTAGAATATTAATAGATTTGGCTACATATGTGAAAACAATTAAACTGCGACATTTAAATCCACATGACAGAGAATCATATAATTTGTGCGAAGAAGTACTTGAAAACTGATTTCTTAACTGTAATTTTTAGTAATGAATATAGACCTACATTGGATGAATGTGACATATGTGCTAGAATTTGGATCCTTTATAGACATAATCAGCTAACAAGATTTAAAAGAAAACTATGGGTGGTAGAGTAGTGTTTTGGACGAGTATTAATAGTCAGTGAAATTATAAAACATGTCGAAATAGATAATAGTGCCAGATAAATCCAAATAATTACTGTATATATATATATATATATATATATATATAATGACACGCAAAAGTGCATATTGGTCACAGGATTTTAAAGAAAAGAATTCTTTCTATTTTTGGTACTAACCCGAAACTTAAATTGAATCTATTAAATACTTAGGGTATACTATGCATACGGAGAAATAACGAAATATCTGCCTACACAGAAATTTTATACATACATACATATATATATATATATATATATATATATATATATATATATATATATATATATATATATATATAAAAGATTGTAGAATATAATATATATATATATAAGATTGTAGAAATATATATATATATATATATATATATATATATATATATATATATATATATATATATACACGCATATAAATATACATAGTTACAAATCTAAACATATATTTTAGTGTTTAAATTGCAAAATAAATGTCTATTCTTAAGACAATTTAAATATATTTTTATGGCAACATTTAAATAAGATTTCATTTCTCTGGTTCAATAACTAGCTTGTATTTAATTATTTGAATTTTTTCTTCCAGGTATGAATTGTATCTGTTTCTAAAGCTATTATATCCTAAGTATCGCATCCTAGCTATATCATTGGTATATATACATACTTAGGATATGCCTATATATCTATATATATATATATATATATATATATATATGGAGGACTCTCCCGTCGTTTTTCGAAGTATGAGGACCCAGAAGCCGAGTTCTTAGAACCAAACAGACAGACTGCCCACACATACGATTTTATTTTAGGGGTGAAGTCATGTGCGGAACCGATCGTACGTTTTGGAAGAGCCAAATACAGAGACCTAATGTACAAAGCGTGCTCTAAGGTCCCCAAACGACCCTCCTCAGGTTTTGAATTCAGAGTTGTCCTTATCCTAGACTGGTTGCCATCTAATGCTATATATATATATATATATATATATATATATATATATATAACAGAAAGCAACACGCACAAATTATGAACAGATTTCGAAAATATAAATTAACCAGTATAAATTTGGGATTGATTTCTATTCAAATTATTACAGTAAATTAATTTGTCGGAAAGTAATGCACAACCCTTTCCCAGCTTTCTCGGAGCCATATTGTAAAAAACAATATTTTTTTATTAGCATCAGTAGCAACAATATTTAATGAAGAGGAAGTATTGTCAACCATTTTTAATTTTTAATTAACGATAAAGATTTTTATCAGATTATATTTAACTATTCTCTCCTTTTCGTTTCTATGGAATTACTTATTTAACTTGTCTGATCAATTTCAACCAATCAAAATCTATTAAGAATTCATAAATATCACATGTGTGTGTGTGTTTATACTTCCTAAGAAACTGTGAATCTCTGGTCAGAAGTTAACGCGACGAAAACCAGTTCAAGATGACAGACCATGCATAGTGTATGACAATAAAGACATAAAACCTCGATTTTCCTGTAGGCTTTGAAGTGTAATCAGAAGCCAAAGACAAAAAAAGGCGATTGAATAATAGCAATCGCCCGAATACTTAATAGCAATGAAACAGTAAAGTAACGACCAAAAAGTTATCCATAAACATCAGCTTGATTCGGAGACTCTCGACAGCAGCGAACAAATAAATCCAAAAGAAAAAAAAAAAAGCCAAAAAACAAAAAAACAAAACAACAACAAAAAAAATAACTCCCCCAAAAACAAAGAACGAAAAAACATTAAAGACAAGTTTTGTGGTAAACGCACCCAGAGACGTTTTTCATTTTCAAAATGGCTGACGACGAATTGAAGAAAGCAGAAGATGGAGGAGTTTAGAAAGATAAATCTCTGAGATAATCCCATCTTCTATCGCCGTACAGCAGCTTTGCACCAAAGCTGGATTAATCTTTATTACTTTTCTCTCCGTTTACTTTTTAAATTTATTTTTTAAGCTGAGGATTATACTTGTGGAAACTCCCAGGTTTCTCTGGCTTCTTTCTGAATTTAATTAAAAGAGCCGAGATGTTTCGACTGACGATGGACGCATAAGTACGCAGATTATTTAACTTCCAAAGTTTACGGACAGTTTTTGTACTTTCCCTCCCCGAAAAAGAAACTAGCATATATTATTGTTGATTTTCTGCTTTGCATGCCTCTTCATGTGTACAGATGTATTTTTGCATGTACGAATGTATTCTGTTCCTTTATGTACTTGTTACATAAACTGGTGTACTTGTATTTTATTCGGTTAAGTTTTTTGTTTAATTTTTCTTGTGTTCTTATAATATTATTTTATGTTCTGGACGTAAATCAACAAGCAGTTGTCTAAATGTTTTGCATCTCCGGCTATACTCTTATTTTATTTTTACTTTTAACTGAATGCATGGATTGTTTTGTGTAAGTATCTAGAGATATAGGAATGCTTTATTTCGATACACGGTCAGCAAATCGCCGTGTTCATAGTTGATATTGAGTGTTTGCCTTTTGTTTTGTTTTTTATTAATAATGTTTCCATTATTTTTTATCCTTTTTCTATATGTGGATGAGGCTATTATATTTGTATTATCAACTACTTTGTCGCAGAAGGAGTTTGGTAGCTTTTCATGGAGCAAACTGTAAAATACGTTATGAAAAATCCACGTTCGATAACGTATTGTTGAAATCAATGGTTAATATTGCCTTTAATAAATTTTAGTCAATAAACTGTAAGGCTGTTAAGCAGTAAATGAAAGAACATCAGTAGCCGAAAGTAGGCCTGAGGCTTTCCGTAAATGAAAGGTTGCGAGACACAGAAAAGTAACGATAGATAGATAGATAGATAGATAGAGAGAGAGAGAGAGAGAGAGAGAGAGAGAGAGAGAGAGAGGTGTAATTAAGCTTGCAACTATCTTTGTATTTTTTTTTTTTGAAAATGCTAAGGAAGGTGTGAGATTTGAGTTTATGACTAGTGTTGTGTTCAACCAACAACGCTACAAAGCAAGAACTAAGACGATTGTACAAAGTGTTCGTGACCTACTCTTTGCGCACTTGTAGCCCACACCCTTGAGGATATGCAATGGGTCGTTAACAAATTTTCTCCTGCATCAAAAGCTTTCGATCTGATCATCAGCGTAAAAAACGGAACTTGTCCATCAGCCTATCTGTTATTATCCCCCAGTTGTTGATCTCCCACTGTTTATGTTGAAGGAAAAGTCTTGAAAACCGTTTCTTCTTTCACCTATCTTGGCACCATTGTATCAAGCGATGCTAAAATAAGGAAAGAAATTGAGTGCTGGGTTGGAAAGACTAGTTCTGTCTTCGGTGATCTTTATGAAAGGCTTTGGAATACTCGTGATATTTCGTTAAAGGAGAAAATTGAATTGTACAACTCAGTAGAACTGACATCCTTACTCTATGGTGCAGAATCTTGGATTCTGTACCGATGACACATCAACCAACTTGATGTCTTCCACATGTGTTGTCTACGTGCCATCTACTACATAAAACTGGGTGATCACATTAAAAACAGTAAAGTTCTGACACCATGACAGGTTTTGAAGCCATCTTTATGAAAATCAAACTTCGGTGAGCAGGACATATTTCTCGTATGAGCGATAACAGACTTCTCTTAGGCCAGCTTCTATTAAACAGGTCGGTTGGAAGGCCACTTTTACATTTTAAAGGCAAACATTTTAAAGACAGTCTGAAGCGATGCACTATCCTCTTTTATTCTCGTGAAAACAAAACATCAGAAAACTTCTCATCAATACAAAGGTTCGAGTAGAGTCGACTTAAACATCGGGATCAACTACGTGCAAATATTGAAGAAAGCTGGCAGCATGCTGTTCCTCTCAATGGCAGACTTACCTACTACAGGTGGCGCTGTCGCATGCAGTAAAGCAAGGTTTGAAGTCAACTCACGGAAACATGCGGCAATTGATCGTCAACTACTCGAGCAAAATGGCTCAATCGTATGTCCCATCTACCTAAAGGTTTACAAAACACCTGCAGGTCTCCGGAGACACATGTGTCAACAGAAATTGAGCACCTCTTAATTTTGCTGAGCCCTCATTTGTCGTGCGCGCCGAGAGATTCCACTTGAGTATATATATATATATATATATATATATATATATATATATATATATATAGAAACATATGTAGTGGAAAATATACATACATATGAAAAATATATCTAAAAAATTCCCTATACATGTATATTTTCATGTATATTTTCAAAAAAAAATTTTCCAAGAGGAAGGATCCAGGTAGAACTCAATGTCTAGGACAGAGTAAGGATATAATAAAAAGGCTTAAACACTAATATTCCATGGTCATAATTTATTCCATTGGAATCGTAAATACGATCCAAATCATCAGACCTACAAATTCAAAATGAAAACAGAAAAAACAACTCCGGAAATCAAAACAGAATTTAGAGAGAAAGTGTAAGTATGAGGAGGGTGACATGAAACCTTAACAGAGAGAATTTTTGGAGATGTGGGTGGGTGGATTTAAAAGAGAGAAAGAAAGTCGACGGATGTCTAATACATAAAGATACATTTCGTGGTGACATATACACACCACAGACAATTCGGATAGGAAGGGGAAAAAAAAAAAAAAAGAAAGGGTGGGGGAGAGAGATGGGACGAAGGAATATATATATATATATATATAAGTAAAGGATTTTTGGGACGGAATAAAATTCCAGTAACCAAAAACACCGTTCTTAAAAGTGCTCTATACAGAGTAGAGCAAATATTATTCATTCAAAAAATATAGCATAAACATGTTACAGAATCACTACAAAAATAGCCATTTTGTTTCAACACTTTTGGTGTCTTATCACGTGGTGGTGTTGAATGTAGAATAGAGTTTTAAAAGGTTCAAACCAACCAAACAGCCCTCAATAGGGTAAACGCTATTACATAATCTGTAATGACCAATCAAAATACAATTATATGAGAATTCAAAAAACTTGACAACGAACCTTGGTTATAATAATAAATGCCTTAATCTCATTATTAGACTAAAATAGAAATCATTCTAACTGATTAATTTTAAATTTTACTATAAAATTAAATTAAAAATTACCAATTTTAAATTTAACCTGTATTAAATTTAAAATATAAAATAATTTAAAGAAGAAACTGAGGAAAATATACATCTATTTTATTATTTATTTTGTATTTTAATCGAAAAGCTAAATTTACAGTTAGGGCAAACACTAATCTAAAGAGATTTAAACAACGGAACAACTGAGATACAGCCAGAAGGGTGCCGGTAGATGAGGAGGGCACTGCGTTGAGCCAGGTGTCACTACTCGGTTGTGAAGTAGATAGTAGACAGGCGAGGCAGTGCTGATCCAGAGAGAGCCCAAAATTAGTAAAATTAGCTTCGCATTTGATTTTATCCCAGCTTTTCTATATTGATGTGTATTGTGGGATAGAAAGTAATTCTTGGGTCCAGACGCCGTATGCTTGTTCAAAAGAGCTACCCGAAAAAACATTGAGACGATCCACTGAGTATTTCATCAATTAATTCACGACTGGAAGAAAGTGAAAAAAGATATGTTGGCATGACCAAGCCTGCCGATGATCGAAGGCCCAGGCCTACGAAACTCAAAGGGAGCTTTACCTGCCTCCAGCCTGTGTCTAGTTTAAGAAATCCTGAGTGAAACGGAGTGGCTCTTGCAGCGTGTCTCACTGCGAGGTACTGCTTTCGCCATTGTTGCGACTGGAAGAGGATAGCAAGAAGACGAAAAAAAAAAAAAACATAAAAAAATCCCCCCAAAAAAAAAACCCCCAAAAAACCTCCAAGAAAACAAAACAAAAAACCCCTCCAAAAACAAACATTTTGCTTATAGTTACTATTATTAAAAGTATCTTTTCATCTACTTCCTGGTTGTTTCGTAGAACTAAGAAGTGTCATGACGTAGGCAAAGAGTGTTGTGACGTAAGCGAGGTGTGATGTGTTCGTTTTCTTTTTATATACATTTAAGGATGCAGGCTCTTAAGTTAGAACTGTTTTTATTAATGGATGGTTGTTTTTAGCACTGATTTGACTATATAAATATCAGAATTTAAGACACATATACATCTCATTTATTCTCCCTATCGTTTTCAGGGAGTAGACACGCACACACACACAGACACTACGAGATATATACAAAAACGCCCCCCCACACTAACGCTACAAAATATGAACACGTGATATCTACTCAACCAATGAAAACAAACAGCATAGAATTCAAAATAGCGAAAACTTCTTTTCTCATTCCGCCAAAGATATCTGATGGAGTTATAATAAAAATAGCGAAATATGTAAAATTTATAAAGGTTTTCGCATTTGTACCTTATTTAATGAAACATCAATATAAATATGTATGTATAATGCGCGCGCGTATATTTCTGGATGTGCATGTCGAGTTCAAATCCTGAGTTCACTTTCGCACAAATACTCTCGAATACCCATTTCTTCTCACTCCTGCTATGGGTTAAATAGAAATGCAAATTAGGCTATCTAGAAGTTGTAGAAGAAGGACTACTCTGAATTCAAAACCAGTTGGGTTTGGGGCTGGTAGCTCCTAATTTCAGGCGACTTACTACGGAAATTACAGCAACAACACTAGTGGCCTTACACTCCATGGTAAAGAGGAAGACGATATTGCATTAGGCCGAATTATAATCACTTAAAGGTGTAGTCACACCTGAGAACTTTCTGATATTGTTTTGAAGTAAGTTGTCTTAATTACTAAGTAGACGTGTACCATAGAAACTGATGCTTAGTAAATATGCGTAGAAGTTGTATAAAGTCATGATGATGATGGTAGTGAATGTGATCAATTGTGATTGTCAGTTTTTATGAGTCACATCGATCTCAACAGTATCCACAGCATTCTTCTTCTTGTACTTTCGACCTGAAAAAATAACTTTTCATTCAATACTAGTTCACACAACAAACAGAATACGTGTCCGACATTCCAAGAAATTATGTTGACAAAAGCAGATCTCTAATCAAGTTGGCAACATTGCAGGTATGCGAACAGATGTACTCACTCACTTTTCTCTCTCTCACCCTCCCTCCCTCTCTCTCTCTCTCTATATATATATATATATATATATATATATATATATATATATATAATGTGGATAGGAATTAAATTAGCAAATGTGGAAAAGATCAATTGAATCACGTGAAATATTGAGCCGGTACAAAAGTTCGTAACGTTTGATTAATTGAATTTCAAAGGCCATATTTAGATATGTGTCCATAGATTTATCCAACCACATATTCGCCATTTTACATCACTACCTTCTTCCACTTTATGGCAGTTTTATGATTCCAGTCTCCCAAACCATAGCATTTTTTTGAATCTTCAACTGATCGAAGTGGCTTTTACAAGCTTCGATAGAATTAAAATTTTTCCCATTAAGAGAATTTTGTATGGATCGAAACAATTAGTAATCTGAAGTTGATTATGGCTGGTGTTGTAGGACATCCCAGCAAAGCTGTACCAATTTCTACCTTGTCTGTAAAGAGATGGCATTATCCAGATGGAAGACGACACTCTCCCGACTGAGCAATTTTGGATCTTTTTTTTAACGATAGCTGCCTTTAATTGATTCAATTGGGAAGAGTATTTGTCTGAATTCAAGAAACGCGTAATAGAGAATGCATTTCCAATACTACCAGATACATAGTATCACTTTCTTCGAATGTCAACCGAATTTTGGGCTGGTCAACCGTGGCTTATTTTACTTTTCCAGGTTCTTTTTTTTGCTCCACATTGTTGTAAACAGTCCACTTTTCATTGTATGACATCATTCTTTTTATAAAAAAGGTCGTTTTGTTGTGCTTCAGCAGAGAATCTTAGATGGAAATGCGGTCCAATACATTTTTTCAATTTAATCATTAGGCCATCAAACATCGTACAAATTCATGTACCTAAGTGTTTTCAAATGACTTATATGAGAGATGTGGAGTATCTTCTGCGAAGTCCCGTGTCGTGTGATATGGTTTATTTATAATCAAGTTGCCTGACAAACATTCTCGATGCACCAATTCAAAATCTTAATTTCTGAACCGAGCGAACCTCTTATAAACAGTACTATCAGCTATGGCACCATCTCCATAAACGGCACATATCTTTCTTGCTGTCTGGAAATAAAAAAGCATCAAATAATGAAAATGCATTATATTTTCCTTCTTTTTCATCTTTAACGTAAAAACATTTAAGATTCACAAAACCACAAACGAGTCGTATAGCGCGTTGAAAGTTTATTTTCAGAATATGTATAATGTCATCAATTTCAGCCACGTGTGAAACGAAATCACGTGTTCAAATGCCACTTATTGAAAAACGCTACGAATATAACAGAAGATTAAAGAAAGAAAAAAGGAAGGTTATTTGTTAGAGGATGATAATTTATTTCCTCTATAAAAGACAAATAATCAAAATATAATTGAGTTACTTCCCGTGTCTGGGAGATCAGCGCGGTACTTCTGAATTCAAAATGGCGCCAAGCTGATAGGCACCTGGAATTCATGGTTTAAATCCAAACTAATCCTTGCTATTCACAGGCAATAAATGAATGAAAGTTGTTTTACGATGTGTTAGAATACATTTCTCTTTTATTTTCATTCGCTTTTGTTCATCCCAACAATCTGGGATATAAAATTACTTTTTCCTTTTCATCAGCAGTTTACAGTCAGATTATAGTGAAAAAAAACTTTTCGCTTTAGGTCAATTATATTCAGAATGTCATTCTCTGGACATCGCCAAGTAACAGCCATTATCGTGATAAATACCACAAAAGTTTCGGCATAGTCCTCTGATGATATACCAGGTCATGTGATAATTTAGGTAGATTTTAATCATTCTCTTGTCGTTCGAGTTGTCAGGTGCAAAATTTCTGTATGCCTCAACATTTCTCTTTGGCTAAAGTCATTACTCAGTCGGTTACGACATTTGCTTTTATTCTTAGTGACTAAAACTTCAATTATCTTTATCAATATCACTTCTCTCTCCTTAGAATCAGTTACTGAACCTGATCGTTAACACGAATGAAAATCACTTGATCAAGACACCCAGTCATGTTCTTAAGGGCAGTTGAGCGTATTTACATTGAATATTAAATATACTATTTTTTGGCTTAATGTTTTTTTTCTGACAGACACGGAACATCACTGAAAAATACGAAAACTTAAGGAATCAGCACATATGCTAGACAAGAAAAATCTCCTGAGCCGACCAAGCATAAAAATGAATACAATATGGGAACCAGTCATAAGATGTGCTAGAGAAAAGCAATGAATAACAACGCAAAGAAAATTGCAATATAAGCTCTAGTAAAAATTATGCAATAATAATAACAGAAAAAATTGTAATATGAGAACTGGTAAAAAAATGAGGCTGAAAAGTCCCAGAAATTCATATCCCTCAAGGGCACCTGGCTTAGTGGATAAAGGTGCTGGATATATCTAGTGACTAGACCTAAAGTGTTGTAAGTTCAATTCCAGGCTACAGCAGTGGTGAACCAAAACTTTGCAAGAGAAATAACTGAGAGCCATTAGAACAATCTACCCCTGTGGACGAAATAAAGTGTTCGCAATTCCAATCACCTGAAGAAGGCCGGAGCGTACAACGGCGCAACGTTGTGAATATGGAAATGAAAATGAGGATAACAGTCCGTATAATCTAAATAATGTTAGTATTTTCCGATATATTATAATTTTTTCACAATTACCTAGAACATCATATACACTAACTGGCCATTTAATTAAGTACATCTTTTGTGTAAATTTCTAAGAAGAAAAAACGGCGGTAGTTTAATGGATATAGCTATTTAAATAAGGTGATCTGCTGAATTTCATTTCATGCATTAGAAAGGTGACTTAAGTGAATTTGAACGCAGCATGGTCGTCGGTATTTCAAAAACTGGTGATCTGCTTGGATTTTCATGTAAACCTCTTGGTTTTTATAAAGAATGCTCAGGAAAAGAAGACATGCAATTATGTAGTCGGAGATCCCTTGTTGATGAAAGTGGTTGGCGGAGAATGGCCAAACTGATCCAAGTTGATAGAAAGGCAACAGTAGCTCAAATAATCAGTCTTTATAATGGAGTCATACAGAAGAGCATTGAACCTTGAAGCAGTTACGCTACAGCATCAGAAGATCACGCTAGATGTGACTTTTGTCAGATAAGAACAAGTAACTGAGGCAACAATTTTCTAAGGACCCCAAAAATTGAGCATTAGAAAATTGGAAAAACGTTGATTGGTCAGATGAGTCGCGATATCTGTGGTGCCATTCAGATGGTAAGATCATGATTTAGCAAAAACAACATGGCAGTATGAATCCTGACTTGCATCAATCATTCAGGCTGCTGCTACTGCTGGTGTAATGGTATGGGGAATATTTTCTTGGCACACATTGGGACCCTTGGTATAAAAAATCGTTAAAATGCTTCAGCCTACTTTGATTAACCAGTATCTGTCTATATTTCTGAGATGAGGTTAGATCCAGTGACAAGACCCCAAAAGTGTGAGTTCAATACCCGGTTAAAGCAGTGGAGAACTTGGAGAGGGGAATTAACAGGAGAAAAACTGACATCCATTAAACATGGCACGTGGAACTAGAACAGTCTACCACGGTGAGCGAAATAAAGGGTTCAGTTCGACATTCCAACCACCTGAAGAAGGCAGGAGCCTACAACGGCCGAAACGTTGTAATAAATATGGCGATAAAGATTAGGACAATAGTCCGAATGGTGTAAATAATATGTCTAACCACTTGATTGTATTTATGACTACGGAGCATTCATCCTTTCGTGGCCAATTCTCGCAGGACAAGACACCGTGTCACAAATAAAACACAGTGGCAGATTGGTTCATGGAACACAGTAATGAGTATTCTGTGTTAAAGTGGCCATCAGAGTCAGTGAGTTTCTATCCCATAGAGCACCTTTGAGATGTGGTGGAAAAGGAGATACGAATCCTGGATGTGCGGCCAACAAATCTAGAAGAATTGTGGGACGCTATAGTAACAGCATGGGCTTTAAATTTCGAAAGAGTGCTTCTAGAACACTGTTGAATCCATGCCAAAAATAAATCAGGTGATAGATAGATATAGATAAATAATGGCCTCACTGAATCTTTTAGGAACACGAGACTAGTATATTGATTAAAAATTAAAATGACGTAGTTTCATTTGGGAGCAAATCACCTGCATCCGAATAGAAAATGAATTCAGTAAATACACAAAAATAGAAAGAGGCGCAAGACAAGGATGCGTATTCTCACCGGACTTATACAAAATTTACTGTGTGGTGATTCTGAGAGTATTAAACGTTCTACCAAATCGGCGACTACATTTTTAGCAACGTAACATATGCAAATGGCACAGTCTTACTAGCAGACACAGAAAGGAAACTACAGGAACACCTGCCGAAAATAGTATAGAAAAGCGCGAAGAAAGGACTAAACATCAATTGTAAGAAGATAGGTTGTATGGTTGTTAGCAAAAGGAACAGATCAAAATGTGAACTACGAAATGAAAGCAGCAAAACCAAGCAAGTACAAGAATTTAAATATCTAGGAAGTGTTTTAACAAAGGACGGAAATTGTGACACCGAAATCCGAAGGTGAATTGGAATAATAGAAGGATAATTTTGTTAGAAACAAAGAAAAGAGTACAGAACTGTGATCAAATCTACTTTATAGCAGTGAATGCTGGAAAATCTTCTCAGATATGAACAAGAAACGAGGTAGAAATCTGAAGGATAATGAGAATATCATGGATTGAATATGTGACGATCGACAAAGTTCTGGAGAAAACGGAAGCAGAAAGGACATTTATACTTAGAATCAGAAAGAGACAATTTAAAAGAGGGCTTGGAGAATTTGACACTCACAGGACAAGAGAAACAAAGGAAACATTGAATAACGAGCTTGTCTAAGTGGTTAGCAAAGCAGAGATTAGGAGCGATAGCAAAAATACAAAACTTACTAATAGCTACAAAGTACAGAGAGTTGTGGAGTAACTTCTTGAAGGGACACGGCACATTGACAAATTAAGATTATAAATAAAAAAAGATTGCTTAAATCTGTTTATAGGATTCTTTTTCTATGTGTCGTGTCCCTTCAAGAAGTTGCTCCACAATAGTTCATATTATTTCCATTGCCAAATTCACAGCATTTCGGCCTTCGTCAGATGATTGGAATTCCGAATCGGAGTAGATTGTTCTAGTTTCACGCGGCATGCCTCATCCGGATGTCTCAGTTATTTCCTCTTTAACTCAACTCTTCAAGTTTTTTGGTTCACCACTGCCTAGTATTGAACTCACAACACCGTGATCACTGACCAACGCCATGGTACATGTATTCTTGAGGACACCTGTGTATGAATTTCGGGACTTATAAGCCTAATGTCTCAGCTATCTAATTTTTACCATTGCTCATATTGCAATTCTTCCGTTATTATAAATCATATTTTTACCAGAGCTTATATTGTAATTTTCTTTGTGTTGTTATTCATTGCTTTTCTCTAGCACTCCTTATTACAGGTTGTATTCATTTCTATGCTTGGTCGGATTTTTATGACCTAGCATATGTGCTAGTTTTTGTATTTTCCAGTGATTTATTATTTCAACCTCATCCCACAAGGGACAGTGGTCTCCCTTTTTCCATCATATGTGGTCAGCTACGCCTGATTTTTCTATTTCCCCTCGTGTTATGATGGAGATGCCGACTTTCTGTACACAAACAACGCACTTTGGAATGACATCATAACAGTCGGAATAATGTAAATAATCATAATGCCTCATGTCAGAGATATAGTCAAATAGTTTTGGGGAGCTCTAATTATCTAACCAAGACGTTCAAATAAGTTTTATTGATTGACTGCTTTCTTTTTTACGGTTTATCAACCCTTCGTGGTTTGCTTAAAGTTGAAACATATCTTTGGATTGTAAGAATAATTTGCGAGTGAATATATATATTTTTGAGAATAATTTTCCTGATACCATTCCTACTATTTAAAATATATATAAGGTATGAGATAGATTCCTACCTTTTCCAAGTGCATTTGTGCGTAAGTAATTCATTATTATGGTAACTTGAATTTTTTAAATACTGCATCACATTTACTGAACATTGGTATAATTATTTGTCTTTCTACTTTTAATCTGGATTTCCAAACACTTTATCATATTATTGTAGAGAGAAATCACACTTCAATGCTTATTGGTCAGATTTTCAGTTCAGTTTCAATCCTTTGCTATAAGCTTTAGATGGAATTAATTGACGCGGAATCACAGTACCTCAATGTTATTGTATTCAATGTAGTCTCTGACTTGTTAGGCAATGTGTTTTGTGACGTTATCGTACAAAAAAAAAACAAAAACAAAAAAAAAACTTGGCCGACCATATAATTTTGTAGTAAAAAGCTAGTTCAAGATAAAACATATTCTCCATAATTCCCTTAATTCAATAAAACGGATCAACGTCTTCGTTTGCAAACATGCAAATTTCTCACCATGATATTATCTGCTCTTTGTTTAAGAATTGTTCTTCTGAATCCAATGTGCGGTATTCTTCGCCTGCTAAATTAACTCTTTCTCTTCGATTCTTCTAAATTAACTCTTTGCCTACCATTCTTCTAATGTAATTCTTTTGTGAACACACAACTCGATCCTCATCAAAGCTTCCCACCGACCGGCCAATGATCAATCCACATTGCATTTCAATTCTCAATCATGTCAGTATGCACCGAGAGTCGGGGAAAGGCATGTTCACAAGGTAACAAGATGAAAGAAACGCCATGCTGAGAAATAATAACGTGAACTCTTTTTACCATATTATATATGGGTGTCTATATATGGGCAACTTCTACCATGTCAAATCTCCCCTCTAATAACTCATCACTCATCTATTCATCCCATTTTGGTAATACGAAATGGAGACCTCAGAACTACGATACGGTCACATCCGTCTCATACCAAAGGCAGACCCCGCATATTTATTGATCCAAAGCATGACTCTTAATATGACCAGCACCCGGATATAACCCATTTCAGGTTTTGTTGCCACTTGACTTGTAAGAACCCATTTTATCTACACCATTACTTCCTTTAACCCTTTGGTTAAATTGGACGCCGCTTAGAAGACCGAACTTCAAATACAATTATCTGTTGGCCCATCAAACAAACACTTGAGATCAAGATAAAACCACCTCTTCCCCCTTTTACGTGGATCTCCATAGTATCATTCTTGTAATTTAACTCTATGTTTACAATTATTTTAATGTACCCGCCAAACATTAAATCCAGTGATGTTTAATTTTGATCCGTCATTCCATATCACTTTAGGCCACTGTTCTACGCTCCGATCCTTACTCAACTTGGCGCTTGTCAAGAAGATTTTTTGCAGCCAGTATGACCCATAGCCCAGATTGCTCTAGTCGATTTTTTAATGGTGGTTACATAATTTCTTATATAAACAGTAGTCATATTTGTTGAATGCGTCTCCTCGTTGACACAGTGGGTATTTTTCTTCGGCAGATGTTGGTCAATCAAAACAGCTACCAATGCTGTTATAAAACGTTGAACCATTTGAACATCTAATTTAAAAACGCTTTTGACGACTGGCCGATGGCACAGGTGGCTTTGGGGAATTGTTCCCCCTTACCGACTTCCGACTACCTTCAAACTGTTTAGCCGGCAGGTCGATCCAGTTGACCGGGTTGTGGCCGACGCAGTGCCCATGCGACTTCTTGGAGCCATGTGTGAGAGTGGGATGTAGGCAGCTCAGAAAACTCACTCTGATAAGAAAAGGACTCCTGAATTTGTTGGTGAGATCCAGGCCATGATTGAAAACGATCCTTCCACGTCAATCACGTCTATAGCCAGGGAGATAGTGCTGCCATGGCTCAAGAAGGTGGCTGCTGGTAGACCTTATATCTGGTAACAGGACTCTGCACAAGCCTGACAGCCATGAATTGGTTCTACCCAGTCATGGCTGTCAGATAATTTCTGCAACCATATCACCCCTTACATAACTCCCCAGACTGCACCCCCCCTTGATTATTTTGTGTAGTACGCAGTTGAGCGAAAGATCTCTTTGTAACACCAAAGATGAACTGATTGTGGCAGCATTCACCAACTTAAACAAGGAGATCATCCAGAAGAGTTTCAGGAGATTCCGAAGGCGTCTGGAGGCCGTGGTTGAAGCGATTTTATTGAATAAATTTACTCTTTAGTATTTCAAGATATTTTTGTGTAATTTTGGTAAATATATCTGTTAGATGACATATCAGTGTTATTTTCATTTTTGCATAATTTAGATGACAATTTATTCATCGCACCTTGTAAAATGTAAAATTTCATTTCGAGTTGTGTTCTATAAGTGGCGAAGTTTATGATAAAATATTATCAAAGAAAATTATGTGATTATACTTAAATTATTTCTATCAAAGCATCCGAAGTCTGTCCGCGAAGCATCCAGTGATTTAATATAAATAAAAAAATAGCCAACTCATTGCAATGTTGCGTTTCAACTGCAATTTATCTTTGGAAGTTATTTCGTTGTTAAGTGCTTCAGGGCATCGATATACATTTTCACTGTTAATGCCAGAAATAGGAAAGAAAAAACGATATAAATTAATATTAGGAAAAGAGAATTAATTAAAAAGATTAATTAAGGTATATAAATTAGCATCTTAGCCTGCTCAGGTCTTGTGTAAATATACCCCCCGCCTCACTCGCCTAGTCTTTCGCCGAGTAGACAGCGTTTTACTTTAAGATGTGTTTCGATTACAGTTTACGTTTGTGCAAATAAAAACCGAGAAAGGGTTGGTGTAATTTAACAAGAGAACCGAATCTACTTGGCACGGTCTGGTAAGTAATTAAGTGACTTGGGACATCTTTGTTGCTATTTTTATTTTGTTTCCCGACAGGCGAACGGACAAGATCTTTCATTTGGTTAGTGTGAACTTCGACTGCTCATCTCTGATTTCAACTGTCCTTACATCTCGGCCGCGACAGCCCCTCTCTTCGACGAATCTAACCTCCATGAAGAAACCTCCACTAACTTGGGGCTAGTAACTGACACTAGATTCTTCCTATTCATGGAAAGTATTCTCTCCATGTATCCATATAAAAGAGATATCGTCTATATATCGATGGTAGTGGAGAGATTCTAGGTTGTATCTGCTTAACAGATCTTGTTCCAGAATATCCATAAATTTGTTTGCTGGCAACCATTTTATTTCTTATCGCTGAAGAAAATGGCGGTTGCCATACTCTGAATTGATATGGGTGAGTATGAATTTTATAATGCGGCAAATGTCTTGTATGTTCTGTTCCTGATAGCAATTGGTGTGTAAAACAATTCTACAAGCTAGTACTCTCTCCTTATGTTTGTTGGAGTATAGGGATGACACATCCATAGCCGCAAGGGGTACATTGTTTATCAATCTATCTATTTTTGTAAAATTTGTAAGAAATGGGTTGTGTCTTTGATGTAGCCAAGTATAGTGGGTAATAAATGTTTGAGGATGGAGTCAAAAAAGCCTGAGATGTGCGGTGTCAGAGTTCTTCTTCCTGAAACTATCAGTTGACCGGGCAGATGGATCACAAGAGTTTGTATCAGATCGCACATTTTGTTTATGTTTATGGTAAAGTTCTCGACTGAGAGGTTGGTGACTTTGTCTGTGATTTGGGATTTAATTTAGGGATAGTGTAGAATGTTTACCGGAACTAAAACCTTTAACTTCTACCTGTATATTATAGTCTAAATTGCTAATTAGAGCGTAGAGTTTTGATATATTTTGATGTCTGTTGAAATATTGGGTGAGTTTTTAATAAAACATTTTGGTCCTTATGTTGATTTTTTGCTTCTATGATATAATTGTTTGTCTCTAATGACGATTAATTCACCGTTTTCAGTTTGTTTGATGATTATGACATTGTTTGTTTGAAGAAATTTTATAACCTCGCATTCTTGCGTAATATATATATATATATATATATATATATATATATATATATATATATATATATATATATAATCGAAATATTTGGAAATACATTATCGGATATATTTTGGAGCAAGTATACTTTCATGTACGTTTTCCAATTGTCAAAATTTTAAACTTTGTCACGATCATATACCCTGAAGATCCGTTGAGGTGAAATCTAGGTAGGTTGTGTCTAGCTCTTTAGGATTTATTTTATATATATATATATATATATATATATATATATATATATATATGATGTTTGACAAATGGGAAAAAGCCTTTGTGACGCGTTTCATCCGTTAGGACTTCATCGGACTGGTTTTATTTACGAGAGACTATGAGAGTTTTAAATTTAGAAAGATATCCTTTTGAAATTTAAAACTCTCAGCGTCTCTCGTTCGTGCGCATGTGTAGTCGCAACAGCAATAAACAAACTCAGCCCGATGAAGTTCGAACGGATGAAACGAGCCACAAAAACTTTCTCCAATTTGTCATACACATTTACTTTCAAAAACTCTTCTTGATATATAAAAAATATATATCGTTATCCCATATATATATATATATATATATATATATATATATATATATATATATATATATATATATGAAGAAAAATATACGAAAAAAAACAAACAAAAATCCTAATATGCAATTATGCTGTTTTAATGTTAATATAATGTCAACGTCGGACGTTTCGGTCTAATAGACCATCTTCAGGACATATTCATAAAACATAATTAACATAGACCATATTCAATTCAACATGAAAAAGATGATGGACATAAGAGCAAGACCAATCCAAACAGATAACTCAAATCTTTTATAAGATAAGCGTTCCGTTTAAATATAATCACGTCGTCGTCACGTGGGCGATGTTGTGAAAACGTATTCCTAAAATTTGAGTATTTTGTATGAAAAACGAAAAAAATATTAATATACAATTCAATGTGTCTGAAATTTTAATTTTTTTAACATTTTTTATTGTTCAAGACACACACACACACACATGCCCGCGCGCTCATATATATGTATATATCATAAAGAAACAATTTATACAATGAATTAAATAGCAATGTTAATGTGATTAATGGCGAAATAACTTCGCTAAAGAGACTTATTGAATTTCAAATGGTCATCTTCAGTATACAATATATGTGTAGATTTTTTTTTTAATTTATGCTATTTATTGACAGTTGAATATATTTTGGAACGCGCAATGCCGCGACGCTAATGTTCTTGTTCAAATCGAGCAAGTGAGAATTTTGTTTGAATTTTGAAAAGTTATAAATCCACGAAATTTAATGTCTTATTTAGTCCTGTTTCGCCATTAATCACATTAACATTGCCATTTAATTCTTTGTTTCTTTATGATATAAAACAATCTAATATATATATATATGTGGCCTGACGATTGCATATAGCATGAAACAGACTGTCGCCTCTAAGTGTTGACTTCTATGTTCACTTTTATATTTACACACGCTCTATCTCTGATATTGAGCACTTTATCCCATAAATATAGCACACCTTAAGACTATATTTCTTTATTTATATATATATATATATATATATATATATATATATATATATATATATATTACTGAACGCACACGCAGAATTTGCATTTTAAATAATCGTGGCATTAACAATAACTGAAATTAGAGAGAAGGTTTTATTCAAATCAAAACTTCGAAATTCTTTTTGCTGTCGATTTTATTTGACGATACCCGATAAAAAAAAACAACAACTTTTTTTTTATTAATAATAAAAAGAGAAGATGAAAATAAGCCGGTTTTGTTTAGGTTAAAGCAATTAAAACAATCTGACTTTTATACAATGCTATAATCCCAGAGACGTATATAAATATACTTACACACTTAGCAAAACAATACGAATTATATTGATAACAAAAGCCTAATTACTAATATGAATAAGTAATGGTGATGTAAATGTGGGCGTGGAATAGAAGAAAGAGGAGGAGACAGAAGAGGGCAAGAAAAATAAAAAATCAAGACGACTTTTATAAGTAGATTTGCATTTTATCTTTCGACTATTGAAGTTGACATTGTAAAGAAGCTCCTATAGGCGGCCATTAACGGAAGAGTTGTTGCATTAGATAGGTTCCCTCATATATTTTCAGGCAATGATACTGTGATGAAAATGTATGGTGAAAGATAAACTACAGAAAGTAGGATAAAGTAAGAAAAAAAGAATCGAAGCAGGCAATAAAGAAAAAGAAATAGTCGCAAGACAGGTGGGAGTGATTGTTTGAAAATAGATAGAGAAAAGAAAATAGAGGGATAAGCTAAGGGATAGAGAAGAAAAGAAAAGAAAGTAATTGATAGGCGTTAGAGAGAGGTGTATGAAAAGAAGGAAAAGAAGAAATCGGAGAGGAAGGGAAGTGAAGAGTCATGAGTAGAGAAAGAAAATGAAGCAGAAAGAAAACGTTAAGATAATAATAATTGGTAGAAGAAAATAAAAGAAAGCTGACGTTAGTTAATGAAAGAGAGAATAAAAAAGGATGGTGAGAGAATGGAGGGGAATAATAGAAGAAAGATAAGACGATAATAGAGAAAGAGGAGCGAATAATGAAAGGATGACAGAGGATTTAATAGTGCTCTGAGGCAACATGACTACTTGTTTAGTTCAGTCGATACTGACAGGAAGAAAAAAACAACTTAGAAGCGGTTTTCTATTGAAAACAGGATTATGTAAACGAATGCGTTCTTTTGTGGTGGTTGTTACTGACAAAATATTCTTGGCCGTCTGTGGCCTGTGGGGTGTTTTAAAGATTCAACGAAAATAAGGAATAAATTGCCGCGCGAAGAAAATGGTTTTCGTCAGACAATATTGGCAAACAATACTAATACATACATACATACATACATATATATATATATATATATATATATATATATATGCACCTATCTGAGCAAATGTTTATAAATGAATGAAAAGTAATATAAAACATATATTAAAAAGAATTTTATTATACGCTATAAATTTTTGTTTCTTTTGTCAGCATTATTATCAGCATATATAGGCATTTACTGAACTAATTCATTTTCAGAAAGAAAAACATTTTCACCCCCCCCCAAGCAAGGTGATAATGCCACTAAGACACCTATCATAACTGAAAGTGAAAGAGAATGAGAAGGCTTTAGTGAGAAGAAAAGGACACTAAAAGAACAGGTTTCAGGAAGACAGAAGACGGCGACTAACGAAGCATTTAAATTTGTTAAGATCGTAGGTGGCGGTGGGGGAGTGTCAAGAAATCTGAAGAGTTCCACAGACGAGAAGTGCGAGAAAAGAAACTATTAGAATAGAACTTACGGTTGCATCACTCTATTTCAACAGTGTAACACCGTATCCCCACGCCACTGGACCCACGAACTCCACAAGACTGGCCGTTGGTCCGGTATGATCCAATATTACGGGTAAGACACAAGTCCCCGGTTGCTCGCCTCTTAATAAGAGAACCGGCCTCACGTGTCCCAGACTGGTGACGTATCTGTCTTTTTTTTCACTCTTCCGGGAATAAACAATTTACTTTTTCATCGAATGGTTTCCAAGGTTAACACCAAAACGCTATTATTTTTCACCTCGCTATTAATTATTCTCCTGCTCTTTGTAAACTAGAGGGATTCTTGTTTTAAAAATAATTTAATTTTTTAAAATAATTTAAAAATAAATTCTAGATCAAAACATCCTTAATTTTAACTTCGATTCTTATAGTGTCAAAATTCATTTAATATTTTTTTAAAGTTCCAAATTAATATTGTTACAGTAATTTTCTCTTAGTTATCTGATATCCTTTGTTCACTTACAAAAAGATTGTATTTTGTGTTCTAAATTAACTTTCTGTAACACTTACATTTCAAAGTCTTTACAGTATATTAACTTCTTGGTTATTCGAAAACGCCTCTCTTTCACTTGGCGTTTTCTGTTTTACAGCATACCCTCCTTTATTATCATTATTATTATTTCAGGAGTGATGTCGCCCCTGCCACATCAGTAAAACGATGGGACCTAATTGCCAATCTAGTAGAATGCTTAAATTCATGCAGTCGAGGTACCAAGGAGGAGAGCAATGTTTATTTTGAGTAATACAAAAATATGGCACAAAGCCAAAAGCGTGGTGGATAGGGGAAGGCTAGTCTTCAATCTGTCGTGTTCTTAAACTTAGCTAACAACAATTACTGATCCAAACATACCACAGTATTCTTGACACCAAAACGACATTCTTACTTATCATTCTTACTACAGCCACATCAAGTCTCTATGTTCACATATGTACAATTTGTCTGGTGTGTGTGTGTGTGTGTGTGTGTGTGTGTGTGTGTGTGTGTGTGTGTGTGTGTGTGATAAAAACACCAAGGAGGAGGGTTCATTAAAATAACTGCCATGAAAGTATTTATAGAAGAGACGTCATGCCATGAAAGTATTTATAGAAAAGAAGCCACGTCACATCGGTGAGAAAGTGACTGGACCGTTAACATTACGGACTCTTCTTTGAATTTTGTCAAGATCTCGAGATACGGAGCAGGAACACCAGAGCAGACATAGCAGCAATATTAAATACACAGACGAATGGTATGTTTATAAATGAGCAAGATAGATTGGGAAAAATTGTCTAGTGGTATAGTGCTCGTTATTAGTCTGGCATAAGGCCATAATAGAAAGTCTTCCAATGTGGATGCTCGATTGTTAGTGCAGGTGAACAATCTACATACATTCACGTTCCGAATGAGAAATGAGATTTGAAATGAGCTGTGACAATAAATGTATTTTATTCGGACAACTGAAATATAAAAAAATGAAAGAATACAAGAGTGGACGATGTTTTTCGTGACTGAATTAAAGAAAAGATGAAAATTAAGCACTGGAATCCTAATCAATGTGCATAATGTATCATATAAAGGAAGTGACGGTCAGATTTTCTTATGTGTCTTTTTTGGGGGCGTCAGCGGGCTGGTAGAAGTTGAATAGTGCAGAATGGTATTTCTTTGCTTTTAGGGTTTTAAACTGATATTGGCTGTGAATTAAAGAATATGGTCAATTTTGTGCATAAATATAACATTCATTAGACAATTATCTTTTTTTAGATGAGGAATTATAAATATACTTTGACTTATATGATCTATTATTCTCATCTTTTTGATCGGTGCTTAGGTACCCCCCCCCAAATTATTAGAATCACAAAGGTAAGAACAATTATTTTTGTATAAATACTTTCATGGTAATTGTTCGGATCAGCTTTTCGCTATGGTACCTAGACTTTTTAAATTTAAGGGAAGTACTAGACAGGCGTCGAGATCTCATTACAATTGTGCTGATTAGATGTAACCGTGAGTTGTATGTTAGCAGTTAATTTTATCATATTTCTCGCTTGTGGAACTCTGACTTCGTACTTTCCAGCCAACTTTAATCTGCAAAAATTTAAATGCAATGCCAATTGATATCTACTGTCCTCCTGATTGCCTTTTTTTCTCTTTCTATTCATTGCTAATGCTTCTGTTCCTAATTCCTCCACATCTCGTAACTCCTTGTGTCTTAGTGGCTTCAGTGCCTTGCATGGGGTGATACCGATTAAATTATTATTATTTATAAAATCAGTTAAAAGTTTATCTAATTAAATAATTATATAGTTTTATTGCATTTTTTATTTTACTATTTGGAGCATATTTTCGGGAAAGCAGTAACAGTTTGAAAAAAAAAAATTATATGATTTACATTCCCCAAGAAGTCTTGCGTTTAAGTTATAAAACAAATTTCAAGGATGGAATTTAATTTCTAGAAATTTCATGAAATTAAGTAGGTGGAAGCGTGGGGGTAACAGATGAAAAAAACTATCAAGATTTTCTAAAAATAATAATTTCAAAAATACATTCATTCATTTGTGAATAAGTTCTGAAAGTTTCATTTAATTCCGATAATTATTTGATTTTTGCGATAATTTCCAAATTAATGTATTATTTTATCGGCAAAAAGGCGCTAAAATTTACATAGTTCACCGTTGACGCATAAAAAACAAGATTTTCAACCAAAATTTCAAACGTGTTAGAAAGAAGTGAAAAATTTAAAAAATAAAAAAATACTTTTGTCTTTCCTCTTAATAATAACATAAACATTTGGACGATAAAGCTTTGTTCTTATTACGTTTGAGGCCTTTTTTATCATGCTATGCTGTCTTTAGTGGAGATACGAAGTAAAAAGTATGTCAACTAATTAATAGTCATATATCCCATTAATTGCACACGGTTTGCTTCGGTTTGTTGTAAGGTATATCATCAACCCATTGAATCATTTAATGCCGAAAATGTCTTTCCTAAATAAAGTCTTGTATTTAAACAGTCAAAAAACTTTTATTTTAAATAGTAAGATTGCTGTTTGTTATGATTTATATATATATATATATATATATATATATATATATATATATATAAATAATCAAAAAAAAGAACAATAAGATTTACAATCCGTGTTCATAGTAATGATTTTTATTTTTAAAAAACAGTTGCCAATACAAAACCAGTAGAGCATAATATTATAATCATTTTCTATTTTAAAAATATGTTTCTATCGCAACAGAAACTAAAATTTTAAATTTAATTATAAAATTAAATTTAAAATCCATAGCTCCGTTCCATTCTCAAGCGATTTTTTGAATAACCTAATTCACGACTTTTCGGTCATTGTACACTCCAGCCTTCTTCAGGTGATATACATTGGAATTTCGAACCGAACCCTTTATATCGACCCCAGGTGTAGATTGTTCTAGTTCTACGTGCCATGCCTTTTCTGGATTCTCAGTTATTTGCCTTTAGTAACTCAGCACTCCAAGTTTTTTTTTCCACCTCTTCTGTGACTAGGTATTGAACTCACAACTCTTTGGGTCAAGTCACTGGATTATTTCAACCAACGCCTTTATTTACTGGGCCATATGTCGAAATTTCAACGTATGTTATCTGAAAAAGACCGGAACGTACAACGGCCGAAACGTCGTGAATATGATAATATTGATGTAGACAACAGTCCGAACAATGTAAATAGTGTAAATCTTTACAAGAGTTAGATTAGACCAAAACAGATAATTACTACCATATTTTTGCAACCTTGAGTTCAAAATCCTTTACGTGGTCTCATGGTGGGGGGAGACTTGTTCTCCATTCTGCAACCTTCTCTTCCACACAGAAGCAAAGTACAAGCCAGTCGCTACTCTATCGCTATTCCACGGCAAATGTTCAGATGAGCGTTCCATTTTTTAGTTTTGCTAGTGATTGATTGATTGTTTCAATATATGGCTTGCAAACAATCCTTTGGGTCGGTGGTTCCATCATTTTCCTGTTATGTCTTTAGTTCAGACCTTTACTATTAGAACCCGCCACGTTACTTCCAAGGAGTCGAATCGCCTTTATTTCCGAATGTAAAAAGAGAGTCTCACACTGACAGCTGTTGTGTGAATTGCTTCCTTCTACACTTGAATCTTAACCTCTTCAAATCAGGAGTCAATCGTTATCTAGCCTCCTTATCTTTATATTGCCCATTTCCTACCATCTTCCAATCATATCACACACCTTGCATATCGTTACCATTTCGGCTGTAATCCACTACCTCGAGTGGCTCTCAAGCGTTGTATTGAGCGATATTTAGTAAAAAAATAATTTCATAGTAGTTTTTTTTGTGTCATTTATTTGTTTTGCTAACTGTACTTCTATGGAAAAGTTTCTATTCATATTTTGAAAACTATGTTAATCATAATATATATATATATATATATATATATATATATATATATATATATATATATATATACTAGCAGCATGGCCCGGCGTTGCCCGTGCTTGATTAAAATCGTACGACTCATAAAGCAATCGCTATCACTTGACTTAAAATATTTTTGCCCTTCCTTGCCTTTAAAGGAGTGACCTTTGCCGTGCTGATGTGTTGCTACATGCCTTACTTCTTGCCTATCTCACACTGCGAATTTTTTCTAAGCTCTATACTAAACATTAAATCTGTTACGAAAAAAGAACTAAACAAAATGAACACAAAACGATCAGCTTTAAAAAAGGACTCGTAACCGGAAAAACGGAATGAAAAAGAATGTTAACAACAAATACTTTTTCACACCCAACCCAGTTCTGCGGAATCAGAATCAACGTTGAGTTTAAGCAAGCGAATGAGCCAATTGGAGTAAAGTGCCATTGCAAATTTAAATTTTTCCCACTTGTGACATATGCAGCTATCGATTTTTTTGCATGCTAGCATGCTAGTTAACATTCGTGTCAGTCAGCTGTTGGCTCTCACGTTGGCCAATAGAATCTTCCTGCCTATTCGTGGCAGCCAGTTATAGGCTCTCACTCTGGCCAGTAGAAAATGGCCGCAAACTACATGAAAACTGCCGTAGAAGCATGAAAAAAATCGATTATTTCCACTATCGATAGGAGTTGGGAAATGCAAAGTCGGTCTTGGCCTTTCCTCTAACTTGGAGTATGTGCATGTAAATTTTGGTGCAAATCCGCCGAAAATTGCGGCCGTGCATTCGTTACACACACACACACACACACACACACACACACACACACACACACACACACACACACACACACACACATCCTTCCTTTTATATTATATATATATATATATATATATATATATATATATATATATATATATATATATTGTGTTTGGAGGTTAAAAAAGTTTTTTTTTACTTCATTTTAATCTTTACTTTAAATAAGAATTAGAAAATTGCAATCAAACTGATAAAGCCTTTTGAACTAATGTGGGATAAAAAGTTTATCGGTTGAGAATCACTAGCCTCTGGCTTAGATTATGTTGTTACTCAGATACTTACATCTCAAATGATATAAATTTTTTTGAAACACCCTGTATTATAATCTGTGGAGAGGCATGATCTCGTACACCCTGAAGGGATTTAGCATTAAAAAAAGATTTTCTTAGAAGGATTTCAAGTTTAGATTGATTGATTGATCTATGGAAATATAGCTACTGGGTAAACTGGCAGTCGCTTGGAGAATCGCCGTTATTCGCTTCGCTTATTTGAAATGTGAATATGAAATTTCTTTTGTAACTTTTCTCTCGGAAAAATATAAAAACGAATGCGAAAGGATGTTTTTCTTGCTATTCATTTATATTTCTGTATAAGAAAAATATCCAAGAAAACATTTTTTTACTCTTCGAAGAAAAATAATTGGGTGGAGATGTCATATACATCGATAAAGCGAAAAGAAACTGTATAATTATAGATTATAGATTACTCGAAAATAGATTATTGCTTTGGAGATCGGTGCGCTATCATTTGCGTTAATAACAAATTGGACCAGACATTTGAGAAAGGACAAGACAACAATTTTAAGAATCCATTGGTCGCTCTTGAGTTGCTTCTGGTAATCATGAGAGCAGATCAGATGGATAAAGGGAGTTTTCAGGACGTTGGCGATCATGGCTCTCCACAATATGCTGTCTTTTGTAGCACTGAGTAAATTTTATATTTTTGTTATCTCCCCTAAACCCTGTTCTGCTATCCATTTACACAAACTTGTTAGGTAGATTAATCGCTGTTTTTCTCTGTTCCTCTTGACTTCAATATGTTCTGTGAGTAACTTTCCACATTATGTGTCCTAGAAAATTCACCTCTTTCTGTTGTTAACTGTCCGCTTTGTTTCCATTTTCTGTAAAACTTCGTCATTGTTCACATGTTCGGCCTATGGTATTCTCAGCATCCTTCTGTAGAACCACATTTCTGTTGCCTCAAGTTTTTTCATCATCTGTAAGGAGATTTTTCAGCAATCATTTCCATATAGGATATTACATAACTATTCAGTACTCTTTTATTTGTTTGTAACGAAATTTTCCTGTTCCTTAATACTTTGCTTAGCTTTACGAAGGTGTCTTTGGCTATCTTAACGCGTTTTCGAATTTCAGTGTCGCACTTTCCGTTTTATATTTAAACACTTCCCAGATATTTAAATTGTTGTACTTGTTTGATTTTACTAGCTTCAATTTATAATTTGCACTTTGTGACCTTTCCTTTAGTGACAAATATGCATTCAGATTTCTTGCAATTGATGACTCGTCCTTTCTTCTCGCTTTTCCTTCATTGCTTTCTGTAAGAGTTCTTTTCGTTTCCGTTCTGTGTCTGTTATCAACATTGGAAATTAAGCAAAGGTTCTGTGATGTGTTTTATGAACTCTATCTGTAGAAATTTGGTGAAGAATTAAAGATGTGTGTGTGTGTGTAGGGAGGTGGGTAAATCGGAATTGGGGACAACAGAAAGAGAGATTAGCCGCTGAAAAGCACGGGATTAAGAAAAGGGGGAGTGATTATCCAATAAGTGAGAAACGGGGCCTCGTTGTTGTGATGAAAATCTTCGTCAAAATTCTTTAACGTCACCATAGCAGAACATTTGAAAAAAAAAATACCGGCTGACTTTGGACCATAATAGGCTTAAGGGAGGAGTGAAAATGAAAGAATTCAGTCTTAGGAATAAAGTAATCATTCTTGGATATGAATTAAGAAATAGCGACAATTTGACAAGAATGCTTCAAGTATGATTCAAGCCGTGAGAGCCATTTTGTGGATTATCAGGTGGATGGATACGTTCGGACTGAGACATAGACAATCTGTGTTTTTTAGGTTTTTGAACTTGTATAAGAAAGAAAAAAAACAAATCAAGGAGAAAATATTTCCAATGAAATGTAATATAGGTCCTCCTATATGGCAGTGAATGCTGGAAAATCCCATTATAGATGAAGAAGAGACTTGAAGGAACAGAAATCTGGTTCTACAGAAGGATGCTGAGAAGACTATGGACAGAACACTTGAGCAACGACTGTGTTTTAGAGAAAATTGAAACAAAGAAGACACTTATACTTAACATCATTAAAGGACAGATGAAATTTCTGGGGCACATAATGAGGAACGGGGTCTTAAAAAATTTGTCATTCACAAGACAAATTGAAGGCAGGAGGAGCAGAGGAAAACAGCGCATGACATACCTAACTAATAAAAATGGTTAGCAGAACAGGGACTGGGAGATTAATGCAAAAAGATAGTTTCCTAAAAGGTATGGTGCTTCTTCTATGTATTTAGAGATTATTGATAAAATACAAAGAAGTATCTGCAATACTACTGGTCTTGACCTGGCATCTCGGATTCAATCACATTCCCACCGTCGTAACGTAGCTTTTCTTATTTTCTGTAAATACTGTTATGGTATTTGTCTTGAGCTTTCTTCTTTGGTACCTAGACTTTACGAATTTAAACGCAGTGCCAGATTGGCGATAAGGTCTCAACATTTTACATTTGAAATGGTTAGATGCAACCGTAAGTTCTATGCTAATAGTTTCTTCTCTTGCACTTCTTGTTTGTGGAACAATCTTTCGGCTTCTTGCTTTCCAGTCAACGTTGTTCTTTAAAAATTTATATCAATGTCAATCGTTATCTTATGTCTTAAAATCCTGTTTTAATTCCTGTTCATTTATTGTTCTCTCTCCTTAATCGTGGTGTTTTTTTTTAAATATTATTTCACATCCAGTAACTTGCGTCTTAGTAGCTTTGTTACCTTGCTTGGGGTGAAATACTAATTAAAAGAAGAAAAATGAGCTAGAGAGACCAAGGAGTTGTCGAGGGCCTTGATCGTCCACGCCCTGATGAGACAGCATAGAGAGACTGAGATTGCTCAACTGTTCAAAGGATGGGTCGGTGTTTTTTTTCCTCAGTAGAATACAACAATACATTTACATCAATTTCAGTTTTAAAGAATGTTTTGGTTTTGGGTTCGACCCTGTTTTGAGTCGAGATTAATAGTATATTTGCTCTCGGTAAGCGTTTATACTGTGTATTACGTGATTGTTGAGAAATTTGTTTATGTGGGGAGAAATATTCACTTGATAATTGTCCAAATTTTATTTTCCTTTACAACACATATAAGCAATAACAAGATTTCTTGCCTCCAAATATAGCTCCAGGTTCTTGACAAAATTCAAAGAAGAGTCTCTGATGTAATCGATCCTGATTTGTCATCTTGACATCAGTCACTTTCCCCACCGACGTGACGTGGCTTCCCTCTGTCGTTTTATAAATTTTTTCCGTGGCTATTGTTCTGATGAGCTTCTCTCCTTGGTGCCTCGATTGCATGAATTTATGCGTGCTACTAGATTGGCAATTAGGTCTCACCGTTTTAATGTTGAGATGGAACCATAAGTTCTATTGTAATAGTTTCTTTTTTCGTACTTCTCACCTGTGGAACTCCCGTCCGATTTCTTGCTTCCTGCCGGCTACAATCTTCAAAAATTTAAATGTAATGCCAATCGCTATCTTCTGTCTTCCTGAAACCTGTTCTTTTATTGTTCTTTTTCCTCACTAAAATTTTCTCATTTTCTTCCACTCCAATCAATTCCTTAGGTCTTAGTGACATTATCGCCTTATTTGCGGTGAAATGATTATAAAAAAATAATTAAAAGCACATACATTTCATATATTCAGCGTCAATTGTTAATATTTTGCATTATGCTTGCTATCACTAATAATGAGATATTCCGTTGTTAATTATTACCATATTCGACGTTAATAAGTAAACGTGCTTTCTGTTACCATTACAACAGAATTAGTAAGTAGGGTATATCAGATTGCTAATATATTGTTGATTCCTTTTTTTATTTATTCAATACAAGGCCCAAGGGGCATTCAAGGTAGAGGGCTACTGAGTGAAATTGTCGTCAGGGAGAGGGAAGAAAGAAGGAAGAAATGTATATTATGGGGACGTGTAAGATAGATATCCGTTTCACTTGGACATAAAAAGACCAAAATTGTAATTGTTAGGGAAGCATAAACTCGGGAGCTTGTTACCCCAAAGCAACAGTTCTAGAGAATAAGCTGTGTGAGTGTAACTTGCTTCTTATCAAAGGAATACGTAGAGGAATGGCATCCCCATTCCCTACGTGTTCCTTTGGTAAGGAGGTTTGCCACCGTCAACATGACATGACGGGTCCTAGCTGTAGAAGATCTGAGCTGGTAGGACAAAGGAATGTAACTCGTCCTAACATCTGCCATAGTAATAACGATAGGTTAATGAAAGGCTAGTAATGTTTCGTCAGTCGGATAAGGGTTGCAAAGTGGAGAAGAATTCATCACCCACAAGGCCGCATTATCGCTTTTGAACTCTGTCGAGGTGAGACAGTGAGAATTAGGTAGCCCCAGTCTAGATATGATAGCAATATTCCATTTGGGGATTCACCTGACTCTTGTAAAGATATAGCGTGGCAGCTGGAGTTAGGTATTTTCTACAGCGATACAACGAACCAACCATTTTTCCGGCAACCTTCGCAATGCTATGAATATTTGCGTTTGAGGTTGAGAGCGACCGTTAAACCCAGCAGGCATTCGAGATAAGGAGCCTCTTTGAGGCAATGGCCACTCATCAAAATTGGTGCAGGTTTCGGGTTTGTTCGGTGAAATTTTGCTAGTTTAGTTTTGGATGTATTGAATATCAACCAGTGTTTTCCCCATTGAGCCTGTGAGAGATGGGTCAGAAAAATCAGTTACCAGTCATTTTCATCAAGATGCACCCTTACACTGTGGCATCATCTGCATATATATTTATTATGGATCTGAGAGTGTTCTTTAGCAGATCGTTAATATAACATAAAAAGAGGGTAGTTCCATTAATGGACGCTAGAATTGATCTCATCTGTCCTAGTATTCGTTGGTTGGCGCCAAAATTAATCTAGTCCCTTGGCCAAGTCAGTTGTAGAAAACTTCCGAGCAGTCTGTTTACTACCATTCGTTGATTTAACAAGTAATCTATACCGCAAAAAAGCCAACTACTTCCTACTGAAGTTACTTTGTTAAGATATCTCTAACTTCTAGGATTGTAAGCCTTTATATTTTTCCTTTTTAGTCCACTGACCAAATCACTAAAATTAAAATAAAAACATTTTGTTTACTATAAAACGTTGTTGCTTTTCTGTCAGCACTTCTCTTTATCTTATTTCTTTTGTTGCACACGTGACACTGGCCATTAACGACGACCTTCATAGACCAAACTGGCAGGAACGACTTGATAACTGTAAAAACTCTCCCAAAGATTCTTTAGCTGACCACACATTGTCAAAGACCTTCGAGATATCTAAGGTGATCACTCTCAAGATTTGTTATTATTATTATTATTAAGCGCTTCGCTGATTCTATGCGGGATAATAGTTAGGACATCAGCAGTGGACCTAGAAGAGCGAAAACCGTACTGTTCAACGAGGAGTTTGTTTTAGTTGAAGAACTCAATTACTTTTAAGTTTATGATAACTTTAAATAGTTTTGCTAAAAGCACTTAAGTTTTTTTGCTAAAAGCACTTAAGAGAGTGATAGGCTGATATTATGACTGGGCCGAGCGCTCACTTTCATTCTTGTATACACGACACACATTAGTTGTTTCGTATGGACTTTCTTTGGATAATTTTATCAGAATATATCTTACCCAGGTTAGAATCAACATCGTCATTTAAGGTGTTACAATTTTATTTTCCGTTGGTGTATCTTTTGTGAGCTTTAAGTCAGTAATTCATTATTCAAAGAAAAAAATGATTGTTCTCAGTCCGTTTGGATTTTCTTGAAGCTTATGGAGCTGGATGCTGAGTTGCATCAACATAATGTTAATCATATTTTCTAGCATTTATATGGATTTCTTTCGGCAATTTGGCGACATTAATCTCATCTTTCTCTCAGCAGATTTGGGATTGACTGATTTACGAGTACATGCCTTTCCTAGAGATACTGGGAAAAGAATTCTAACGTTCGATAAATTCACCAGAATTTTCACGGGTTTTATTTTTACTTTTCCCGATTTCATCAAATTTTATTTTATTTTCACTGGACCATAAATACAGGATGCGATGAGTAAATTGTCGCCATTTTATATTTTAATTTCGCGCATGCGCATTGTTTGTTTTTGATTTTGTCGATTGTACAGTAGAGTAGGATCAGTTGGAGCGCCATCTGTGAGAAAAAGAGCACCATGACGCAATTCACTCCGCCGGAAATCTAGAAACGTCATGCAGTACTGCTTGGCGTTCGCGCCGGAAGTTCCATTACGAACATTTCACAGTGTCTGGATGTCAATCTGAGGACAGTATAGATAATTCAGGAAGAGTTGGATGAGTCCAGTGGTGATTACGAAGATGTTTGGAGTGATCACTAGGGATGGCGACGTTATGCCAACATTCATTTTCCCACAGAGCCACAAACTCAACACGGAGACCTACATCAAGTGTCTTGAGGATGTAGTGCTGCCCTGCGTCAAGAGGGTGTCTGCTGTAAAAACCCTATGTCTGGCAACAGGACTCTGCACAATACCGCACAAGTCATACAATTTCTGCAACCACATCACATTTTACATCTGGCCACCTAACTCTCCAGACTGCAACCCACTTGATTATTATGTGGAGTGCAGTTGAGCAAAAGACCAACACAACTCCTTGTAACACCGAAGATGAACTGAAGGTAAGGATTATGGTAGCATTCACCAACTTAAACAAGGAGACCGTCCAGAAAAGTTGCAGGAGATTCCAAAGTCGTCTTGAGGCTGTGGTTGAAACCGATGACCATTTTATTGAATAAATTTACTCTTTATTATTTCAAGACATTTTTGTGTAATTTTGGTAAATGTAAATGTTAAAATGTGATGTCAGTATTATTCTCATTTTTTGACGACAATTTATCCATCGCACCCTGTAAATTCTTGTTATTTGATATTAAAATAGTATTGTATAATGTTTTGTCTTAATTGGAAATAATTTTTTGTGTGTGATGGTAATTTAATCTACTCCCATTTAGTATTCCAAGAGTACAAAACTCTATCATTAGGTATGTGCAAAAGTTCGCAGCGTTTTTTTTTTTTAAACTAGAAACTGAATAAATCGTAGAAAAGCAGTTTAATTCTGGAAACTTTTGCACGCATCTAATAGATTAAAATATCTTCATGCATAACCGATGCATAAAATAGGACTATAGAATGCCTTGTATATAGCTAGCAGTCTCATACTTGTAAAATCCTATATGCTCTTTTTCGGTGTTTCATCTCCAACATAGTAGTATCCAATTTGGGCCGATAATTTATTGCCAACATTTTAGGAATGAAGACGAAATAAGTTTGGATTAAAATAATGTATCAACAGGATTTTTTTAATCATTTCATCCCAAGAAAAGCAATAAAGACACTAAGACGCAAGAGGTTACTGCGCGTGAAAGAATGTAAGAAAATGAAAACATTATTAAGGGGAGAGAACAATAAAACAGGAATTAAGAAGGCAGAAGATAACGATTGATATTGCATTTAAATTTTTGAAGATCAAAGTTGACAGAGAAGCAAGAAGCCGGAAGAGAGTTCCACAAGCGAGAAGTGCGATAAAAGAAACTGTTAGCATAAAAGTTACGGTTACCTCTACCCATTCAACTTTAAAATGATGAGACCTTACCGCCAATCTAGTACAAGCGCTTAAATCTGTAAAGTCTAGGTACCAAAGAGAACAATTAGCGTGAATATATTTATAGAAAAGACACATGTCATGGTGGTGGGAAAGTGACTGAAGCCGAGATACTAAGTTAGAGCCAATAACATTGCAGATTCTTTTTTTTGTAATTTGATTTTAACCATTCATTCTTCTTCTTTTATGTTCTAAATCCTTTCAGAACATAGGCGATCATAGCTCTCCCCACGTTTTTTAAACTTTTACCATTCTTGTTTGTCCTTGTTCTGTCACCCTTTCGCACAAACTCTTTAATTAGGTTACTCGACATTTCCCTCAGCTTCTCTTGCCTTCAGTACATCTTGTGAGTGTTAAAGTCTCTACGTCTTTTCCTCATCATGTGTTCCCGGAATTTCAGCTTATCTTTTTCTTGTTGTAAGTAAACGTTTCTTGTTGTTCCTCTTTTCCTTAAGACTTCCTCGTTGGTCACATAATCTCTCCATGGTAATCACGCATTCATTGATAGAATCACAACCCTGTCGCTTCAGGCCTTTTTGAGGAACTTCTTCAGCATATTGCATAACCGTTTAGCACTCTTTTCTTTGTTTCTAACGATATTCTCTTGTCCTTCTACCTTGATGAACCTTCAAGGCTAAATATAAATTATCTCAGGTGAATCAATAAAATATGTCGAATCTTTTACATACCGAGGAAGCGAAATAAATTCTACTGAAAAGGATGTGAAAATTCGCATCGCTAAAGCCTAGGGGGCGGGAATAAAATGGATATAATCAGGAAATCAGATCTACCATACAACCTCAAGCGGAGATTCTTTCGCGCCGCTGTAGAGGCAATTTTAACGTATGGTACCACTGTTTGGACATTAACTAAAACCCTTCCGTCTAAGCTTGATGGGACCCACACTCGGATGCTATACTTAACATCTCTTGGAGACAACATCCAACTAAACCACAGCTCTATGGACCCATTCCTGATATTTCTACAATATTACGCTAAAGCAGAATGCACTTTGTAGGACACTGCTGGCGGGCAAAGCAAGAATTTGCGAGTGATTTACTGCTCTGGACACCTAGCTATGGCGCAAGACGGGTTGGTCGCCCAGCAACCATCTACGTTGATCAGCTATGTTATGCCAAAGAACGCCACCCTAATGAACTTCTGACCTTGATGCAGGTCAGTGATAGTTGGCATGATAAACTCGTGAATGTCCCAGCTAGTTCGACCGAATAAAGTATTTTTCTTAGTTTCGAGACGACATATTTCGTTATTCCAACGCAATTCAAGTATAACAATACTTTAAAAAGTGATCTACAAAAGTCTTTATATATTATAAAATCCTCTATGTTTTTGTAAATTTCATTCGGGGTATTTTCTTGTAAATCTACACAAATGTTCACTTTTTGTAAGCCATTCTAAACTTTAAAGACAACCACAATATATAGGGTGTTCTATTAACTTGGACTAATTTTAAATGTGAATTAAATTTAACCGTTTAATGAATCTTTTCTTTTTCTTTCAGCTTTAACAACTTAAGTTTATGGCAGTTTCAACCATGGAAAGATTAACAATCAAACAATGTGTTAAAGTTATCAAAGCCTATTACAAAAATGGACGTTCAAACAGAAATGCAATGAGAAGTTCCCAGGTCGCATCATCTCTCGAAACGTCAGAAAAATTTTGACCATCGAGTGGAGGTGTGCCGCCGTAGCGTTGGCGGACATTTGGGCGATATTATTTTTCACACATAATTGCCATGACTGAAATAGCACGATCCAATAGAGAAATAAATAAATTTTCACCAATAACACTGATTTATTTACTGCTGACTTTGATCCGTCTTAATGAAACACCATTCATTATCACAAACAAGGCGATATGTAAGTATGTATGTAAGTATGTTAAAAAATAAGGTACGTCTATTGAAACACGTGAATCCGCTAAAATAGTGTTTTACAGATCGTCAGATTTAAAAAAAGAATCTATTAATTGCTTAAATTATTTTGTTTACGTTTCGAGTAAGAAAATATAAGTTAGCAGGTATAGACTCCGAAGCGTCCCAACGGGAGATATAAATTTCTTATGAAAGGTAATTGAGCCTTGCTTTATTGTAAGGAGCTGCGCGTGTGAAACGCTTAGCTAAAAGTTGGTCTCCCATTTGAAGCGAATACAGCTATCATATGGACTATTGTAAATAGGAACTAAGGAAACGAAAGATTCATTTCAGCTATTGTTCAGAATCAGAAGTTCCGTGTCGTCCATATTGTTTATACGTGAATAAAAGAGCTGGAGAATTGCTTCGGCGGAGAGGGAACAGCAAGCCGAACCTGCGTTGTCGTTGTTACTACTCCCTTACCAAGTTGCGACATAGACATATGTGTTTAAGTATTTTTTATTAATTGTTTATCCAATGCAAGGCCCAAGAGCCACTCACGGTAGAGGTTTACTGATTGAGGTTGTTACACGTAAGAAGTACAGTTTGAAGATATGTAAGAAAGATAATGGTTCAACTTAGACGTAAAGAGGTTAAAATTGTAGTCATTGAGGAAGCATCTTCTCAGGAGTCTGTTCCATTAAGCATTGGTTTTTGGGAATAAGCTGTCCAAATGAAACTTCTTCCTTACTAGCGGAATACGAAGGGTGGGGGATGATTCGTTCGGTGTGCATAGCATGGCGGGTCTTAGCAGTGAAGGTCAGTAGTGAGAAATCAGAAACGTTTCGTTTCTGGAATAGAGGTTGTAGAGTGGGAAACATTTCATCATTCACAAGGCCAGAAAGGCGCTTCTGAACTTTATCAAGGCTGGAAAGTGTTCCAGCCCAGATACGGCAGCAGGTATTTCAATTTCGGTCACATCTGGTTCTTGTAAAGATAGAGCATAGTGTGACTATAGCAAACGGTAAGAAAAGACTTAAAACTAAAATATATCTTGGAACAAGACTAAAAAGGTTAAAAAATGGAATGATAAACAGACTGAGAGAAAGAATCAATTTTTTTTTTAATTTTAAAAGTCTATTTTTTTTAAGCAGAGACGGCTTGACGAAGGTAACTTTGTTGGACAGATATTACCACAGAGGCCATCTGGTAAAACTGGGCTGACAATTCATTAGATGACGCTGACTTAAAGTGGAAGTTAAGAAAATATTTCCTAGGAATCAGCCGGGAAAGGAAGCCGATTGAAGAGATAATATTTGGTAATTTTTAAAGAGAAAGTAGAATAAAAAATGATTCATTTTTGCCTATCAAAAATTGTAAATTGTAAACAAGTCGAGAAAATAGAATTTATTTACATAAGGACCTAACCTTGCGTTCTTAAATTCGATGGCCCTAACAAGATGAGGAGATAAGCTGATCGGAGTAAACAGTTGGTAAATTTCTGATTGTATAAACAAGATCAGGATGGGAAAGATTTGCTGACAAGAAGTTAAAATGATGATTCTAATTAATGACCAGAAAGTAAGCCATGCCATGTGGTTTGAGGACCAGCTTTGTCAAAAGGACAACCGAGGTGACAAGGCGTAGGTGAAATACCAAGAAGGACGGAAGAATTGCCTACACCCATTGGAAGATGTTGGTACGAGACACAAATAAAAAAAAAAGGAAGGGGTTATCGGGGCGGATCGATACCTGTGACCGCTGTTCATAGGAAAAGGAATCTCCCCAAATTTGGGGATATAAATGATTTTTCAGATCCAGAAGACAAAGGACTCTTGTTAGAACATAGAGGAAACATCGGGTCCCCTAACCACGTCGACCCCATGCCAGGTTTGGGTGAAAGTCAACATAAGAAGCGCTAGTTCCAGAGTGCAGACGACGAGAGACGACTACTCTGCCGAATCGCACGTGACACGCTGCCTGAAAGAACCACCGACTTAAGCCTTGTTCCAGACTTAGCTAAGCTGAAAAAAGTGTCACGATAGAATTCAAAGTGGGAAGTGTTAATATTTCTGTACAAATAACTAATATTTCTGTAAAAGAACGATATAAACCGCGTCTTTTCTTTATTTTGTCTGCAAGAACATTTTTATTTTTCCTTTATGGCATAGCTTCGCCGGGATTGAAACAGCGCTACATTTGCTGACGATAACTCGATTTTTGCCAGCTCCGTGATCAATCAACACAACGTGGGGTGGAGTTGGGAGTAGATCAGAACGAAGAAGAAGAAGATTGACAAGAAGATTATTTCTGCTTTTCTTTCACCCTTTACCCGCATCTTTCCATTCTCTCCTTTATCCTTTCAAATTTATACCATACGTTAATGGCTTTATATAAAATCGCACCCGTAAATAAATGAAATTATTTTGCACAAAAATATATTGTTTTACAACTTTTCGCCTTGAATTTATTCTCTTCTTGACTCAATGTCATTGTTCAAATGTTTATTTTTTCGTTGGAGACATTCAAAGCCGTGAGGATGCCAACTCCACCCAGTAAAACACAAACAAAATTATTTGCTACAAAAACTACAGCAACATCTAGTCTAGTGAGGCTATGGCCGTGTACTTCAAAGAGGAGTTTAACAGCACCAAGGTGGAAGATGAGGAGGAGGAGGAGGAAGAAGAAGAGAAGGATAGCATTGTGCAAGCATGAAATTAATTCTATAAGGTCTATTCAACATGAATCTCAAATATCTCCAAACCCTAGTCCTGAAGTGCTCGAAGATGGGTTCAGTGGAACCTACAAGCAAAACTGATTTAAGTTGACCAGTCAAAAACATTGGAAGTCAAACAATAGAGATTGGGTAAAAATATGTAAAGAGAGATGTTGGAAAAAGAGAGATAACTAGAATCAGAAAGAAAAGAGAGATGCTACAAAATACCTTAATGTCACATCATTGTACTGACATATCAAATAAGGAAAATTGATGTTCACAATTAAGGTTGATAAAATTGTAAGTTGAAAATAGAACTTTCTAAAAAAATAAAAAAGTCATCTGAAAAATGATTTACGTCTTTTGCTTTAAGTCTCAGTAAAAAAATGTGCTCGCGAATTCGACCCCCATTCGGACATCATTCATTCTCTGGTCACTCGAGAACCTTCAGCTCGAGGATCTTTTTGGGAGAGAAATTCGTGTTCAAGCGATAGACATGTAGTAGAGCAAACATTTTTCAACTCTCAACTGTACTGGGCTAGAGAGAAAAAAAAGAAAACCATCTTCGTTCTCATCACCTATTTAAAATATCTTTGCTCGCATCACCTATTAAAAAGTCTTCGTTCGCATTATCTTTAAAAGGACTACGTTCGCATCAGCCATTAAAAAAGGAAAGGAATATAATACCTTTTTATCTCGCTAACGAAGAGAAAATCAGGTAATTATGCTGTGAACAGAGGAAAAGAACAGAGACGGAGATAATTTTAACGAAGATAAATGATAAAGCACACGAAAGGAGAATAAAAAAAGAAGAGAAAATGAAGAAAGATTCCTTGTATTGCCACAGATTGAGAGGATGACAGAAACAAAGACAAAAGTAGAGAAAGAAAGGATATATACAAGAAAACAATAACAAGTCTTTTGTATTAGCCAACTTTTCGATTAGGATTACGGCAAAGTGAAAAACAAAGAGAGAATCTTAAACTCTGTTAAGCCTGCAAGTAAGAGAACGAAAATAAAATGAAAAATATAAGTGATACTTGACTCCTTTTAACCTCTGATAGATAGGGATGTAAGTATCTTGAGTTAAGCAACCTGTATGCATTTAGATCATTCCGTAGGAGTAAGCACGTAAGAAAACACCACACTAAGCACCCCACTTTCTCTCTCTCTACCTTTGCGACAAATTAAAAAAAAAGTCTTTCTTTTTATTGTCTGATATCTACACAGATTTGATTTTTATTTACATTATACTCCACTGCCTTAACCGGGTATTGAACTCACACTCTTTGGGTCCTGTCAGTGGAGAACTTTCAGAGGGAGATTAACAGGAGATAACTGATAACTGACATCCATCAAACATGGCACGTGGAACTAGAACATTCTACCCCAGTGAGCGAAATAAAGGGTTCAGTTCGACATTCCAACCACCTGAAGAAGGCCGGAGCGTACAACGGCCGAAACGTTGTAATAAATATGGCGACAAAGATGAGGACAATAGTCCGAATAATGTAAATAATTTACATAATACCTCATCTCAGAAATATAGACATTTGATTTTGTGCTTATTTTGTTTTGTGATGTCAACGAACACTTGTTACCAACTTTTGTGATGTCAACGAATATTCGTTGTCACTTTTGTAATGCTTGTTGTAGTAGAGACTTTATAATCGCAGATACAACTATAGTAACGCCGTTGAACAATGCTGGTGTCAGATGCCTTCGAATAACACTCGCACTAATAGTACTTGCTCGATAATACTCGCTCGAATATTAATCCGTATAGTGATCCGAAAAGAGAAATAGTATAGTGAATAGAGTAGAGAAGCGGTCCATATAGTAATAGAATAGAAATGAAGATCGTTTAGATTTCACGCGTTTCCTTCCTACTTATGCGTTTCCTCTATGGTCACATGTTCTACTTAATTCAATAATGGGATCACCTGTGTTTGCCCACTGGCGATCTATGTTCAAACTCAAATGTCGGCAGTGACACTTTATTCCTATATTTCTACATTTTGTCTCTATATGTGAACGTCCTAGGTATGACGATAAACGTCATCCGGCAGCAAGGCCTCTGAACGGGAGGTTTTCAGGAACGTGGAACCACCTCTTAATTTCTGTTTCCAGGTCTACTCTGACCTGAGGTGGTAGCATATATTAGGGTCCCACCTATGGGCAAATAATTAACCCTCAAAATGGGATAAATAAACTATGAAAGTATAAAAGTAGATTTTTATAGGAAAAATAACAGCAATACATCTTTCAAAAAAAAAAAAAATAAATAAATAAATAAAAAAATTACCAGTTATACATTTTTGAAAAAACTACCAGCAATACATTTGACTCTCAACATAAACCCTCTTTACGACATAAACCTTCTTTACGACATAAACCCTCTTTACGACAATGAAACCTGATATAGAAACGGATTTCTTTCAACGAATATATATTCTATTCATACAAACCTATCCTAAAAATCTTGTCGGCAATAAATAATCCATTTATATTTATATTCCGTAAGAACAAATAAATTAAACCAAAATCTCGAAGTGATCTCGAAGTATTTTTTATTGAATGTTTCATTTTCTACAGCTTTTCAGGCTATTTAAATCCATAAAATATGTTTAGATTGTAAGATTTTGAGGGATATAATAATGGTTTAGTGATACAGGCCTTACTAATTAACCCATAGCAGGGGGAAGAAGAGGTGGATTCATACCTTTCCCCAAGGGTATTTGCACGTAAGTGAATGTAACGAAACCAATGGAAATTAGAACTCGACTTTCCAATCAAGAATTATACCACACGCACATCCAAGCTTACAGCAGCTGGTATTCCCAAGCGGTCACCCTTTTCGGTAATGACCAGGGTCGACATTGTTTAACTTCGGTGATCGTACGGGAACAGGTATTTCAACGTGATGTGGCCGTAAGCCCCGAAGAATTTTGTTTACAACAGCGTATAACAATGTTTTCAGATTCCACGTTCGAGATTAACTTCCCTGCCGTTCATTATTATCCTCAACAGTAAAACACATTCTACTACAGGACGTGAGAGTGTTCTATACTGAACAAAGAAACACACACGGGCTTTGTGGGTTTAGTATTGATATTAAACTTACCTTACAATGGCAAATAGAGAAAATAGATGGGAAATGATTTTATGGAGCCAATGGAAAAAGCCTGTCTTGAAAGTTCAGTCAGTTAAGTTAGCTTGCAGCATCTCAGCGCGTTGTCTCCATTTGTCCCAATTCATCGTGGCTGTTTTAAGTTCATCCTGATTTTCAATGGACATATTTTGCATAAGTATATATGTGAACGTCATGGCTTGATGGTCCCTGTTCTTCAGCCTTGTAGAAACCGTGTTTCATGCAAGACAATTTTTCCACAGATCACGCGCATAACAGAGTACAATAAACGAGACAATAGAATAGTATAAAAAGAAGTTTTACTCTTTCTATACGGCCTCATACCAAATAGTCCATACTCCGGTACCAAATTGTCCACGGCCCGGTAACAAATTGTCCACGGCACGGTACCAAATGGTCAACAGCCCGGTACCAAACGGTCCACAGCCCGGTACCAAATGGTCTACGCCCCGGTACTAGTCCTCAGCCTGGTGGTTGGAGACCACTGCTGTAGAGGGCTGCTAATACAACGAGTTTTGATACAATTTCTTCTGGATGACGAGCTGAAAATGATAGCTTGTAGTATTTGTCATGAACTTCCAGAAGTAAACAGAGGGTTTGAACGAAACGATCTAAAAGCAAACCATTGATGGTGGCAGTAGTATATTAGTTCTGAGTAATCTTCGGGAGTCAGGGGTGGTATGCTACTTGCATACTATATTTTTAGCGCTCTTAGCTCCTCTACTCTCATAACCAGGTGGCTCTATTTGGAACAAAATAAAGTGGATTTAGAAGTCTACCCTCGATAAAAAGAAACCTTGCCATTGAAAGCAGCATGGTGGATGGGTTGTTTCAACGGAAGAAATTAAATCAGTTAAGCACATGACGCTAGACGGCTAGGGCCAACCGGTTCGATGAGCGAACTATTGTTATCAGGAGGGGGGGCAGTGATCCCAGATTATACAACAGCAACCGAAACGACAATGAAGTTGTCTTAAAAAACAACGCTGAAAAACTGGAGGAAGAACCCTAATAAATGCTGACAGTGATAAGTGTGCAGAATTCCCCAAGCAGACTCAAGCCGATATTTATATATCTTCGCTTAATATAATACAATAAGGATTGAACACCCAATGAGGATTGAACTCATTACATCATTTTTCTCTGAATTTCTGGGATGTGGAGTTATCATTATTTATATTCGGACTATTGCTTTTATTTTTGTTGTTATCACAACGTTTCGACCGTTCTCTGGCCTTTATCAGATGTATATCGATCCGGATGACATTAGTAATGGTCTGTAAGATTAACTTTCTGTTATTCACTCTTCCTGGTTCATTAGTGGAGACTTTTTCTTAGCTCTCTTTATTTGAATCTTGACTCCTGTTTGTGAATTTTTAAAGGTTCCATATTTCAACGGCATTTTCAATTTAATGTTTCAAATGTTGAGATTTTATTCTACTTTTTATTTCACAAAAGCACAAAAAATAACATTATATAACATTATACCGGGTGTAACAGCAAAATTGTCCAAATCGTATGTTAGCGTGGGATTGTCCATCCCACATAATGTTTAATATTTAAAAAAAACAAACTAAACTAAGTGAGTTTCAATTTTCCAGGTTTTCAGATAATAACCTTTAGCCATCTTTATCGTAAGAATTACTGAAAAACCCTTTGCATTACTGAAAAACCCTTTCGGCTAGAAAGAGAACATGTTAAAATTGTTTTGTGCCAGCTCCACTGTCTTCCCAACTGAGCAATGGTGAGGGGGGAAATCATTCAGACCTTCAGTAATGGTATCAACATTCATATTATGTCCATTCAAGAACTATCAAGAGAACAGTGAATAAGTTTAAAAAAGCGGGAACAGTAGAGAGGGAAACTGGATCAGGATGTCACAACGGCAAGAGGGATCATCATTTCAACTTAGAGCTAAATACATTCTTATTGTTCATAGTAGAGTCCAATAGGGTTATAAAAACCTCGGAGAATTCCAGTAAGATATCTTTAATCATTTCTAAGATACAACGGTTCAAAGCTTAATCTAACAATTGGACAATTTTCTGTTGTTCGCAGGTCCACCGTGACCCGGTGTGGTAGCGCCTGTTTGGGTTGCAGCTATGGGCAAATCGTGAACCTCAAAACAAAAATCAACAGTACAGTTTTTATAAAATGAGCAACAATAAATTTTATGATCTACAAAATATGTATTTAAAAAAACATGTCTTTACCCTGAAAGTATAAAATTATCTGTAGTTGAAAACATAAAATTACGTATCTGTCTCTATTTCTGAGATGAAGTATTGTATTTATTTACACTATTTACATTGTTAGGGCTGTTGTTCTCATCCTTATTGACATATTCACGACGGTTCGGTCGTTGTACGCTCCGGTCTTCTTCAGGATCTGTCTATATTTCTGAGATGAGGTATTGTAACTATTTAGGTTGATCAGATTGTCGTCCTCACCTTTGTTACCGGTGGATAAAAGCATTGGTTGAAGAAATCTGCTGACTTTGTCCAAAGATCTTTGAGTTCAATACCAGGCCACAGCAGGGGTGAACAAAACACTTGGAGAGTTGAGTTAAAGAGAAATAACTGAAACTGAGATATCCGGGGTGGCATGGTACATGGAATTAGAAAACATCTACCTCGGTGGACGAAATAAGGGGTTGGATTCGAAATTCCAATCGCCTGAAGAAGGCTGGAGCGTACAACGGCCGAAACGTCGTGAATATGGAAACAAAGATGAGGACAACAGTCCAAACAATGTAAATAGTATATATAAAATATTTAGATTTCGGCATTAAATAACCCATAGAGGTTGCTATATTGCTAAATAAAATCAACCAGCCAAAAGTTCATATTTCTAGTAAAATGACATTTTATCTCGAAGGCATACAATTGCGCTCAAAATATATTTAGTTGAAGCCACAAAATTGTGTTCAAAATATTTCCATTTCAACATTAAATAACCAATAAATGTTGAAATGCCGCTAAAAAAATGTCAACCAACCAACTTAAATGCCGCCCTTTGTTGCCTCCGTTCGAGTTCAAGTCACTTCCCATTTATAATGAAATTATTTGTAAATGATAATTTTTAGTAAACTCTATTATTATTATTATTATTATTATTATTATTATTTAAGTATCGTCGCTGGTATGTCACTGTAGCTGACGAAGAAGGGAGACAGATCAAGGATTCTTCTTTCCTTCTTCCTCTTATTTTCTTATTAAGGGAAATAACTCGTAGTTAGTAGTTAATAAACGTGGAGTTATCTCCATTGGGAAGACGTTTCATCTCAAATTTTAATTAAATTTTACTCAGAAACTGGTAAATCGATTGCAGTAGAAATTGTTTTATTATCCAAGTGAGAGCATTTTAACGACCTTGCGCTAACAGAAATTGCGTTACAATGTGTCGTTTTGCTGTGTAGCAGCTTATACATATGCACTGAGAGCAGTTTTACATAAAATTTAATAAATTTTGTGTACATACGGATCCAGGTAATGACGCTAGGCATGTAATGCTCATACGGATTTTTAAGTAGTGAAATTAAGATTTCAGTAAAAATAATGTTTTGTACTTTCTGTACGTGTACAATAAATATGATCCCTACTTACAAAAAATATAGAAATGCAGGACTTTTTGAATAATATCTTTACTGATTACGAAACACTTGGTAAGTCATCCACGAACGAATGCGTTGCTGTGACGATCGCTAACAAAAAAACAAAAAACAAAAAAAACTGGCGCCAACGTAGGCTACGTAGCTGGGCTGGGTAACCCCCACTTCAGGGCAGATGAGGTCAAAAGCTGCACAATTTTCAATTTGTGGCAAATCATGTCAGCACCTGAAAAACTTTCGAATTTTGGAGGTTTTCGGATTTTGGAATTTCTGATAAAAGATAATCAACCTGTATAAACTTATATGAATAACACTCATGTACACCCAATCAGCTCATAGGTAAATATCTGTTCCATAAACCCATTTCGGATTATTTAAGCAATTCAAAAGCTAGACTATATATTAAAAAAGGGGAACATTTTGTTAGAAAAAAAGAAAAGAGTGATGAATTACTATATAATATTAATATTTATATATAGCAGGGAATATTGGACAATTTCCTCACAGATGAAGAAGAGAATTGGGGTGACAGAGATGTAGTTCTGTAGAGGGGTCCTGGGTTGCTATGCACGGAACATATGGGCGACGGGGAAGTTTTAAGGAAAATGGAAAGAAAAAGTTAATTTTTCTTAGAATCAAAAAGAGGCAGTTGAAATTGATCGGGGCACATAATTAAGAAAGAGGACTTAGAGAATTTGACACCCACAGGACATATTGAAGGCAAGAGGGAAATAGCGAGTAATCTAACGAAAGCGGAACAGACACTAGGAGAGATAGAAAGCGGACAAACATTGCCTAAAGCGCCAAAGGATAGGAAGTTTGGATTGAGTTATAATCGTCCACAGCCTGAAAAAAATACGGCACATAAAAAAAAAAAAAAAATGAAAGAAAAAAGATAAAGAAAAGAAAATAATAGAAAAGAATAATATTTCAACTGTTGAAAACGGTGGAAATTTAAAGGTATAAACTACCTGGACATTTTATTGACAGACATTACAGCCGAACACAGAAACAAAAATAAAACATTCTATTCTGATAGGTCATATTAGCAGCGTAAAATAATTGGTCCTTATTACCAAAATGGTGTACACCTCTCGATTAATGTCACGCCCACTTTATGAGTTTGATTGGCAGCGCCTTTGCAGACGATAGACAACCACTTTTGTGAATATATTTTTTCGTTTAATTTTATTATATTTTATAAGTATTTCTTTTCAATAATTTTCGTTTTCTGTGACGTGTTATTTAACTATTTCGACGTGAGCAGTCCTTATGATTTTGGTTGTATTCACTGATTGTTTAAGAGTCCAACTGGTTTCAGCCCGTGAATACTTGTCGCCATATCTACAAAAGAAGAATATTAAACATTAGTCAGTGAAAAATACGTTTAAAGTTGGGTGATATAAGAAACATATTGTCAAAATAAATAAATACAAAATTATAAGAAATAGAAAGAAAAATCTACAATGTAATCGATCCTGACTTGGCATCTCTACTGTTGTCACCGACGTGACATGGCTTCCCTCTGTCTTTTCTACAAATATTTTCATGGCAACTGCTCTGATGAGCTTTTTTACTCTACTACCTCGACTACATGAATTTAAGTGTGTTACGTGATTGGCATCTACTTTTACTGTTGAAATAAATGTAACTGCCACTTCTACTCCAACAGACTGTTTACTCGCATTTCCCGCCTGTGGAACTCCCTTCCTCTTACTTCCTTCCCTGATAACTACAATCTTCAAAAATTTAAATGCAATGTCAATCACTATTTTCTATTTTCTTGAATCCCGTTCATCTTTTATCCTTTCCTCAATGCTCCCCCCCCATTATACTAAGTCTTTTCACTTCCTCTCACTTTCACTCTCTGTAAACCCCTGCGTACATTCTCGTCTTACTTGGGGTGAAATGATTAATAAAAAAGATGTAAATTTTGCATTTAAGTCTTCATTAGCAAATTGACGATGTTTGTTTTTAATAAGATAAATTGATGAAAACCGATGTTGCACATGTCTTGAAAATTATAATTTTTATAAAATAGACTTGCATATAAATGAAAGTTTCTCGATTTCTTTTATTAATGGATAATTTTTCTTTTGTCTTGTCTGTGTTTTGGGTTAAAGATAAAGAAACTTATTTGAAAAATAGTCTTCAAAACCGAATTTTTTAAGGTATATTTCAGGGCGCCTACGTCACAATGTTGATACAAGGTCGAAGTTTAAAGTGGGTTTGCCGGTAATATCGTAGTAAAATTGCTGAAGCCACTTGGGTATTTTATCTTTTTGGAACGCCTCAGGTGCCGGGTAATGACCCAAGACCCATATAGAAGGAGAGGTAATGCTTGTGGGGATGACACTCTGGGGCTTCAGCTAGGATTAATTTCAAACTACCCCATCTAATGTCATAGAAGTCTACAATACGAATCTTTTAATGGCATCTTTTTTTTAGATAAATACTAGGTGTCTCCCAAAAATTAGCATAATTTTAAATGTGAATATCTGAGTAATTACATATCCCAGGCAAAACAAAATTAAATAGGTTTCATGTTGAACTATAAAAGATTTATTTGCCAAAATACGAACAAGATCTTCAAAAAGATGTAGATTTTATGACTGACTTCACAAAGCTTCACAAATGTTCGATATGCGCACCATCTGTTACACGACACACGTCAAGTCGGTAGTCCAGCTCCTGCCAAATATGTTGTAGTATGTCTTGCGAAACATTCTCCAGCGCCTCAGTGATTCTCGGCTTAATTTTCTCTAGACTTTTAGGAAGAGGAGGGATATGAACCTGTCTTTTCACATAGCTCGATAGAAAAAAATTACAAGGTGTTAAGTCAGGTGAAAGTGGTGGCCAGCTTAACAGTACATTGTCATTATCACTGGCATATCCTTCTTCCTGGACGGTTATCATTGAGATAAGTTCGCACAGTCAGCTTAGTTAGGTTTTACACATTTTTTTTAAATTTGAGATCATTTAAGCGACAATTGGTTAATCGACAATTGGCTGGGTTATTGGAATACAAAATGATGTCAATTTTTAGAGGATACCCTGTAGAATAAACTAGCAAATTTCACGGTTTTTCTATTTTAATTTTCAGATGAATCATTATTCTTTATTTAATGATTGAATCAGCTCCGGGTGAGTTCTCCGACTATGAAACACCCGTGGGAATTATAAATATAAATGTAGATCATTATTTAACCCTGCGTTAGTCATCTCGGATTTCCGAAAATGGATAGACTCCTGGCATTTGCTTCCAACGACAACTCAGCTACAACTGCGCCACACCGAATGCTGCACATCTTCACTGAGTCAGGAGAGCAAGGGGGAAGCAAAAGAAACATTAGGAATTACGAGTACTTTAAAAATTTGGGGTTAACTAAACACCCCGGGTGACTAAAGCAGGGCTCAAGAAGTAAGCGGGTACAAATGAAAATACTAAAAATTAAAATGACAGTTTTCCATTTCATTGAAATAAACGTTAAATGCATTAGAGCTTTATCGCTTAGTGTTTCTTTTCTTTTTTTCATTCATTCATTATTTCTTTCTTTCTTTCTTTCTTTCTTTCTTTCTTTCTATTATTATGATTTTCTAAGCGTAGCTTAGATGTGGCACAAGTCGTAATTGTTCTAGTGAGATAAGCTTGTTAACCATTACTTCACCTCAAGCCCCTTTCTGTTATGTATGTTTTCTTTTCTCACTAAAAACAAACAGCATCTCTGATATATCTTTTTATTCCATCTTTCCTCACAATCAAACGAAATGGTCCATTATTTATCTGAAGCAATGGCAGGCTACAACGCACAAGCTAACTTACTAATAAAGGAACAAGCAAAATTATAATAGTATTATATAAATATCAATTTAAACTGATCGGCATTTATTTATCCAAAGTTAATGATATCTTTCGTTCATAGGATCTTCTTGCAGGAAATGAAGATCTCCAAGAATTTTATAATTAGTACAGGAAAAGTAAAGTTATACTGCTCATATGTTTGGTCCATGGTATCCTCAGCATCCTTCTATGGAACCACATTTCTATTTCTTTAAGCCTCTTCTTAATCTTTGAGGAGATTGTCCAGCATCCAGTGCCATATAGCAGGGCAGATCACATAACTCTTTACCTTGCTTCTGGCGAAATTTTCCTATTTCTTAATACAGAACCTCGGTTCGCGAATTTAATTCGTTCCTGAAGCCCGTTCGTAACCCGAAATGTTCGTAAACCAAAACTATTTAACCAATAGGAATCAATGTAAAATGGATTAATCCGTTTCTGGTCCCAAGATGATTGCTTATTTAAACTTTAGCAACAGTACTTTGTGCACAAGTTTATACACAAAACTAATGAAAATTATATAACACATAAAACTAATGAAAACATTAAATCTAAGAAAAAAAAAAGATAAAATATCGACAAACACTTCAATTTAACCATATCTGCATGTAGGAGAGTTTATGGCGTAAGTGGAAGGAAATAGATGTTATTGTTTGGAAAAGGGAAGGAAAGACATGATCGTCTCTTTTTATAAGAATAGTATAGATCGTTGATTTTTTGCTATATGAAACTGAATAGGAAGAGACAATATCATCAACAATTGTTTTTCTCTTAATATTTCTTTTTCTTTTAGCAGTATCACTGCTAACTTTCTTTGGAACCATGACTGAGGACTAATAAAGAGAAAAGATGGCACAGTACAATAAAATTGCAAAAGAAAAGCACAGCACAGCACAACACACGTATGTATACAACATGGCGGTCGACTAAGAAATGATTCCGTTCGGGTTAACTCGATTCGGCTCGGTTGTTCAATGTTGTTCGAGAACCGAAATTTTGTTCGATAACCGAGGCATTTTCATCTCAAATATTCTGTTCGAAAATCGATTTGATGCTCGACAGCCGAGATTGCATTGTACTTTGCTTAGCATTTGGAATGCTTCCTTGGCTATCCCAATACGCCTTCGGATTTCAGTGTCACAATTTCCGTCCTCTGTCAAAACATTTCCCGGATATTTAAATTTCTGCACTTGTTTGATTTTGGTATTTCCTATTTGCAATTTGCATTTTGAGTTCATCCTTTTGTTGATAACCAGCCATCTTGTCTTCTTGCAGTTGATGTGTAATTCTTTCTTCTGGCTTTCCTTCGCTACCTTTTTTAGGAGTTTTTGTAAATTTTTTTCTGTGTCTACTATCAACATTGTGTCATCTGCACACCAATAATGAATCTTGAGTCTCGATGAATTCCATGAAGGGAAATGCTGAGGCAATTGAACAATTTCAAGGACTACCTGGACGTATGCGTGAGTTCGCTCACAGTAAAGTCGCATTCCGTCTTTGTCAGGAAGTGGATAAATAACCTCCACACTCTTTTTAAACGTAAACTTTTTGAATTTAAGTGCAGTACTAGATTGGCACTGAGATCTCATCAATTTACAGTTGAGCTGACTAAATGTAACCGTAAGTTCTAAGCTAATAGTTCCTTTTCTCGCATTTTTCACTTGTGAAACTCCCTTCCGGCTTCATGATTTCCAGCCAAATTTAAGCTGCATAAATTTAAATGCAATGTCGATCGCCATTTACTTGATTACTCTTTCATCTTTACACTCATTAGTAATGTTACTGTTCCTAATTCTTCAACACCCTGTAACCCTTTGTATCTTAGTGGTTTTACTGCCTTGCATGGTGTAATACCGAAAAAGAATTCATAATATCGCAAACTTTTTTTCCCGTGACGTAATTTATATCGACTATGTGTAGTTGTATGAAGTATTCATCAGACATTTGCAACCCGGTGAATTTACTGATTTAAATTTTTTAATATGAAAAATTAATTTAATATGAAATCTCTGCTGAGAATTATATTTGAGGTGAATAAATAAAAAAAATTAATTAAACCAAAATAATCAAGTTTTCTGGTCATGATGACTCTTTCATGAAAAAATCTTTTCTTAATTGGATTATTTACCAGTGAAATTCGGAATTCTTTCTTTTCACGTGTGAATCGAAATGGCATAAGCGTATTTGTTTACACATTAGGAAGACTTAAAAGACAGACTCATGTTTGACACTGTTTGATATATATATATATATATGAAGAAATATACTCTTAAGATGTGCTATATTTATGGGATAAAGTGCTCAATATCAGAGATAGAGCGTGTGTAAATATCTTATCTTTTCTGTTAATTCACCTCAAATAATGTAAAGTTACTTATTAGAAATATTAATTCTCCCCAAATAAATATAAATTTTAAATCAAAGTTTTTTCATTATTAAATTTTTGGCGCTCTTTTGAAATTCTAAATTTTAAATAAAAATTTGTTTAGTTTGCCTCGCAACAATTTCAATCCTCAGAATGAAAAAATTACCAAAAATCAGGGGGAGTTATTCACATTTCTTAAGTGCGGTTGATATTCGAGGTACTTACGAGGAATTTTTTACAATTTAAAAAAAAAAGAAGGAAAACAAGTCTGTTTTTTTGTCTTGTTTATCCGGGTGAGCGTGACTTAGATCCCACATTTAGAAATAACAGCACCCGAGTTTTTTGGGCGATCGCAGAGGAAAACCAACCCGAGTTCAATGGAACGGCCTCTCTCTGGGAGAATTTGGTGTGAATTAGTAAATATAAATTCTTTCTATTTTGGGTGAATTAGCAAAAAAGATCCCTATACAGAGTGCAATGGATAAATTGTCGTGTAAATTACACACAAATGAAAATAACATTGACATCTCATTTTAACAGATTTACCAAAATGAAACAAAAATAACTTGAAATACTAAAGAATACATAAAATCGACATTGGCTTCTACTATGGCCTCCAAACAATTTCGGAATCTCCTTCAACCATTCTGGACGGTCTCCTTGTTTAAATTGATGAATGCTGCCATAATCGTTACCTTCAATTCATCTTTGGTATTACAAGGAGTTTTGTTGGTCTCTTGCTCAACTGGGCTCCACACATAATAATCAAGAGGGTTAAAGTCTGGGGACTTAGGTGGCCAGATGTAAAGGGTAATGTGGTCGCAGAAATTGTATAACAGCTATGATTGGGTCCTTCTGCTTGTGTGGCGTTGTGTAGAGTCTTGTTGCCTCACATAGGGTCTTCCGGCTGCCACTCTCTTGACCCAGGGCAGCACTATTTCCTCTAGGCACTTGATGTAGGCTTCCTTGTTGAGTCTGGTGTCTTCACTAACAAATTTAGGAGTTCTTTTCATATCAGAACGATAAAAAACACCATTAGATTCATCCAACTCTTTCCGAATCCTCTGTACCATCTTCAAATGGACACCCAAACACTCTGAAATCGGAGCTTCCGGTGCGAATGCCAAGCTGTACAGCATGTCGTTTTCAATTTTCTGGTGAATTGAATTGCGTCATGGTGCTCTTTTCTCACAGACGGTGTCCAACTGCCCCAGCTATACTGTGCATCGATAAAATAAAAAACAAACAACGCGCATGCGCGAAATTAAAAATATACAACAAAAAACAATTTTCCCATCGTACCCTCTGTGTGTGTGTGTGTATATATATATATATATATATATATTGCGCTAAAAATATTTCCTTCAAGGAAATTTAGTGAATTTTTAAATCAATACGTTAATGTGACTATTTAAAATTTTGATAGTCAAATTCGCCAATTGATGTCAAAATTGTCTCATTATCGACAAAGTCTTGTAATTAATAAAATAAATAAGATAAAGAAACAAAATAGGAAAGGCGTTGGTTTTTTTTTTTATTCAAATAACCTTCGATTAATATTTAGAAAAATAAATTATGCCAAATAGATATACTTTTTTAAAAATTGATATGTCTCATACAATCCAGAGTCTTTAAATTGTCAGTGCTTCAATCTGTCTCCTATTTCATAAATGAAGGTTTGCCATGTTTGATAGTGGACTGCAAGTAAACAAGTTCTTGGTTGTCAGCTCAGGGCAGTAGCAGAGACAATTTTTTAGGGGTGGGGGTGAGCAAAAAATTGGAATTTAGCCTTAAGTTATCAATGACCACCAACATGGTTAGCTGCAAGAACATTTAAAATATTTAGACCTCTAGATTGGTTGAAAATATTTTTTGGGTTCCTTTCTTATTTTATTTTATATAGCAGAATTTATGCGTGAATCCTACTTCGGCTTTTGCCACAAATTATTTAGCCGCTGGACCGTCAATATCAGGCATTTTTTGGTCGGGGTTAGTCTTTTCGTCTTCTTCCTCTTTTCATTTGAGAGAGAAATATATAGACAAAAAGAGCATGAAAGGTAGAAAAAGAGATAAGGATTTTAAGGGAAAACAAATACTTTTTTTAAATTTGAATTCTGTTCTATATTTACATTTGTATATTTATATTTTATTGGACTCGCCACAATTCCAAATTAAAATGAAAACGTATTCACGCAATAAAGGGAAATCTTACATGGTAGATCTTTAAAGAATTCTTTCATCGCAGTTTTATGAAAGTAATATTCTTCCTTGTTTTGATAGTATTTTTTTTGTATTTCTTTCTTTATTGTATTTTGTTAAAATAAAACTCTGTAAAAAATACTACAATTAGCAAATAATTTTGTGGGAGCGAAGGCCCTCCTCATCGGCTGCTACGGTTCTGTGTGTAAAACTATTACATCTAATAGTTTGCAGCAGGAAATATTAAAAACAATTTCTCAAATCATAAGAAGTTATTCTTCTGATAGATTAGATCATTTATGGGCAAACAGCGGCCTGCGGACCACATGCAGTCCGGTTGGCATCCTGAATAAGACGCCTAATTTCATGAGGAAAATAACGTTATTAAAATGTTCTTTTCGTTCTCACTTGTTCACTCACGTACTCTCTCATACATAACCACATAAACAATGATTAAGTACAATGTTTCTTGAATTTTGTAAGTTTCCTTGAAGTTAAAATTTTCATAATTTTAAACCATTGGCGATTTTCACTAAGGAAGATTATACGTGTAAACATCTTTTGCTTCAGAAACAGGAAACGTCAATGATAATTATTTTTATCAAGAGAATAAATATAATTCTTTTACCAATATTTTTATAGTCAAAGGAATAATTTAGAAACAAATCACATGCAGCAGTTATCGCTCATCAGTGATATTAGACCAAGAATACATCTTTTTTTTTTTAATTATAGACGGAATCTTTTCTCCAAAAAAAAAAATAAGGCAGATGATGATGGGCATGGTCTTTTCTGGTAAAATGGCTGCGGTATCTTTAATGAAAATTTCCCTCGATTTTTTTAGTAGCGCGAACCGCCTTGTAATGTACTACACCTCGTGTGGCCCACTGTTCGAAAATGGCTGCCCATGCCTGGATTAGATCAATCTAAATTAGACTGTGATATTTCCTTACCATAGATCATTGTACGACTCATGACTCATACAAAAATGGATCCTTTCCGGAGTATTTCTTTTTTCTTTCTTGAAATTACGAAATATTTCATTCACTTCAAAATTTCCGAATGACCAGTGCTCGAAATTGCTTCCTACACCATAAGCGAAAATGGCAGAAAGAAAAAGCATAAAATAAGAAAGTAAAAGTAAGAAAGAACGAAAATGAAAACGCAAAATAATAATAATAAGAAGCGAAGGAAGAAGGAATGATATAAAAATGAAGAGAAAGAAATGAAATAATGAGTATAAAATATAGAAAGAGAAATAGGAGGGAAATAAAAACATAATGAATAAAAGAAAGAAGAGAAAAAGAATGAGGCGAGAGTGAAAAGAACGAGGAATATATATATATAGAGAGAGTATTAAACAAAGAGAGTGGAAGAAAGAGAGACAAATAGAGATAAAGATATAAAAAAGAGACTGGTAAAGAGAGAATGACAGAAAGGAGAGAGAGAAAGCGAGTGAGAAAGATAGACAGAGACAGAAAGTGTGTGAAAATGAGAGTGAGAGAGAAAAATAAATACAGAGAGAGAGAGAGAGAGAGAGAAAGAGAGAGTAAAAGAAAGAGAGAGAGAGAGAGAGAGAGTAAAAGAAAGAGAGAGAAAGAAGGTGACAGAAAAAAAAGAGTGAGAGAGGACTTTCACTATATATTTCTCTCTCTTTTTTAACAGACAAAAGAGAAAGGACGAGTGAGACAAGAGAAAGTGAGAAATATATATATATATATATATATATATATATATATATATATAAAGAGAGAGAGAGAGAGAGAGAGAGTTGACTGAATGCTTACCTGATGATGAATGGAGTAGTCTATTGTCACACTTGGCCGAGGCGCCGGGGGTAGTCATGTATGAAGACATGGAGGTCTGGGGTGGAGCCAATGATCCTCCAATCGGAGGGCCCGGCCAATCCATTCCTGCTGCGGCTGCCATATTGCTGTGGAAGTACATACTCGGCAGCGCCATATTGGGAAGCGGGGGAATGTTGGGGAGACTCAGGCCCGAGAGAGTGGTCCCTACTCCAGACGGACCCTGTCCCCCAACACCACTGCCTACACCGCATTTCGCATTGGCTGAATGCAGGACTGAAATTAAACAAGAAATCAACATAAATGAATTATTTAATGGCGAACATTAGTAAATAAATTAAAGAGAAGAGGATGATGAGAATATTTTCTCAAAGAGTGAGATGGTGTGGAGGAGAGAGAGCTAGAGACAAAAGATAATGTAAGAGAAACAGAAACTGAAATAGAGAGAAAAATGTGTAAGAGAGGGCAAGAGAGAAAGAAAGGGAGAAAAATAGGGAAAAATGAGAGAATAGAAAGTGCAAAACAAGAGAGAGAGAGAGAGAAAGAGAGAGAGAGAGAGAGAAAGAAAGAGAGAAAGAGAGAGAGGGAAAAAGAGTAGGAACGAAAGAAAAATAGAAAGGGGTTCAACACATCTGGCGTCTGACTGTCGAAAGAGGATTTTTTTTTATTTTACTAATAAAAAATCTAAAACAAAAACAAAAAACAAACAAACAAAAAACAAAAAAACAAAACAAAAAACAAAAAAACAAAACAAAAAACTGTTAATTTCTCAATATTGTATGATCTAGGGCCGCCAACGGTCCCGCAAAATACGGGATTATCCAGCGTTTTAATGCTGAAGGGCGTGTCTCACATTCACTGATGTGAGACACGTTTTTATTCCACATTTTGAGAATCGATAAAACTTTTTAAAAATTACGCGTATATTTTTTTTTTAAGCGGTCATTAATCAACACGAAAGGCTTGAATATATGCGAAATATCGCCTGCTTGCCTGTCTGCCTCTCCGCGCATACGAGGATTTTTAATAATGAATGATGTTCTCTCCGACAGGGATTGAACCTGAAACCCCTTTTGCAGGAGAAATCACCGTTTGATCCATCGTTCTTTATCGCTTCAGAGAGCGACAGAATTTAGACAGACTGTATTCTACCTTTTAAGGAGAGCACACCTTCACATTCAGATGTAGAGGTGTACTGTTTAAAATAAAAATTGGGCGTTATTTCAAATTCAACATAATAACGTTTTCAGTAATACATGCATACATGCATATATATATATATATATATATATATATATATATATATATATATATATATGAAGAAATATACATATCTTACTTTGATTGCAGAACTCGAAGTTTCATACGTTCTGCATTCCTCAGGTAATAGAACATATAAAACTCGAGTTATAATATATATATATATATATATATATATATATATATATATATATATATGTATATATATTTATTTATATATATATACATATATATATATATATATATATATATATATATATGTATATGTATATTTCTTTATATATATATATATATATATATATATATATATATATATATGTATATATGTATGTATTTATTTCTTTATATATATATATATATATATATATATGAAGGTAAGTAATATATACTTGTGTGTGTGTTACAATTCTCTATTATTTTCAATCGAAAAGCTCGTTTCAGAGCTCGTATTTTTATTTAGTGTATAACATAAGGTAAAGAAAACATTAATGTCCTTACACACTCTTTGTAATGAGTACACAAGCCCAGAATTTCTGCGTTTGTTTATTGTATATTAGCTTTTCGCTTCAAAATATGGCGGGCCAATCAACAGTTGCTGTCAGAAATGTCAACATTTCCTGAATATTAATAAAGCCTTATCAATCAGTGATAGCGTTATAATTGGCAGAATTTCGATAAACCTTTGGATGTAAAAACGATTCCATTATATTTTTCGCATTGATAATTGGCCACTGATTCTTTTGAATCTGAAGAAATTTCTTTTCTTTTCTTCATCTTTAGGGTTTTATACAGCTGTTTACAAAATAACAATTGCATCACGACGATGAACGTGTTGCGATAACAGGTCTTCGTCTTTGTATAAAGGTTAAAATAATTAAGAATTTCATTAAAAAAGCATGTGCAAAAATTATTTTTTGAATTTAAATTGTCATTAAGGAAGAATATGCAACAGGCATACATTCATTGCCAAAGGTGTGTTTAATGTTGTTTTGTGGCATTGTTCATTTACATACCTGAACGCACGGACATGCGCGTCTCATCCACATTTAGGGTGGGAAATTACTAGAAACGTAGAAAAAATACCTGCAGATGATAGACAAATATATATATATATATATATATATATATATATATATATATACACTACAATTCAGAAGTTTTGAAGCGACCCCAAATTAGCATGGGATAAACTTGACATGAAAAAATGAAAAAAAAAAAAAAAAAAAAAAAAAGCTTTTGAGTATTTGAAAAAAGAATGGAATCAATTATGAAACTTATACTTTGAGCAACTTTTGGAACGAATGCTAAACATTTGTTCTGCATTAAGGCTAAAGGAGGAATCTTTTGACGGGAGAAAAATTGAATCATAAAAATTTTTTTTGTCATAACAAAATTTCTAATAAAAATTAATGTCTTATGTTTTTTAACCATGTATTATTATTTTTTCTTATTTAAAGTACAAAACAACTACTTTTTGGGTCAATTTCAAAATTTATCATGGATCACCTGAAATTTTTGAACTGTCAGTGTATATATATATATTTATACCCTTATTTTTTCTTCAATTCCTTTTCTTTCTCCACGGAGTGTGTAATCGATTTCTATTTTTCCTCAGATTAAGTCATTTGCAGTGGTGTGCAGTAATATGAATCTAATTTGGGGGTATATGATGTAATTTGTTGGCCTTGAAAAATATTGCGTCATCCGGGATTTAATCAGATTTTTATCACGCTTAGACACTATTGTCTCGACTGTCGATTAGTTGTCCTACGGCCATTGACCGCGATGGACGTTACTCCAAGGAAGCGTACGAAAATTGTAACGTTTCACGAACACACTGGCAAGCTTTAACACTGAGCAAATCGATGTACTATAGACTGGCCCGGAAACTCTCTTGATTTAAATCTAATCGAGAATCTGTGGTCAATCTGGATACGAAGTACTAATATGTCCACTGGGTCATGTTTCATACGAAAAAAAAGTAAATTTAATGGAATTATTCGTTTTGTTTCAATTAATTTTCGCAAGGTATATATATATATATATATATATATATATATATATATATATATATATATATATATATATATATATATATATGAAAAGATGTATGACAAATTTTGAAAAGTTTTTGTGACGCGTTTCATTTGATGAAGTACTAGCGGATGAAACTCGTCCCAAAATATTTTCCCAATTTATATATATATATATATATATATATATATATATATATATATATATATATATATATATGCGTGTGTGTTTAAAATTTCAGATATAACTAAAATACATATCTATAAAGAGACAATGTGAATAAAGATAAAAGGAAGTCTTATCTTATCCGACGCCCTTCGTCCTCTGATGGACTTTATCAAAGCAAATGTAAGGATTTTATTTGGCAACAAGTATTTATAAACATAGTGGAGGCACGCTGGTGTAAGGGATAGCGGCTCGGATTGAGGAATCGGAGAGCCGAGTTCGAATTCCAGTCGAATCCACTGCATTCACTTACGTATATATATTCAACTCTCCCGTCGTATTCGACGTATGACGATCAAGCAGCTCAGTTCCTAGGAACCAACAGTCCAGACACCAGCACATGTGAAAGTTTTGTGAGGAACCAACCACACTTTTTGAAGGGCCAAATACAGAGGCCTTGTGCACTACGTGCCACAAGGTTCCCAAACGTCCTTCCGCAGGTTTTGAATTCACAGTTGTCATTCTCCTAGACCAGTTGCCATGCAAGGCTATAGAACCCAGTCTGTCCTGCTATTTACCCATAGCTGGAGGGAGAAGAAGAGGATTCATACCTTTCCCAACGGTATTAGCACGTAAGTGAATGTAATGGATTCGAACTCGGCTCTCCGATTGCCTAGTCCAGGTCGATATCCATTACTCCATATATATATATATATATATATATTTTTACACATATAGGTATATGTAAGTAGGTTTTTGATTTTACAAATTGATTGAATTGTACGCTTATCAGGTTGTAGAGTGAGGCTAGAATCAACACAAATGTAGTTTAATTCCCATACACATATTAACATTTGTTTTTCCAATAAAATTGCTGTTAACCAACCAATGCTGGTACAATTTTCAGGATATATTTTCATGACGAAAGTAGATCACCAATTCGGCAGTCAGTCATTCTGTTAAATCAGTAATCCGATACTGGTATACACGCGAGCAATTTCAAATTTTCCCGGGTCTCCGAACGGACCACACTGACTGGTAACGCTGCCTGTTGCATTAGCGACATTTGAGCATTTGCAAACACTGTTAAGGCGTTTCTATTTATTCTTTGTGCCTTTTTATTACAACCTACCGACACATAGCAGCAGTCGTCATGGTTGCAATGAATGAAGAAAAAGATTCTCCTGATGTGTAGGGGGA